>CM045765.1:132563091-132836764 GCA_025200525.1 Camellia lanceoleosa
CTAAGATCGCCAACTCTTGGGAGCTTTCAGAATTTGAGACCGGCTATCCCTGAAGACTGCCCACCTGCAATGAGAGCTTTGATCGAGCAATGTTGGTCTTTGCATCCGGATAAGAGGCCAGAATTTTGGCAGGTTGTAAAGGTATTAGAGCAGTTTGAGTCTTCACTTGCCCGTGATGGAACCCTCAACCTGGTGCAAAATCCATGTCAAGATCATAAGAAGGGACTTCTTCATTGGATTCAAAAGCTCGGTCCTACACATCCTATCAACCACTCAGCAACAATGCCGAAGCCTAAATTCGCATGATTCGTCCTATGGTTTGGCTTTCGTAGTTTCAAGGATCAGAATGTAATTAAAAAGGTTTCTTTTTCCGGCCTTTCTTTTTAATTTTTTTTTTTTGGGATCGTTTTTCTCTATTTCATTATCATGCAAGCACGAATGAGTATATTGTGGGCATGCATTGATGTGAAATTGCTTTTCATATGATCACATTTTAAATGAAATTGCAAAGTTATTGCAAGGCTCTCACTTTAATATATTAATGTTGTGTTAGTCCCATATCTAAAAAAAATTTCTTGTGTTGTTATATCTCTGTTTCTCTGTATCCCAGAAGCTACTTTGTCGTGATAACCAGTAGTCACAAAAAAGTGTAATATTTCATTTAGCATTCTTCGCTGTTACTCTTCTACAACGGTTAAAATTATATCCTAATTCCATATTAATAATATTTTTTTTCGTAAACACATTATTATATATAATCTCAATTGGAACCTGTTTTACTTGGAAAATGTTAACTGTTTTTTGTTACTGATTATATTATCGGTGGTGCTACATGCATCAATTAGTATACTAACTGGTGTACTAACATTAGTTATATTATTATTAACTCTACTCATTAATCACATTACAAATATCAAAAAAATTTGAAATTATATCACATCATCAATTAGTATACTAATTAGTATATTAATTAGTGCATATAATATTATTCTTATACTATATGTCCATTTACATGTATTTAGTGCGGAGACACTTTTTGGCAAGTTTGTTTTTGCAAGTGTATCTAAGGTTGGTTAAGTCTGGATCCGTGACATAAACCTATACTTGTAAGACTAATTATACCATATTCATTCTTAAATTGCTTTTGCAGATTCTTTGAAAATTCACAAATTTGAATTACATGTAATTTTAGCTTGGTTAACTTGCTCCAAATCCGAGACATAAACCTATACTTGTAAGGCTAATTATACCATATTCATTCTTAAATTGCTTTTGCAGATTCCTGGAAAATTCACAAATTTGAATTGCATGTAATTTTAGCTTGGTTAGCTTGCTTCTAATCTGTTTTTATTTTTATTTTTAATTAAGACACATTTACTTTAGGACTTCTATTGAACGAGCGCATTTCCATTTTGTACCTTATGGTGATTATGAACATGTTAAAGGCATTGATTTGTTATACTTGTGGATTTGCTTCGAGATTTTTCCGTACTGTGCTGTTAGAACCCGTGTTGTTGATAATACTAGAATGAAATTCAAATTCACCCATTTAAGTTTTTCTGAACTAACCCTTTTTGCTGATCATATTTTCTGATTATGTTGGAAGTTGTCGCAGATGCTATTTCAAATATTCATTGCCTTCTGTTCGTGTGAACATGGTATTATGAATTCCAAGAAAATTAGGGGTGCAATTTGAGCGGGTTCGGTCGGATTGAGAAGTTGTCCAAGGCCAGTCCAAGTTATGTTGTCCGTCCAAGTCCAAATTATAACCCAGGGTTGCTTGTCCAAGTCGATCCGAGTTAAATCAGAGTTGTCCGATTTATCCAAATTGTAAATCAATTTCGTTTTTTTTTTTTTTAATTTATAATTTAAGCTACATTATTAAATTATTAAACTTTGACTTTATTTATATTTTTTTTAATAGAAAATCATTAATACCATCAAAACAAATAATTTATATAATGTAAGAGAGATGACGCTATAGTAGTCTTTACAATTTATGAGTGAAAATAAAAAATAAAAAAAGATTTTATGCTATTTGTATATATAATATAAGTTCAATATGATTTAATAATCTAAATTACTTTAATATAATGTAATGACTAATAATTTTTATATATATTTAATATTTTTATATGTCTATATATGTATAATTCAGATTTCGAATTGCTCGGATTGTTTGATATCTTTTTTCAAGTCTGCCTAAATTTAATTTGGGCTTATGAATATTTGCTCAAGTCCGTACCGAATTTGAAAATACCTTGTCTAAATCTTAAAAAAAATCGGACTGGATTTGGATTGCTTGGATTGAGCCCACCCAAACTGCACTCCTAATGAAAACCCCAATCTTGGTACCGCATACATTTATTTTGCTATCTCCGTGTATGCATGTTCCATTAATTTGTCAGGTCAGATTGTAGATACTTGAATTTGTTTATGTTTATTGGCTGTTCGGAAGCACGGATACAAGGATTCGGAACAAAGGAGAAAGCAGAAAGAGATGCTGACATTAATGCTTCACAATCTTCATGTGTCTGTCCCATAATTTCATTTTCATTGAGAGTGCTAGTGTGATCATCAAGACAAGCAGAGTAGGTAAGTGGTTCCTTACCCTTTCATTTTTTTTGGATCAAAGATTTTAAGTGATGATTTATGGAGGGAAAAGAAAAAGGAAGGGTAAATTGATAAAAATTTATATTTCATTCACTGTTCACCATTTTTTTTTTTTCACTCTCTCGCCGAATCTCTTTTTAAATCATTGTTCCAAACACAGCCTAATGGGAGGTGGGAGAAAACATTGTTACACTGCTTTCCTATCACAATTGTCTTGGGACTTCCCAGTTTAGTCGCATGTTTGCATCAACTTAAAGAGATTGATTTTTATTTTTATTTTTTTTGTTATGGAAAAAAAAAAAACATGTAAATCCATCACCATGAAGGCATGAAGAAGGGATGTCTAAAACATTTATTACTCGTAACAGAGTAGTGAGTATACATTGAAGGATCACATGTATTCACCAAGTTTTTACGAGAATTCAGCTAGGAGCAGTGCACTGCCTGGTATAATATATTATACATTTGTGTTTATATCCTGAATCCCGTGTTTAGAAACAAAAGTGGGCCTCTAGATTGGCAGTACCCTATGATAGGCAGCTAGGCTAGTGGTCCATGTAGTTGTCCTTTAGAACATTAAGAAGGTTAGAGGTTTAGGGTTCGAGTTAATGGAACGATTGTGACTATTTTGTTATTATCTTACTTACTATCCTATTATATGGGAAAAAAAAGATTGGCAGTCCTGGACTGTCTATCTCTCGTATTAGGGACTATTGAGTCTAATTAGGGGTAAGATGCAAAATATAGGATTTGGGAGGGGGGTTCGGATTAGGGGATTAAAAGACCAAAATACCCTCTACATTTTGATTTTGAGTATAGCTAAGAAGGATGGTTTTACTGAAAGAGGATTAGATTACTAATGCAAACATATATATAGGATGCTTTTTCCTTAGGTGAGGTTTTTCTTTAGGTATTTTTTATTTTAAATATTTTTTTTGAATGATACCCATCCTCCTTCTCTCATCTATTTGAATAAGTTGTATACTTCTAATTTTTATTTTTATTTGTGTAGTCCTCGAATTTCTGCAATAATCATGTCCTTGGGATTGTGATTCCCTGCGTTGGAGTGGAGCCTTTTGAAGCATAAACTGCATTTCATCTGAAGAGGGTCTCCTTGTTTTTACTATTATTATCAGCATCTCAGCTTGTGATGTGTATGAATTTAAAGTCCCTTTTAAATATTTCATTTCATTAATTAGAGAATTTGCTTAGAGTTTCTATGATTTGGGTATCTTAGGATTGTGGAAAGGTTTTTGCTGCAAAAAAAAAATTGTGAGCATGGCCTTGGTCCCAATAACGTGTGAAGTCTTTTGGTTGGCCTAGCTAAATTAAGGTTTGAAATCATGTAATTCATATGTAGTAGTAATTTTAAACAAACATGAGGTAGGATAGGATTTGAGATGATTGTTATGTACACTTCAAGATGAGTTTATGTTTGTGTTTGATCATGAATTTGGTAGGATTTAAAAAGAGAAATAAAAAATTTGTGACTGTTTCATCCACATATTTTTTTTTTTTTTTTTTAAGTTGTTTACTGAAATTTATAATCCAAACATAACCTAAGAGTTTGATCAGATAAAAGAAATTTAAGAGTTTTCTGTCATAATACATTATAGAGTCATGATAGAGATCCCCTCCAATCACCACCCCCACAACTCCCACACACACGTGGCGGGTGGTGATTGGAGGAGCAGAAAAAAAAAAAAATGTAACCAATGAGAGAGAGAGAGGATCAAAGGGGGTGGGGGAAAAGGGAGTATGAAATATTTTTGTACATTATATAGCTTGTGTTTGGCAAGTTGGGTTCAGGCTAAATTAGCCACTAAATGACAATAGTGGCTAATTTAGCCACATCCGGACAAAAGCATGACAGGAGCATGGCTGCAACAATTTCACAGGTAAATTTATCATACTATCCCCACATGAAAGAGGGGTGGCATCAGCCCACACAAAGTAAAAAAAAAAAAATTCAAATCAGACTTCTTACCAGAAAAACAAAAAAAGTTGAAAAAAAAATTAAAAACATTTTTTTTGTTTTTTGTTAAAATATTTTATGAAAATCAATTTAAACTATATTTTATAAAAATATTTTTAAATAAATTTTTTTTTGTTATGTATTTGGTTATGATTTGAGTGTAGAGTTGTGAAAGTAATATGGAATTTCGAGTTATCTGTTTGGTTATGAGTTAACTTAATAATTTATTAATTGAGTTTCATTTTATGTGTTTGGTTATAACTTGAGTGTAGAGTTGTTTTTAAATTTAAAATTATTTAAATTATTTAAATTTTGTTGTTAAAATAATTTTTTGAATATTTAAATTGATTAAATTTTTACAATTGAAATATTTTTTGAATATTTAATTTAAATTTTTGCGTATTAAAATTTTTTAGATTATTTACATTATTTACAAATAAATAAAACAAATGAAAATCCATTTTTGAAATATAAAAACAAATTAATGTGGGTTAATAAAAAAATGCCAAAATCGTAAATTAAAAAAAAATAACGACAAAAATATGCCTCATTGAATTTTTTTTTTTTAAAAAACATGAAAACATAAATTACCATTCGCCACGTAATTAAATAAGGCAATAAAAATAAAAATAAATAAGGCAAAAACTAAATAATTAATGAATAAAACAATAAATAAAAATAAATATGGCAAAAAAATAAATAAATAATGTATAAAACAATAAATAAAAATAAATATGGCAAAAATATAAATAAATAAGGCAAAAAATAAATAATTAATGTATAAAAAAATAAATAAAAATAAATATGGCAAAAAAATAAATAAATAAGGCAAAATCCAATAAAAATAAATAAGACAATTTGTGCAAAAAATATCATTATGTTATTGTATACTAATAAAAATAAATGAGGCAAAAAAAAGTAAATTAAAGAACAATAACTAATTAATGTATAAAAAAAATGACAAAAACAGAAATTGAAAAAAAATAAAAAAATAAAGCAAAATACGCCAAATACAAACCCAAAATAAAAAAAAAAAAAAAAAAAGAAGAAATATTTTACCAAAATACGCAAAAATAAAACCCAAAATTTAAAAATAAAAAATGATCCAATTTAAGCAAAATATGCCAAATCCAAACCAAAAAAAAAAAAAAGGTTAGCAAAAAACGCAACATCCAAACAGAAAATAACAAAAAAAATTTAAAAAAAAAAAAAAAACCAACAATTTCGGACCTTTTCGGAAGCTGACGTGGACTTTGCAAAACTATTTGAATTACGGATATATGTGGCTCAAGGGCAATCAAGGGCACTTTGGTAAATTAATAGGAAGACAACTCACCAAAAAGTCAAAAAGTCAAAAAAGTCAAAAAATTCTTTCCAAATCAGGCTTTTTAGCCCCAGACTAAAATAGCTAAAAAGTCAAAAAGTCAACTCACTTTTCAAATGGAGGCAAAATAGGCATATTGAGATTATTGTAAACTAAGGTTTCGTTTGGCAACTTGTTTTCCTTGTGGCTAAAATTGTCAAAATATTAACAAAATAAATAAATAAATAAATAAATAAGTCACTAAAATAGTTGAAAGTCACTAAAATAAAAATTAAATGTCTCAGTAATTTATGATTTTTGATACAACTAAAAAAAGTTATTCTGAAACACATTAAGGTGTTGTTTGGCAATTTTTTTTTTAGTTTTTTTGAGGTTGAAAAAGTTGTGTTTGAAAATATTTTTTTGGTTGTATCGAAAATTGAATGACTAAGGCTAAATTTGGCATCTACTAAATAATACAAAAAGTCAAAAGTCACTATTCTATTTAAGTCACATCATCCTATTTGAATTAGAATAATGGGACCCTTTTGGGTTACCCTCACCCCCTTGGTGTGTGGAGGATTGGAGGAATAGGAAAAAAAAGAAAAAGAAAAAGAAAAAGCAACCAATGAGAAAGAGAGGGGGTCAAAGGGGGTGATGGAAAAA
Organism: Camellia lanceoleosa; assembly: GCA_025200525.1. NCBI lineage: Eukaryota > Viridiplantae > Streptophyta > Magnoliopsida > Ericales > Theaceae > Camellia > Camellia lanceoleosa. Next base: position 132,569,649 of record CM045765.1, read on the forward strand.
GGGGGGATGAATCATTGTTGTTTAAATTACATCACCTCTCTAACATATCACATCAAACCCAATCCATATAAGTCAATAAGTCAAAAAGTGTATTTTTTTAGAACATTCTAAACCAACCCTAAGATATTTGACTTTTTCAGTGACTTTTGGCTTCTTTTTTTTGGGCCAAGTTGCCAAATGGGAATAAATTTTTTTTTTCTCCTCATAACAAAATAAAAAAAAATTTTAAAAAAAAAGAAAAAGAAAGAAGAAGAAGCCAATTTTCAAAAGAATCCTAAGCAAAAATAGTTATGCTAAACTAGCATATTCATATGAAGCTGAAAACAAACTGCAAAGAAAGTTATATACAAACATAATATAGCTTAAACCCATAACTGGAGTGAAAAAAGTAAAAATACAACGCTACAATTCCACCATTATCAAAGGGGAACAAGTAAATGCTTCCAAAATTGGACCTGTCATTTTTTGACAGGTTGTTTCGTTCAAGTTTAGTTTTGAGGGTAAAAAAAAAAACTTTAGAGATCAAAGTGAAAAAAAGATTTTAGGGCTCGTTTGGCAAGTGACTGTTTTACCCTAAAAGTTAAAGAATTACTAAAAAAATAAAAAAGTCAACAACTTATATAAAAAAGTCAAAGATTTTATGTTCTCTCTACTTTTTGTATATCTTTTCGTAAAAAGTTAAAAAGTCATCCTAAACATATTAATTTTTTTTACCTTATATTTTAACTAAAAAATTAAAAAGTTACTAAAATAATCTGTTCCCAAACGAGACCTTAGTAGGTAAAAGAGGACTTTATTTACTAGTTTCTATTCCTAATTATCTTCTAAAACATCTTAATGATGATGCCCAAGAACTGTCTATTTCTGATTAATATATGCACTTCATGCTTTTACCCAAAAAAAAAAAAGAAAGCAAAAAAAAAAAAGTAGTGGCTCAAAATATTTAACACTTTAGGTGGGTTTTTGGGAGGTGGGTTTTTTTTGTAAGTTTTTTTTAATTATAGGATATTATTTGAGAATTTTTTTTTGTGTTTGGTAAGATAGTTGAGTTTTTTCGTGATTGGATATGATATTTGTGAGAGAAAAAATAAAATATTTATTAGGTTTGATGTGATATTTTATTTAAATTTATTTTTTTATTTTATAACCTATTTGTCTTTTAGTAAAAAAATAAAAAAAAATTCTTCCCAAACAACGCACTATGGGGTGCTGCCTAAACTATAGGGTAAGTTGCCCAATGACCAAAGCCAGTGCACTATGGGGTCGGGTCGGATTCAGTTCGAGTCAGGTCGATACTACGTGATAAAAGATTATGTTTGTCCAAGTTTGATTCGGTTTATATTTATTCAAGTCTGATTTAAAAAGAAAACATACCCATCGAGTTATATATTAAAATAATTTAAAATTTATAATTAAATTAAATTAAATTACATATTATAGTTTTTAAATATATATATAGGGGCACTTGCATGTTGGTCATAACAGATAAACTTATTATTCAATAAGTCATATGATAATTAATGATATTTTTCATTAAATATTATCTAAAAAAGTACTAATTGCTAATTTTTAGCGATAGTTTGAAAATTTTATCACAAAAAATATCACTAAATTATAAATTTTAGCCACAGTTTAAAAAAATTGTCACAAAAAAATATTATCAGTGTGTTTGGTTTCAGTTTTTTAAATTCAGTATTTAAGAAATTTAGTTTTTTATTTTTCGTATTTTTATTTTTTATTTTTAGTAAATATTTTTAAAATTTTAAGCAATTTTTTTTTTTAGATATACCTTACTTATATGTATCTAAATAGTAAAATATTTGTGAAAAAATATTTTAAAAAATTAATAAATACACAAAAATACAAAAAAATGTAGCAAATTTTGGTATTTTTTTTATTCTTTTATTTATATTTTTGGTTTTCAATGAATTTTTTAAAGATTTTTTTTACAAATATTACACTTTTTAGGTGTATTTATGTTAGATGTGTCAAAAAATTAAAAAAATTGCTTAAATTATTAAAAAAATTCAGTGAAGACAAAAAAATACAGAAAATGAAAAGTAGAATTTTTTGAAAAGTGAATTCTAAAAATTGAAATCAAACAAAGTGATTAATTTTCAACTTTCAACTACAGTGTGAAAAATTCAACACAGAAAAATATTATTAATTATAAGTTTTAGCGATAATTTATAAAAAAAAGTGACAAAAAAAAAGTCTCTAATTGTCAATTTTTAATGATATATGCACAAAATCGTTACAAAAAAAATATTTTTAATAACGATTTTACTGGGAGTTATTTTCAATAGAACTTGGGAATTAAGTCCAATTATTATGACTTATTAGTAGTTTACCTTAAATATTTGACATCAACATAAATTGAAAGATTTTTTTTGTATAAATTGAAGATTTTCTTAAATAAATTCAATAACAAATTACTACAAATGTAAGTTTTAATAAAATCAATAAAAATAAAGTCTAGATACAAAAAAATATATGTATATATATATTTTAAATAATCAAATAGTGGGTCGAGCCGAACTGAATTGAAAGTATAAATTTTAACTTAACCCTATTAATATTTCAAGCTGAAAATATTGACCCAACCCGACTTTATAGGTTAAAACAACTTTTCTAAATCTTAAAAAAAATAGAGCTAAATTGGGTTGGGCTGAACGGGTTAGGCGGGTTAATGGGCTGATGTGCACCGTACAGTGACCACCATCTTAAAGAAATGTTAAGATCTTAATACAACTAAAAATGATATGTGTTTTTTTGTCTTTAGTGATGTGTTTTTGTAAATTATGTCAAATTTTTTTTTTTTAATATTTTGTCTTGTATAGATAAATTTAAAAAGTAATTTTTTTAAAAAAATAATTCAAAAAACAATTGAAAACAAAAATATGTCAAAAAAAGGCTATTTATTATTATTATTTTTGCCCTTTCTAGACTTTTTTTAAAATTATTATTATTATTATTATTATTATTATTTTTTTCAAATATGTCAATTGAGTAGAATGCAAAAATGTTTACGTTTTTATAGAGTTTTAGAATTATAATTTAAGAATAGAATTATATTATGGAGTTCGAATTCTATCCAGCTACTCTCTCCGACTGTTTCTCCGGGCGACAGTCCAAATAGACTCACGTCACCCCACAAGAAAATAAATGATTCAGATTTATTTGTTTAAAGAAAAAAATTCAAAATACATTCACACTAAATTATTTTTTTTTATTTGACACTCCTCTCTCTCCCTCACCTCACTGCACGCACACGGTCACATCCCACCCCCTCCCTCCCTCTCTCTCTCTCTCTCTCTCTCTCTCTCATTTCTATTAAAAAATTAAAAAAGTATTTTAATCTTTTTCATAATATATATAATTTTAATTTTATAACATTCATATCATTAAAAATATACCTTTAAAATGAGATTAATATTAAATATATTTAATAAAAATTTTAAATAAATAAAAAATAATTACAATGTTTATTATGTTTTCAAATTATTATTTTTTTAAATACAAAAATTAATTTGATGAAATAAACACATAAAAATCATATATTTTTAAAATTCTCAAAAACAATTTTCATTCTAAAAAAATTATATGAAAATAATGACTTTTAATTTAATTTTATTAACCAAACAATTTATAATTTTTTTTAAAGGAAATAAAAAAAAATTATATTTGATTTACACCTATGCATAGATTAAATATATGTTTTAAAGAAAATAAAAGATTTACGTTTATCTTTTTCATAATAATGACTTTTCTCAAAAATTTTCATTTTTGAGAATTTTAAAAATATATGATTTTTGTGTGTTTATTTTCATCAAAATAATTTTTATATTTTGAAAATAATAATTTGAAAGCATAACTAAACATAGTAATTACTTTTTATTTATTTTAAATTTTTATTAAATATATATTTAATATTAGTCTTATTTTAAAAGTATATTTTCAATGATATTAATTTTATAAAAATTAAAATTTTATATTAAAAATTATATATATATTATGAAAATAAAATTAAAAAGATTAAAATATTTTTTTATTTTTTATTAAAAATGTGTTGTAGAGAGGGAGTGTGATTTAAATTTTTCTTTTTTTGGGTTAGAAATGTGATAGAGAGAGAAAGAGAGAGAGAAAGAGTGTGTGCTGCGATGAGTGTGTGTGTTAGTGAGAAAGTACGGAGAGAGAAAGGGGCGGATTCAGAAAGTGTGTGTGTCAGTGAGTTTTTTTTTTTTTTTTTTTTTAAAGAAATGAATCTGGACCACTTATTTTTTTTAGGTGACGTGGTTCTATCTGAGGCGTTGCCTGAAGGATGAGCCGGAGAGAGAGTTTTAGAATTATGATTGAGTGTGAAAAATTTATTTGATTATGAGTTTGAAAAAGAGTTTGAATTGAGTGATGTGACATATAATATTAAAAAGTGGGTATTTTAAAAAGTGTTTTAAAAAGTGAGTATAGAATTAATTTTTTGAAAGTATAATCAAATAACACACTCAAACTAAGGGACAAAATTAAAATTCAAAGGCTTCGTTTGGTAAGCCTCTCAAATTAGAGTTTCACCTATTGATTTGACTATATTGTTTGTTTTGAATTTTTAAATCATAATTCTACACTTATTTTTCAAAACTTAATTCAAAATATAATCATTATTTTTCAAAACTCATAATCAAACATATAATTCAAAACTCTTTTCAAAACTCAAATCAAATCAATATTTTAATTTTTTAAATATTTTAATTATTTAAATAGTTTAAATATTTTAAAAATATTTTAATTTTGTTAAGATTTTAAATATTTAATATTTGAATATGTTACAATTTTTTAATTTTTAAATTTTTTGAGTATTTTAAAATATTTTAATTTCAAAATGTTACAATTTTAATTTCTTAAATTTTAAAATATTTTACAAAAATAAATCCAAACACTATTTTATAAAAATAGTTTTAAATATTTTAATTTTTTTGTTATGTATTTTGTTACGATTTGAGTGTAAAGTTGTGAAAATAGTATGGAGTTTCGAATTATGTGTTTGGTTATGGGTTTTAAAAATAATTTATTAATTGAGTTTTGTTTTATGTGTTTTGTTACGATTTAAGTATAGAGTTGTTTTTAAATTTAAAATATTAACATTTTAAATTATTTAATTTTTTTGAATATTTAAATTATTTAATTTTTTTGAATATTTAAATTAGTTAAATTTTTACGATTTGAATTTTTTGAATATTTATTTTAATTTTTTACTTATGAAATTTTTTAGATTATTTAAATTATTTAAATATTTATGATTTAAATTTTTTGAATATTTAATTTGACAAAAAATTATTTCCTTTGTAGTATTTTTAATTAAAAAATTGAATAATGTTATTTTCTGTTAATAATAATTTTTTTAATTAAATTTTAAAAAGAGTTTGGTTATGAATGTTGATCAGAATTTTCAATAGTATGAAAGTAATGTGTTTTGTTATGAATTATAACAATTTGAATTAAGGTTTGAAAACTATTTCCAAAACTCATAACCAAACAAATTTTCTTATTTCACATATCAAATTAAACTTTCAAAACTCAATTCCACACTCAATTCAACACTCTATTCAAAAATTATGACCAAACAAATTTTCTACACTCAAATCATAATTCCACAACTCACAAACTCAAAATACAACTCATACTCTAAAATTATATTTACAAAACTCTACCAAACACAACCAAAAGCTCTACCAAGCACAAACATTTTTATGCTCTACTGTTGTTTGGGAAGAGCTCATTTGGCTTTTTTTTTTTTGAGCCATTAAAGATGTAATAGACTTATTTGAGCCACAACAGAATAAATATCACATCCAACCCATAATCATTACACTCTTCTCTCAAAAAGTCAAAAAAGTTTTTTCAAACCAAGCTTTTGAGCCCAGGCTCAAATAGCCAAAAAAGCCAAAAAGTCAAAAAACCAACCCACTTCCCAAACGGAGGCTTGTTTCCGTTTGAAAAGTGGGTTGATTTTTTGATTTTTTGATTTTTTTAGCTATTTTAGCATGGGCTAAAAAACTTGGTTTATGAAGGATTTTTTGGCTTTTTTTGACTTTTTTTGTGAGAGAAGAGTGCAATAATTATGGGTTGGATGTGATGTTTTGTTTGTTGTAGCTAAAATAAATTTATTTTATCTTTTATGACTAAAATAGCTCCAAACCTCTTCACCAAACGGAGCTTAATGTAAACATAGGGTAACGGTTGTGAGCCAACCTCCGTCCATATATGAGAGATTTTATTTGCATCTAAAATATTATTTAGTATGTTTAATTTCTCAATACTTTTTATTAAATTACTATTTAGAGTTATAATATATTCTCAATATATCTTATATTTTTTCACAAATTACCCATTAAAATAAAATCATAATTTATGATATACTTAAATAATAAACAAATCAAAAACTCAAAATTACACTACTTTGAAAAATCATTTCCATTGACAAATTAGTACAATCCTAATTCATCACTATAGGTGCCTTCTGAAACTCATTTGCTTTACTGGAACTTCATTTTGTTTATTTGTTTTTTTTTTTATTATCAATTTTTGGTTCAAATTCACAATACATTTGAGTGTGCACACAGTCACACACTGCATATATGTTTAAGTACCTACCTAGTTTGGGAAGATTGAAAAAAGACAAAAAGTCAAAAAGTCACTATCCTATTTAAGTCACATCGTCTTATTTAAGTCACATCACCTCTCTAACACATCACTTCAAACCCAACCCAAACCCAATCCATATTTCATAAAAAGTCAAAAAGTACACTTATTTAGTCTTCCCAAACTAGGCCCTTGCTAAAACTATAAATTTTGTATAGAAAGTTATGAATTTTAATCTTTTGTACGGTGTTTATGATAGGAAAGTAAGGAGTGTCTTCAAAATTTTCATTATATTTATTTTTAAAATAAAAAAATAAAAACAATACCAAATATGGAATATGGAGATTATATCTTCTGTTCATAACTCATCATTCATCCAAAAACCAAAAAAAAGAGAAAAAATGAATGAAAAAATATCTTAAGATAAAAAAGAAGGTACAAAACTCATTTTTTTGAGACAAAGTAAAAAAATAATTTTTTATATTATAATTTTTTACGCTATAATATTTATTTTTTATATTATAATTTATTTAAAATCTATAGCATTTATAGTTGAAACAATTTTATTTGTTCTAATTCTAATTTTTTTTTTTTTTTACTTGACAGTCTTCTGATATCCCTAACATTCCCAGTCTACACAGCTTTAATAATTAATAAAGGACAAATTACACAAATAGTCCTCATAGTTTGAGACTTGTGTCACTTTGGTCCCTGACTTTTCAATTGTGACATATTTGACCCTGAATTTTGAATTTTGTTCCAAATAAGAACAATTGAATATATAATTAGATTTTTCAAGGGTAAAATTGTTAATTTGATAAAATATAAACTAATTTGACAAAAATAAATGTCAAACAAATATTTTTGAATTTTTAAAAATTATTTCTACCTACTAAAAATAAAATTATGTAAAATTGATAAATCTTTTAGACATTTATTTTTTTTACCAAATTAATTTTTATTATGTGTTTGGATGATGATCATGTAAAATTAATTTTAAAAAATTAATCATGTAATTTTTATTAATTTTACATAATTTTATCATTGGTGGATAAAAATAATTTTTAAAAAATTAAAAATATTTTTTTGACATTTATTTTTGTCAAATTAGTTCATATTTTATCAAATTGACGATTATACCCTTGAAAAATCTAATAATATTTTCAATTGTCCTTATTTGAAACAAGATTCAAAATTCAGGATCAAATGTGTCACAATTGAAAAGTCAAGGACCAAAGTGACACAAGCCTCAAATTATAGGGACTATTAGTATAATTAACCCATTAATAAATCAAATCATGTTGCCCCAATTTAGATGGTGCCCCAATTTCAAACTAATTAGTTTCTTTTATGGTTAATCAAGTTATGTTGTGTAACACATTATGGCCTCGTTTGGGAAGTGATTATCTTAAAAGTTTTTTAGTTTTTTGATTATTTTAGCCTCCGTTTGGGAAATGGGTTGGCTCTTTGACTTTTTGGCTTTTTGACTTTTTTTGCTATATGAGCCTGGGCTCAAAAGCTTGGTTTGGGAAGGGCTCTTGGCTTTTTGACTTTTTTGACTTTTTTTGTGAGAGAAGAGTGTAATAATTATGGGGTTGGATGTGATGTTTTGTCTGTTGTGGCTCATGAGCATATTTTGTCTTTTGTGGCTCATGAGCCCAATGAGCCCTTGCCCTATTTTAGTTTTTGTGTTTGGGAAGATGAGATGAATTTTTAGTTGAGTTGTTGTATTGAAAAGTGTGTTGAAATGATGTTTGAATTTAAAATGACAAAGTTGTCCCTAACTTATAACTTTTTAAATCGATGTAAATGGGTAAAATGATAATTTAGCCGTTGATGATGACTTTTGAGGCTGTGACAGTGTAGGCACAGCCTACACTATCCGGCGCTGAGCTTAATTTTTTTTTTTTTTTTGAAAAAATCTAATTTAAAGATTTTTTGACTAATAATTCAAATTAGGTTATAATAGCCTCAATCACGGTTTGCAGACAGCGCCTATAAAAAAAAAGGGCAAATGTGTTGGATTTGAAAATGAAATGACTAGTCCCGCCTCAATTGAGGGAGGGGGGTGTAACTTTGTACCCTGTGGCCCATATTCTGATATGGAGAGGATCAGTACTACATGACTTTGCTTTCAACTTTTCCATATACAGCATTGAAAGTATGAAAGCAAGTGAAAAAATGAGAAATTTTGAATGGATTCTCTGGTGTCCTGAGATTTGTTTGGGTTCAGACCACTACTGGTTGTCCCTCCATTCCTTTTCCATAAATTACCTAAAAATAGCTCTTGTCAATTGTTTATGATCTTTCATGAGGGGACCAAAAAGGTCTCAAGTGTGAATGAATGTGTCTAGCTGATATTTTTATTGTGAGTAAATAATATAAAATAGAATACCAAAAAAAAAAAAAAAAAAAATTGAAAAATAATAATTATTTATAAGTTGAGGGTGTTTTTGATTTTTATTTTTTGATTATCAATTTTTAATTTAGAACAAACTACATATCCAATGTTTTACACTAATCACTTAAAGACAACCCTTACATGGCCTATTTTGAGAAGATGGTTATAATCAATTTTTTGATAAAAAACTGCTTATAAATAATTTTTTTGTGAGAGAGAAAGTGAATTATAATCTGAGAAGTAGATTATAATCCACTTTCCAAAATAGGCCTATGGCCACCATAGAATCCATTCAAAATTTCTCATTTTTTCACTTGCTTTCATACTTTCAATGTTGTATATGGAAAAGTTGAAAGCAAAGTCATGTAGTACTGATCCTCTCCATATCAGAATATGGGCCACAGAGTACAAAGTTACACCCCCCTCCCTCAATTGAGGCGGGACTAGTCATTTCATTTTCAAATCCAACACATATGCCCTCTTTTTTATTGCATGGGTATTTAAGATATTATTTGGCATATATTTTTTTTTCTTTTTATGTGTTTTTAGTTAAATAATCTTTCTATTTTTTTTACATATCTTTTTATAAAAAATTAAAAAATATATTTATTTAAATCATCTCAAACACTCTGTAAGACTTCGTGCTGATTATTCTTTAATATATGCTGTTTTTTATTCTATACATATATCATATAATTATAAAATAAAAATTTTAAAATCATTTGTCTACTCCTTGAGGTTCTTCCTCTGTGTTACCAAGTATCGAGCAAATATATTTATAAATATATTTGAAGGTGCGCACACTCATATTAGTTTGTTGGAATAGACAATTATAGATATGTGATATGATTGAATCAGTTACAATTGTCTCTACAGTTACAAAATGACATTTTGAAAAGTGAAACTTGTGACATTTTGTATCAACACTAAATCTTTACTTTACAAAATAGAATAGATACTAGGGTAAATAACACTTGTAATCTATATAGTTTGTCTCTGATATTAATTTGGTTTTTATTATTTTAATTATATCAATTTTATCCTTGAATTTTTCACAAGATGTCCATTTAATTCAATTAATAATACCCCTTAATTGGATTGAAATCAGTGGGTAAAATTGTTAATTCATTCAGTCTCTTCAAAATAATTAAGAGTTGACGTCCTATTTAAAATGGTCTATCCATTTTTAAATAAAACATTTTACTTTTGATTTTTATTCAATTTAGCTGATATTATTAATTAGACTAAATTAATACAGTATGAAAAATTAACAAACAAAATCAAATACAATTGAAACTATGGGTTGGTTTGGGAAGTAGGTTGGCTTTTTGACTTTTTTAGCTATTTTAACCTGGGCTAAAAAGCTTGATTTGAGAAGGATTTTTTGACTTTTTGACTTTTTTGACTTTTTTTGTGAGAGAAGAGTGTAATGATTATGGGTTAGATGTGATGTTTTGTTTCTTGTGGTTAAAATAGCTTATTTTGGCCCCTTTTGGGAAATGGGTTATAATCCACTTCTCAGATTATAATCCACTTCCTTTCTCACAAAAAAGTTACTTATAAGTAGCTTTTTATCCAAAAAGCTGATTATAATCATCTTTTCAAAATAGTCTTTTGTTTTTTGTGACTAAAATAACCACAAATTATCTTCTCAAATGGATCCATATTTAGGATTAAATTAAAAAAAAAAATTTACAGAAATGACGGGTATAATTTTCCTTGTATTTTAAGGAATACCCACCAAATAAAAGGATACTTTATGGAGAGACCTCTTTTTAATTTTCACTGTTTCTGATATTGCGTTCTCTTGTGGATTTTGGGGTCCAATTTCAGACAAATAAAAAAAGAAAACTTTTTTTATCTCAGTATGTGAATGCATATTTAGATTTCTAACAGTAATCGGCTGCTAAAAGACTAGTAAATGATAATGCATCATCTTCGAGGAAAATAATGTGAAGACTCTGTCCAATTGACTCTGGTCAACCATGTGTTGCACTCAACATTAGGACTAATCGCACAACTTGCATTCACAACAACCAAGTTTGTTGAGAAGGTTCGAGAAGGGTTTAAGATGATGAAATACATTGTAGATAGTCAAATTCTACATCTGTAGCATTGTTGTTAAAACATGCTTGTCATCCTAGTAAATTTAAGGAGCATTTACATGTAGATTTTAATAAATAAATTTATTATTTAATAGATGTTATAAAAAAAATTTGTCATAAAAAATATCACTAATTATAAATTTTAATGATAATTTATAAAAGTCATGACAAAAAAAAATCACTAATTGTTAATTTTTAGCGACATATATAAAAAATTATTACAAAAAAATTATTTGTAGCGACATTTTTACCAAGACTTATTTTCAATAGGACTTTATAAGAATTAAGTCTAACTATTAGGATCTATTGGTAGTTTATCCTAAATTGAATATACAATTAATGTAACAACTAATTCAGCACCAAAACTAGTTTGGAAGTGTTTATTGTGGGTAAACTAACCGGAGATCCTAATAGTTTGATTTAATTTTTATCAAGTTCTATTGAAAATAAGTGTTGATAAAATTGTCATTAAAAATAATTTTTTTATGATAGTTTTTTATATATATCGCTAAAAATTAATAATTAGTATTTTTTTTTTTGTTACGATTTTTTATAAATTGTCGCTAAAACTTATAATTAATGACTTTTTTTATGACAAATTTTCCCATAGGACCTATTAGATAATAAGTTCACTTATTAGGATCTACACGTAAGTATCTCATTTATTATTTTGGGGTCTTATGATCCTGTCACATTGTTTATTATGGGGTAAATTACAAATACACCCATTGCTTGCTTCTTGTAAATTGAAAAATTTTAAATACACTATTGTCAAGATTTTTTATTTAATACTATAATCGAGAAAATAAAATTTCTAATTGTTCTTTTATAAAATGATAAAATTATATTAATTATTAATTAAAATATATTTCTGATATTATTAAAAATCATTAATTAGCTTAATGATTTATTAATAAGATAAGCTAGTTGTTATGAAATTAGAAATTTTAATAGACGAGATGTAATTTTCAGAATCACAAAAGGTAAATCGTATTTTAAGTAAATATCAAAAGACGTATTTATAATTTATCCTTTATTATGTGTGCAAATACAAACACAAGGATATATATCTTTTACGTGTATTTTAATCACATTAAGATGGATGGTTAAGTAATAATATTGTTGTCACCATAATATTAAGGACATACATAGGAAAATATTTAAAAGGACAATTCTATTTACACACCATTATTTAGTACAAACACATAATAATTTTTAGAGTTTGAAAATATCTTAATTTACACCATAACTTTTCATTACTAGCTTAAAGTAACACACCACCTGTGTCATGACCCGAACCCGCCTCTATAGGTTAAGGCCATGACCGGCCAGTAATCATGAGATTACCTACGGCCTCAAAAAAAATAAGACAAAACTCATTAGAGTAAAAAGGGCCGAACGGAAGCAATTTAAAACTTTGTCCATAGAGCTGTGCTTACATGCACGTCATAACATTCCAGACATAAATATATTAATAACTCACAACAGAATTATAGTATCAAAAAGTTCCATACAACACGATCATCCAAAAACCAAGTCAACCCATGGGAACTATATACAGACATGTACAAAGGCTTCGCCAACATGACAAAATTACATAGAATGGCAAAAGGGCGAAGATGTGTCTTGTACGTGAGACGCAAAGGCTGACTCTCCAAACCTTAGTTGTTCCACACTGGCTTCACTGGGGCGGGGTCTGGACCTCTCTTAGCTCACCTCCAAACACATGAATGAGCGTGAGCGATAGTCTAGTGAATAATATCAAATAACGAATATACATTGGAGCAATATACATCGAACGGCCTTGGGCCCAATTTGCATTTCTAACTAGCACATATATACATAAACATATGTAAGTTAAGTAACTGAGGTTCCAAACACATCATACGGCCTCGGGTCCAATTCATTCGTATTATCCAAATCAAACTGGCCTTTGGCTCATTCGTTTATGTCAAAACGGCCTCTAGCCCATTCATTCATGTCCATCGGCCTTCGGCCCAATCGTTTATGTCAATCGGCCTTCGACCCACATTTATGTCAAATGGCTTTCGGCCTATATTTATATCAAACGGCATTCGGTCCATATTTATATCAAACTGGCTCATAGGCCTTTCGTATCAACTGGCTCATAGGCCTTTCGTATCAACTGGTTCATAGGCCTTTCGTATCAATTGGCTCATAGGCCTTTCGTATTAATCGTATCAACTGGCTCATAGGCCTTCGGATCAAACTGGCTCATAGGCCTTTCGGATCAAACTGGCTCATAGGCCTTTGGTATCAAACTGGCTCATAGGCCTTTCGTATCAAACCGGCTCATAGGCCTTTTCATATCAAACTTATCATGTTAAACTGTGTCCACCATTCAAAATTAATGAACTTTACAAAACTTACATAGAAGTGAGCAATTGGATAACAACATATTTCAGATATTACTCACAGTGATCGGCTTGTGAATTTGCCCTAGAGCTTGACCCTACACATCACATAGCACATATGGGTCACAAATAATTCAATTCGTTCTTTAATTCACATATTCCTCTTTAGGCTTCATTCTTATCTATTTAATTCAATTACAATGCTCAATGTATGCCTAAGAGTGGTTAGAAGTGAAAGGAACGGAAAAATGAACACGTAATTAGGTCGTCCTGTTTGTTTGCTTTGGCGGTCATGGGTCAAAATCAACCCGACCCGCACTTATGCGGTTGGGAAAAATGGACTCGAACCGCCCATGATCATGATGGTTTGTGCGGGCGGGTGCGGTTCGGTTTGCGGTTTAGATTTTTTTTTTTTTTTTTTAAAAACTTAAGCAAATTTGACATTTTTTTGTTACTTTCTAAACACTTTTTTTTTTTTTTTTAGAAGAGTTATAAATTAAATTACAAGATATACAATTCATGATCATAATAAAAGTCCACATGTTAGATAAAATGATATGGAACCATACTTGAGGATAGTGGATTAATCTTCCTCCTTAGCTTGCAAAAACAAATCCTTAAAAGTCAAACTAGTAACACTAATTTAAATATGTAAAAACAAACCCTTAAAAGTCATACTAGTAACACTAATTTTAATAGTGGATTAATATTCACTGTTTAGTTTTTAATATACAATAATGTGATAATAGAATGACAATTCAAAATATCATATTTAACTGTGTCTACTAGACTAATGGAATATAATGATTTTATATATATATATATATATATAAATAAAAGTCAAACTAGTAACATTAATTTAAATATCATTAGATTATGATAATGTATATAAGTACCCATATAATAAATTTTACTTTCATCCAAAATATAAAAATAAAAATAATAACTAGTTATCTCCATCTATCCAAAATACAAAAAATAATAATAATAACTAGTTATTTTTTCTTTTTTAAAAAAAAAAATTATGGTTGTATGGTCGGGTTCAACCCGAACCCTTTCGTGAATTTCTTGACCCGCACCCCCCCGCCTACCTACATCGAAACCGCCCAAAGCACTGCGGGTAGGGTAGGGTCGGGCGGTTTGTGCGGGCGGGTGGGTTGGTTGCCCAGCCCTACACAGAATGCATTTTCAGATTTTCAGAAAACAGGGTCCCCGCTCGAGCGGACCCTTAAGGCCTGCAAAAGTACTGGTTGCATGAAAAATACGCTCGAGCGTGTAATAGGATGCTCGAGCGGAAGGCCTGTCTAAATAGCTCCCCCGCTCGAACGTAGCCTCCCCCGCTCGAGCGTAGCCTCCCCCGCTCGAGTGGACACCAAGTCTGCAAAAAGTACTGGGAGCACGTTTTTCCTGCTCAAGCAGCCATTACCCCGCTCGAGCGAAAATCAAAATTCTGGGTTTCCCAGATTGTGTTCTTGAGTCCAAATTCGACATTCAACCAATGTTTCTTGCATACTATGGCTCCAATTTCACATATTCTTGTATTAACATGATATAAACACCAAAACACATCATCATTGGGCTCAATTTCATGAATCAAGCACATGCATGGCTCAATTTAATTCAAGTTCAATTCTATCATATGCATTCATGCATTCAAAGCTCCTATCTTTAATTATTCAAACATGCATGCTAATCTTGACTTCATTTCTATTCCAATTAATGCAAATAGTGTTCATTCTCATGGAACACAACAAAAACATGCTTGCATGTAGGATTTAACACTCATATTTCCACATTCAACTTAATACATGTTTGTTTATGCAAAATCATGGTGATCCTATACATATATGTACATTTCAACTTCAAATTCATCAATTAGAGCACAACTCTTGTTCTTGATCACCAATTAATCTTTAATTCACAAAATTACAAGTTCAAACTCATGAATTCATAATCAATCACTTACCTAAGAGCTCAATCTTCTCAATCTATGGTCTAATTTAGAGTTGGACTTCAATTCTCCAAGCCTTAAGACCAAAATTGCACAATTCTCCCCTTAATCTCCCATAGCCGACCCTCTCTCCCCTTTTCTTAGAGTTCTTATCAGCCAAAAATGAGAATTAAAGAGGGAGTTTGAATGTATAAAGTCCCTTACAAGCTCCCACTCACACATTACTTTAATATAAAGCAATTGGGCACTAATTAATCAATTTAATCAGTTTAATCTGACCTGAATCAATTTTCAATTAAATTCCATCGTAGATTCTAAAAATAATGCCAATCACAATGGTGTAATAAATTTCGGGTCCTGTGATCGATAAGACCTTTAATTTAATTTCCAAAGCAGATAATCAAACAGATATTCCTACGGTGGACAGATAGAAATTCAAAACCACATAATGGCACACAAAATCATATTAAACACATAATCATACTCATATTAAGGACCAATTGACATATTACGAAACAGGGGTATTACAGTCTTCTCCCCTTTAGGAAGTTTGGTCCTCCAAACTTAATTTACCTTCAGTCAAACACAATTTGGAATACTTTCTTATTCAATGGTTCCAATCCTTTCGATAGTTATCTGCTTAGTTTCAAAATCAAGTAACACTTTGTTCTCAATCAGTCAAAGACTTACCTTTTCTTCCATACTAGGCTTGTATGGTATCACACCGAAACCAGAGTATAGGCTGTTGTTGCAAGCAGAGTCTGCCAGTGATGGACAGATTTTTCCAACTTCCCTGAAAAATCTAATGCACATCTATGGAGCATTTCTCCCAAAAATCTAAAAGTTCTTTCTGATTATACATCAATTTGTGGATGGAAAACAGCGCCAAATCATAATTCAGTCCCCATTGCCTCTTGAAGGCTTGTCAGAATTCAATCACATTTTAGAATTTCTGTCTAAAACAATAGGTACTAGGACCCCATGCAAACAAACAATCCTATCGATACACACAGTGGCTAGTCTACCAGTCATCATACAAAAATTTTACAAGGAGAGAACGAGCAAACTTCGTAATCCTACATACAATAATCCAAATGGGACTTATACCTTGGGTACTCAAGATAGCCCCACAATGAAATTCGTAGCCACATATTCCTACTTCTGTTCCAAAATAGAGAGAGTGTGGAGTAGTTCCGCCAATATCCAATGTTCAACTTTGACTTGTTGGAACTGAAAACATTTAGACACGCATTCACCAATTGGCCTCTTCAAGGTAGGTTACCAACGTATTTATTTCAAATGTCAGCTAACTTTATCACAGAAGTTCGGTCTATTCCCTTGTTACAAAAGTTCAATTTATTCTTCAATAATTCCACAATTCACAACCCGATTCAGTATTTAGTTCAGTGACTCATCACAGTTATCCAAGGTCAATCAAAAGTTTTCAGGAATATAAAGTAGATCCAGACACCGATTCCCGAGTCAACAAGGGTAACGACAAAGCAATGAATCACACGGCATACATAACTCATACCTCCCCATGGTATCGATTGTAAAGTGCAATAACACTGAAGCAGTCCATTTCTAACATAATACATGTTTTCTCAATCATTCAACAGTTTACAATTCAGTTCACATTCAATTCCCTGTTCTATTGAGTCTCCCCACATTATCTGATAGTTGTCAAAACCATAAGGCAATTCATATATTAATCCCCATGGCGTCAAAGATATTATCAAAAACAGTCGATTACATGTTGAACACAATTTACACATCCTCAGAACCCCAATTACAGAATATAATGGCACTGAGCAGTTATTTACACAAGGCGTACTGAATTCACACACTTTCGGATAACCAGGGTTTTTCAAAGCTCCTTGGATGTTAATAACATCTACATAATACCAAAGGATGACATTCCGTACAGAACAAAGGAATAATCATCTCGGAATCAAAGCACACCCGTTCACGACAGTCGGTGGCCGACTCGAGATCGATTAGACAAATCCACCCGTACAAAACCGTCGGTGGCAAAATAGATTTCTCAACAAAGGTGCTACATACTCTTAATGTCCCCTAGTACGAAAGGACGTCCCAAGAATGTCATCAAACAAACACAATACCACTCACTATAACCTGATTTCTCAAAATCTGATAACACTGAAGCAAGCACATGAAACATATTCTGATTAGTCGAGGACAAATATTCAGTACGGTTCACAATCAAATCAATCTGTTGTCATCGGTTTCCACAACGTCAAACATGCAAGAATATGACAACACACCAACATTGTTCCTTAAGGCCTCGTTTGGGAACAGGCTAATTTAGTAACTTTTTGGCTAATTGGCTAAAAAGGTAGATAAAAAAAACTTGTATGTTTGGGATGACTTTTTGACTAATTACGAAAAGCTGTGCAAAAAGTAGAGAGAAAAGAGAATCTTTGACTTTTTGGTATGGGTTGTTGGCTTTTTGGCTAAAAAGGTAATTTTTTGGCTAATTGGCTAATTTAGCCACTCCCCAAACGGGGCCTAAGACACCCAATCGCTAGATTTGCACAATTCAGTTCATCTATAACACATATGTCCTCAATAGTTGAAGGTTGGTTCTCAATGGTGTCTATGGTTAGATCAATCTGTTGATAGCCCACAAAGGTCTTTCAAATAAGTCGTATTCCAAACGGATTCAAGTTTTGGGTCTATCGGTTTTTCGTCGAGAATAATCTGCTATTTATTTATAAACAATTCTTAATCCCTTCAACAAAGTCAAATTAGATAGAGGGTCTTATCGGTCGATCCAAGCAAAGGTCTTGTCAGATTAAATCAGCCAAAGGTTCTATCAAATTATATCCAATGAGGGTTCTATCAGGTCAAATCAGACAAAGGTTCTATAGGATCGAATCAGATAAAAGTTTTCTCATATGGGGTGCATTCGGTTTAGTAAGGCTCACTTTGTTTGTTTAGGCATATAGTTGATAGTTTCAAAAGCCCCTAAATTTATCGCTTCAAGGACATATCAGAATTATTCATCACAACTGTTCATATCAAAGTATTCAAAGTCATGTACAATATGGCATTGTCCACATGAATTCAGGTGTAGTTGCATATGCATGCAGTAATTCAGATCAGGAGGTATGTACCATAATCAACACAGTATTTCCCAAACAAGTCTTATATGCAAACACACGGTGCACAGCAACACATTAAACAAGGTTCCTCGGTTGTACATAGCATAGGATTGTTATGCAAAAATCCCAAATCTGTCACAGAAGCGTAGGTTTACGAGTCAAGCTTAATATAGTCACATAGTCCAGTCAATTCTCTACTAATCAAAATGCATGATCTCACAATTTATAGAGTTCACTATTTGGGGTGTTCAACTCGGTCCTACAATCACAGAGTCATAATTCCAGTGGTTTAGTCATTGAAGACAGTAATATAACAAATCACCCTAAGCATAGGTTCAGATGTACATGTGCATGTGCAGAGTTAATCGATATCCCAATACAT
The DNA here is from genome assembly GCA_025200525.1 of Camellia lanceoleosa. NCBI lineage: Eukaryota > Viridiplantae > Streptophyta > Magnoliopsida > Ericales > Theaceae > Camellia > Camellia lanceoleosa. Next base: position 132,588,624 of record CM045765.1, read on the forward strand.
ATTTCACAAATTTCCCAAATGGAGCATATACATTCAATGAATACGGTCTCGATCTTGTGGGTCTAACCAATCTAGATATACATGTAGCAGATACGAAAGAATATGCCGATCCGAATCAAATAATATCCCAAGCAAAGATGTACACATGTACTAATTCAGAATCAACCAACACATAGGCATTCGTTTATAAATGATATAGATACCTGGGATAACGGTCGCAGTATTCTGAGTGCTTTCTGGGATGAGTGCAATTACTCTATCTTGATTAGCAACTCCTACCATTGGCACGAATTCAACTGAGGCAGAAAATTTACTCACATTTGTTCAGTTCGGGAACAGTCTCTTACCATATGGTCCATTTTACCATCCCTATAACAAGCCCCAAAAATCTGATAACAAACTCCTCGGTGTTTGTTACACTGGTGGTGGCAAAGGTTTTTGCCGTAGCGGCAACTGACGCTGGTGTCGTAGGACCTTTGCCATTTCTTGTACTACTCTTTCCAGACTATCAAGTTGGGCCATAGAAGAGCCTCCCAACCTATATGCCCTTAATTTATCCATACTCTACACAAACTCTTATTAAACCTTGCCAAATACTAGGATGCCCAACACGAAAATAAACACAGATACACATGGGTACATTTGCACATAGGCACATTGTTATATTCTCATTTTGTGTATCGTCCAGACATAATTAATCACATACGTAACAGATGATTGCATACTTATCAATTATCGCATGCTGAGCATTCACTAATTATATACTCAAATCATATTCATATTTCACATAGACACTCATTTGCAGAATCGAATGCATATGCAACTTTTCACGATTCCTATGCTCATGTATGTGCACTATATCAAAACAAACTTGTTGTACACAGTAGTGCAACATTTCATATCTCATATAATCACATGTTCTCTTCATCTAATTAAACTTGCATTATACCTTACACAAAAGATACACGAGTATGCATATACAAAAGAGCATACATATTCAAAGAATTTGCAATGCAAGCAAATCACAAACTTATAACATAAAACCGTTCACATTAAACATTTAAGCATATTCTTGATGCTTTCAGATTCATACTTATCACATGAATGCATCCTAGATCTTTTCTAGACGCTTACTGCTCTTTTGGACAAGTGCGTGAGTTATTAACATGTGCTCTGATACCACTCTGTCATGACCCGAACCCGCCCCAATGGGTTAAAGCCATGACCGGCCAGTAATCATGAGATTACCTACGGCCTCAAAACAAATAAGACAAAACTCATCAGAGTAAAAGGGGCCGAACGGAAGCAATTTAAAACTTTGTCCATAGAGCTGTGCTTACATGCACGTCTTAACATTCCAGACATAAATATATTAATAACTCACAACAGAATTATGTAGACCTCCCCAAACGTCCCGGGAGGGAATCCCCCGTTTTGTTCATTTGGGCTCACTACTGTTCAGGACTCAATGTCACGGTCTTGTATCTAATCTCGCAGAGTGCAATGCAAGACTGATGAATCATCAAAGAGTCCAAATGTAGCAAATCGTTTTGAAAAACAGATTTTTAGAAAGAAGTGCCAAACATGGACTACTTTGCCAGATACAGAGTCGCCGCCTAAATATTTTATTTTGGGAAATTTAGGAAACCCTGACTCGTTTGCCTAAGGTCACGTGTCCATCATCACCAAAGTTGCCTCAACTCGAGAACTTGGGTACGATTAGGGAAGGTCACTTCGTGAGCACCCACACTCGCCCGATCAAAGATCGGCCTCTACTAACTATAATATCTAGTTTTGAAAACATTATGCGTTCTTGTTCCGGTTGTTAGCCTAGATTTACTACGTGATGCGCGCAGCATACAAGTATAGACCGGGTCGCCTGAATTGGAACAAAACATTTCATGTTTGTTTTCGAAAGATGGTTTGCTACTCGCAAGTAGGCTTAAAAATGCAGATTTTGCCACCCTCGGGTGGGCTTAGAAAAAGATGGTTTTGCCACTATCTAGTGGGCTTAAAACTCACAGTCGATGATTTGTTCCAATCCAAATAACCCAACCTTCACCTACAGGCATTCAGGCAGTTATATCACATAAGCATATAGCCTTATGGTAAGCATGTTATCATGGCAGTCACTCACACGCATGCAAGGATGCTAAAGCATAAACACTTACTGAATACTCCGAGCCAAAACAAAAACTAGTTAGTAATCATATGCATGATCCTAGTTCATGTTAAGATGGCTAATGCAACACATGCAGAAATGCAACTAAGATAGGCTCGGTTATTCTACAATGACATGTGAAATGCTACAGCTAACAAGTATTCAACTCGGAATTGAAATACAATGCAGTTAGTATGATGCGTCGAGCCCGGTGAATTCAAAACAGATGAATGAATGCAAACATGCTATCATACTGTATGCTAATTGAAACATGCCCTAATCTAACCATCATAAGCTGGTAAATAAAAGAGAGAAAGACGTGGGGTTGGAAGACATACATCACACTCACGCACACTTATTACAATTGTGCCCTCGCTCAGAAGGTCCGAATAAATAATATACAGTCTGAATAAATAGTACAGTCCGAATAAATACAAAATCCCTAATTAATTAACAAATTAACTAAGGAATGAAATAAATAACATGCAAATCCATGGACCGCCTCAGCTCTGTTCTGAATGATGAATGATGCATGTTTGAGTTGCCTTGCGCGGAAATCCATTGCGATGCCCCGATTAGCCTCTGTTTACAATTAAGCACGGAATATTGCGCGAAGCTTCAAGAGATTGCCGGTTTCTGATTTGCTGCAACAGAGAGCCAGAAATGGGCATAGCAAAGTATTTTCACATATGTATGCATACCTCGATCCTCGTGCCACCAATCACGCATCTCGATGCATGATGGCCGAGGAGTCGAATTGCACGACTCAATATGAAATAAATGCACATATAAACACAACCATGCCTAGACTCCATCATGTGTAATCCGGAGTGTCGACGAGCGGGAATTGAGACACGTTACGTCACTTGGAGTACGAAACGTTCCTCGTTTCCTGTGTTTGGACTAACTCATATCCTCAAACACAATGCAATATGCATGACATGCATGAATGCGACTAACATATACGCAATGCTATGGACTAAGATGGCATACACAATGCAATATGGGCTTACACCAATATGAGTGGACCTCAGCCACACTCACATCAGCGGCCATAAGATGAAAATGAGACAACCGAAATGCGTGCACACATGCACGCAAACCGAGGACCGAACCTAAGGCACAACATGCAACTCTAACAAGGCATGGCAAGGATGAAGCATGGCATTCAAACATGTAAATTTCAAGATCAAACATGATGCTAAATGGTCTCGAATCATGCAAATATGTCATACAATGCATGCTATAGGCCCCGAAACTCAAAACTAGGCACATGTATTGAACCATAACCATGCAAAGCAAGCATTATTTGACTATGAAATACAAAGACAGAACCAAGGCAGTCCCAAAACATGCACATTACTAGTTTAAAGCATGGCCAAAAAATGCTAACATGATGGGCTAAAACAACATGCAACATTGGCTAGCAAGCATGGTTTACATGGCATGTATATTAAGCATATGAGAACTCATCAAACCAACCAAAAACAGTGAACAAAACATGTCAAAATATGCCCAAATAACCACTGAAATGTGGCCAACACATGCAAAAATGATGAGTTCCTTTGAAAGGCCATGCAAGGGGTTACTTAACACATACGAGATAGACACTTAGCATGATCAAACCAACTTTGGAAATGAGTTATGACAGCCCTAAAACCTGCTAAATAGGCCCTGAAATTAGTCTAGTAAACATGCAAAGAAAGGTCCCTTTGAAAGGCATTGAATGGGATTGCTCTACACATGCATAAGGGACATAAAATATGGTGAAATGGGCTCTTGACAGAGCTTAGGAGGACCTTAAAACCCACAAAATGAGGCCTGAAACATAACTTCAATGCATGCAAAATAGAGTCCCTTTGGAAGGCCAACAATACTAGTAAAGAGAATGAGGGGTGAGAGGGTCACCCCTCTATGGTTTTGGAGCTCAAAGACATATCAAAGCCACTGAAAATCTACTGGATTTCAGTGGCTAAGAGGCCAAAACAAGGCCAATGCAAATGCTCAAATGTATAGCTCAAAGCATGAGGAAATAAAGCATGCAAGGAAGGAGATGACTCCAAACAGAAAAGTGACCTCAATAAAACTTAAAGAGGAGGTCAAAACAAGAATTTTTCTAGTTTATGACAAATCTCGAAAATGTTTACAAGTAAGACTAAAATATGATGCAAAAATAGCCCTAAAAGAGAGATTGAGCAAACAAGGAAGTAGATGACCTCAAACAGCAAAGTATTCTTAAACAAAGTTGAAGAGGGGCTCAAAATAAGATCTTTTCCAGTTTATACCAAAACCTAGAAATGCTTGCAAATAGGGCTAAGTTATGGAGCAAAATAATGCAAGAAAAAGGGAAAAGGAGGCTTACCCTTGTAGCACAGCAATGCAGCAACTTCTGGACCAAGTTGGTGAGCTTTCAACCTCTGCAAATGACCTCCAAGGTGCTGGAATGGATGATGGAGGTGGTAGGCTATGAGGTGTAGTGTAAAATGGCCAAGAACAAGGGTGTTTGGAGGCTTGAAGTAGAGAGATGGAAGGTTGTATGTATATATCTCAGCCCAAATCTTCTAACCCTTGCAAATGGAGGTGGAAGGTGTGTTTTATAGGGGGGGAGAGGTGAGGCTTCTTAGAGAAGCCATGAGAGGGGTTCAAAGCTTCTAAAAGAAGCTTGACCAAAGGGGTCAAGCTTCCTCAAGAAGCTTGACCAAAAGGGCCAAACTCCTTTTTGAACCAAGCAAAGGGGTAAAAACCACCTTTAAAAGGGCCAAAACAAAGACAAAACCCTCGGACAGTGGGTCAAGTGCAGAACAACTGGCACAACTGGAACACACTCACAGAGGCAAAACTGGCCGACCAGTTCAAAAGGTTCAAGGTGGTCGGCCGACCAGGGGTCAAAAGGTTCAACAAGATTTTCTGGTCGGCCTACCCAGAAAGGTGGCCTCCCAGATGGGTGGAATACACCTGTGTAGTGAAAAACCAAAAAATATGACCCAAGAGAGAGAAAAACCAGCTTTTTAGGGGGGTTCAAAAGGGTCAAGAAGAATTACTGGTCGGCATACCCATATTGGTGGCCTCCCAGATGGGCACAACATAATGGTGGTGTGAAAAACCAGAAATTGTGGCTAAGAAGTAAGAAAAACCAGCTTTCTGTCAGAAAAATCGGCTTTAGGAGAGAGAAAATGAGAAAACTGGTTTTTTAGGGAAAAATGTGGCCTCCCACCATCCTACCATCTCCCTAGTAATGAAACAAAGGTCCATACCAAAAATGAACCCAAACCGATGCAAAACGAAGGTTCGGGGGCCAAAACGCGGAGTTTGGGGCCTCGAAAATAGGCCGTTAAGCACCAGAGGTGGCGTACGACCACGAAGGTGGTCTCCCGAGCCACAGTGTCCCTCTAAGGAGAGGAAACAAGGTGTGTGCCAAAAACCGGAGCAAACAGAGGTAATTAGGCAATCCCGAACTGAGGCGTACGACCGACGGCTCTAAAAATCGAAAACTGGCTTCCAAACGGGAAAAATGGCTCATGACCACTTAAACGTAGCCCTGACCATCGAGAGATAGTCTACGAGACCTCTCCCTCCCTTCGGGAAGAGAAAACAGAGAAAACAGGACCCTGTTCGCAAACCGAGGCAGAGCATGAAAGAGCGCAGAAGTCCAAAGGCAAGGCTCGCAGCCGAGTCTCTGAAACTCCAGAACAAGCAAAATATGCAACATCACCGAGCGCTCAATTGGTGACGTCTGAGTCTTAAGGTTAGTCAAAAATAGGGTGTCTACAAATTATAGTACCAAAAAGTTCCATACAACACGATCATCCAAAAACCAAGTCAACCCATGGGAACTATATACAGACATGTACAAAGGCTTTGCCAACATGACAAAATTACATAAAATGGCAAAAGGGCGAAGATGTGTCTCGTACATGAGATGCAAAGGCTGACTCTCTAAACCTTAGTTGTTCCACACTGGCTTCACTGGGGCAGGGTTTGGACCTCTCTTAGCTTACCTACAAACACATGAATGAACATGAGCGATAGCCTAGTGAATAATATCAAATAACGAATATACATTGGAGCAATATACATCGAACGGCCTTGGTCCCAATTTGCATTTCTAACTAACACATACATACATAAACATATGTAAGTTAAGTAACTGAGGTTCCAAACACATCATACGGCCTCAGGCCCAATTCATTCGTATTATCCAGATCAAACTGGCCTTTGGCCCATTCGTTTATGTCAAAACGGCCTATGACCCATTCATTCATGTCCATCAACCTTCGGCCCAATTGTTTATGTCAATCGGCCTTCGGCCCACATTTATGTCAAACGGCCTTCGGCCCACATTTATATCAAACTGGCTCATAGGCCTTTCGTATCAAACTGGCTCATAGGCCTTTCGTATCAAAATGGCTCATAGGCCTTTCGTATCAACTGGCTCATAGGCCTTTCGTATCAAACTGGCTCATAGGCCTTTCGTATCAAACTTATTATGTTAAACTGTGTCCACCATTCAAAATTAATGAACTTTACAAAACTTACATAGAAGTGAGCAATTGGATAACAACATATTTCAGATATTACTCACAGTGATCGGCTTGTGAATTTGCCCTGGAGCTTGACCCTACACATCACATAGCACATATGGGTCACAAATAATTCAATTCGTTCTTTAATTCACATATTCCTCTTTAGGCTTCATACTTATCTATTTAATTCAATTACAATGCTCATTGTATGCCTAAGAGTGTTTAGAAGTGAAAGGGAACGGAAAAACAAAACACATAATGCATTTTCAGATTTTCAGAAAACAGGGTCCCGGCTCGAGCGTGGACTTCCCCGCTCGAGCGGACTCTTAAGGCCTGCAAAAGTACTGGTTGCATGAAAAATACGCTCGAGCGTGTAATAGGACGCTCGAGCAGAAGGCCTGTCTAAATAGCTCCCCTCCCCCGCTCGAGCGGACACCAAGTTTGTAAAAAGTACTGGGAGCACGTTTTTCCCGCTCGAGCGGCCATTACCCCGCTCGAGCGGAAATCAAAATTCTGGGTTTCCCAGATTATGTTCTTGAGTCCAAATTCGACATTCAACCAATGTTTTTTTGCATACTATGGCTCTAATTTCACATATTCTTGTATTAACGTGGTATAAACACCAAAACACATCATCATGGGGCTCAATTTCATGAATCAAGCACATGCATGGCTCAATTTAATTCAAGTTCAATTCTATCATATGCATTCATGCATTCAAAGCTCCTATCTTTAATTATTCAAACATGCATGCTAATCTTGACTTCATTTCTATTCCAATTAATGCAAATAGTGTTCATTCTCATGGAACACAACAAAAACATACTTGCATGTAGGATTTAACACTCATATTTCCACATTCAACTTAATACATGTTTGTTTATGCAAAATCATGGTGATCCTATATATGTATGTGCATTTCAACTTCAAATTCATCAATTAGAGCACAACTCTTGTTCTTGATCACCAATTAATCTTTAATTCACAAAATTACAAGTTCAAACTCATGAATTCATAATCAATCACTTACCTAAGAGCTCAATCTTCTTAATCTATGGTCTAATTTAGAGTTGGACTTCAATTCTCCAAGCCTTAAGACCAAAATTGCACAATTCTCCCCTTAATCTCCCATAGCCGACCCTCTCTCCCCTTTTCTTAGAGTTCTTATCAGCCAAAAATGAGAATTAAAAAGGAAGTTTGAGTGTATAAAGTCCCTTACAAGCTCCCACTCACACATTACTTTAATATAAATCAATTGGGCACTAATTAATCAATTTAAGCAGTTTAATCTGACCCGAATCAATTTTCAATTAAATTCCACCATAGATTCTAAAAATTATGCCAATCACAATGGCGTAATAAATTTCGGGTCCTGTGGCCGATAAGGCCTTTAATTTAATTTCCAAAGCAGATAATCAAACAGATATTCCTACGGTGGACAGATAGAAATTCAAAACCACATAATGGCACACAAAATCATATTAAACACATAATCATACTCATATTAAGGACCAATTAACATATTACGAAACAGGGGTATTACAACCTGTTTGTTTGAATACATACCACAACCCACCTTAACTTTCCATTACTAGCCCTAAATTAACACACTACTTGTCTGTTTGAATATACATCACAATCAACATCCAAATATCTCCATCATTTTCAAAACATCATAGATCTCCATCGTCGGCGTTAAAGATCTCCATTGCTAGTGGATGATTTCGTTGGGCTAGTGCATTATCGTCTTTGAAGATTTGTCATTTTTACCATTGATTCACACTTTTGATTCTCACATTGATATGTTTTTCCTATCTTCTTTTGATTTGGTTACCGATTCAACTTCCATAGCAATTTTTATTTCGAGTTTGGCTCAACTTTGATTGTCTAGACATAATATTATCGTACAAACAAATAAAATTAAACAAATTGAATATGTTCAAAATATTTATGTTGAACAAAATAAATATGCTCATACTTTATATACTGAACAATTTCAACTTGTTCAGACTTATTATGTTGAACATATATTAAATTTGATACATTATTTGTTCTTTCTTTTTATAATTTGGTTAACCTTAATAATTTGAACAAAATTGTTTTGTTCGAATAAAAATAATTGAACATTGTATAAAAATTCAACTCTAATTATTTGAATATGTGACGAACAAAATCATCTTTCCAATGATTATATGAATGAGATAAAAAAAAAACCAAAAGTTAAGTATTAAACTGATATTTTGATTATTGCATTGTTCGAAATTAATAATGTTAAAGTCATCCCATCATATAGTGTGAACTTTGGTGGGGTGAACTTCTTATGGGGGTTCCAAAGCTTAAATGTTTAGAGAGAAGGGAGAGGAGGCGAGCCGATCCAACGCTCAATGCTCCTTTTGATGTACAGTTTTATCGACATGCTTCATTTTCTCTATTTCCAATAAACCAGGTATGGAGATCCTGGGGACGAAGAGAATACTCCATCTACTGGCTGACTTTTTTTGCCTCTTAGCTCTCTTCTGGCGTAAACCATGAGTGTGGCTGCTTGCTGTTTCACTTTGCACTAGAATTGGCTGACTTCGCTGCCCAAAACCATTTCCAAGAACTTCCTTTGCTGGTGGTTCCATAGATGGACTTCGCTGACACAGATGAGAAGGTTCTGTGTCAGTTCTCTTTTCTATCGGGTTGCCTATCATCTTCTTGAGTTGTGGCTTCAACTTTTGTATTTCTGTAACAACCCCAATCTGTAATAAATTGCTGATCTATAATTAAGGTTGTTAATTAAGTGATTAAAATAAATTATGTGTTTATTATGTATTTTGTATGTTATTTGGCTTTCTATCTATTACTCATAGTAATACCTGTCATGATTTCTGCTTTGGTGTGAAATTTGATAGCCTAAATAGTACCAAAAATCGAAATTGAGCACATGGATAGACTAATTAGAAATTTTGGAACCATCTGAGAAGTTTTGTTAAAAAATTGATTCAATTTAGTTAAATCACATGTGATTAAATTAAGTCTTGAATAGAACTGTTTTGAGTTAATTGAGTTATGTGTTAACCTTGATAAATTATGGCTACTTGTGTTTAATTAAGATGATACATGATTAGTATCTAATTTGGTCCTATATGTGATTCAACATTTGATTAAATGTAGTATGAATTGGGCATTTTGTGTTAAGTGTAGGGGATTAAAACCCTTGTGTGTGTGTTGGAGTTTGTATGTGTGTGTGTGTACGTGTATTGTGCTCAAGAAGTAAGGTGAATGTATGTGTGTACATTTAGTTGAGTTAGAGAGAATGTTAGTGTCATTCATTTTGCTCATTTGGTTCTCTGTGCTGAGAGTTCCAGAGAGAGAGGGAGAGCCCTCTAGAGAGAGAAAGCTCTACACTTGTGTGGTTTGAAGGAGAAGAAAAGAACTAAGGGAAGACCATCTCTTATTGTTTGAAATTAAAGCTCTAGGTAAGAGTCTTGAGCCTATTTTCTATAGCTAACCTTCCATGCATTATGATTTCAACATATCTTTGAACTAATTTAATGAAATTAGTAAGAGAAATGGGTCTTTGAGCTTGTGGACAGCTTGTGTGTACTTTCATGGTAGATCATATTTGATTTTATCATTTTGAGTTTGAGTTTTAAAGTCCTTGCATGCATGTGAGTTTAAATAATGTCCATTGTTTCAGAAATTCATAAAGTTGTTGATCACTATTTGCATGTTATGAAAAATCATGAAAAGAGTTGAAAATCTTGCATAATGGAGTTTTGGTTCAAGTCTTTTAAGAATTGATGAGTTTTTGAATAAAAGATATTTTAAGGGTCTTGTATTGGAGTTTTCTATAGCTAGTTTATGTGTTTGATCAAATTATGCAAGACCCCAAGTTTTGAAAGTTATTTGGAAGTCATTTTTGTTAAGCTTGGTGCCTAGAAATTCACAGCTGGCCTAAGTGACCAAGTGGTGGCTCAAGCCAACATTGCGAGCTCCCAGTATTTTGAACTCTACAAAAGCTGGCTCGAGTGACAAAATGGTGGCTCGAGCGAGCTCAGTTTTTGCCTTCAGTTGGCTTTAGCGACGAAAAGGTGGCTTTAGCGACGAAAAGCTGGCTTTAGCCAACAACTTATTTTCAGCATGTTTTCAAAAGATGTTTTAAGTACATATCTTCTCTCCCATCTCTTTTCAGGCATTCTTAGGCATGATTTATGAGCCATTAAGGATTAATAAGCTAAGAAACAACATACTTAAGTGAATTAGAAAATATGCGTCGAATTCGAGTATATGGTCCAATATAAACAAGTTATGTGACATGGAACGAATAAGAAGTTAAAGCAAGAAAGCTAAGCCATGTATGGCCATATGAATGAGTAATAATGAGATATATTTTGTGCTATGTACATTTGTATTTGTTGGTCAAGACTCGAAGACTGACCAACTGTTTCTGGAAGCCCACTGTGAGTAACGTTATTATAAAGATATGTTCATATGAATTATGTTCTAAATGTGATTTGGTAAGTTATGATTTCTGAAATGATATTTGTTTACATGAACGAATGTCTTATGTTTGAAATTTATTATGGTATCCATAGATAATCCCAAGTCATAGGGGATGGCATGTTAATGCGGGTCTGTGACATATATGTGATTATGAGATCTCGTTAGCCACTTATCAAAGTGGTGATGTGTTTAATCGGTATTCGAAACCGATTACTCTAGTCAGATGATGATGTGGTATGTTCTATTGGATGTACCATTATTATGTTCAAATATGAGGATGATTATCTTATGATTTGTTTTATGATTATGAAATGTTCGGAATTTGTTCACTAACCTCTTTACCTTAATGTTATTCATTGGGTTTTAGCTCACTGTGTGTATATATATGTATAGGTGAGCGTTCTGGAGATTAGGCCTGAAGACTTTTGTCTGGATCTGTGTTCTGTTGTAAGCCAACCATTGCTCCTCCCGTGGAGGTTCCGAATACGTCATGTGTTCAAAGCCTTGTGATTGACTTAACTCTTGTTTTCTTTGTTAAGGTTTAAGACAAGTTTTTGTATTTGGGATTTAATCCCTTCTTGCTTTGATTATAATGTGTGTGGGTATAATGTAAAAATGACTTTTGGACATTGTGTATAAATTTAAAAATCTCTGTTTTATAGAAGTCAGCACAGCTCATTGGACGAATTTATTTTTGATATTTGTTTCCATAGCCCCTTATTCTGTAATTCTGCTTTAGAGGCCTTTGGTAATCCTAGGATTACTGGTCAGTTACGACATTAAATCTATAGGGGTGGGTTTGGGTTGTGACAATTTCCATCCTTATATAATCGATAATACTATCTCGGTAATCTTTTTCCAAAAGGAAATATGGGAGGAGCCATCAGCCTGACGATGCTCAACAAAATTTGGAGTCCGGTTGTTATTTCCGGTCTATTTCTCAAGAACTGTTGGGAATACCAAATCTTTATCCTTCATCTTCTTTGTTGGTGGAGTTGATACAGACGGAGGAATGTCCTCAGTTTCTATTGCCGGAATTAGATGCAGAACTCAGAAATGAAGATCCACGTTCACTGCACCAATTGTGCGTACCAAATCTAGCACTAGATGAAAGTGGATCGGAGCTGCGTAGTTGAAATGGACTATCCACGAACTGGGGACCTGCAACATAGGACACCGTCAGAGTTGTCCGGCTAGGGTTGGCCAGAAAACCCCTTCGGTGTCGAAATAAGTGATTAGAGAAGATGTAGAGCTCTCTCTAAAGAGAGAGAAAGAAAAAAGTGTTTAAGTTCAAGCAAGTGGAGTTAAGTTTAGTTAAATTACCTTCAATGTGAAGAGAGCGGGGTTTATATAAAATAATTTACTTGTTGCCCAACATGGTTTCATGGAACTTTGGTGCCTTAAAGCTTCCTTTAACATTATTCAAGGTGGGGGACCTCAAGGTAGTTGACTATAGATATATGTGCTCATTGTAACCATGCATATAACAAATTACATTCCCTTTGCTAATTGCTTCTGTGATTTTAGAAGGAGGGATCAGCTAAGGTGGCAACTTGCTCTTGCGTGTATTCACAGCTTCCTTGTTTCTCTAAGAGGCTTCCTCAGTTCGGTACCAATGTGCCTTTACTTAGCCTTTTGTAAGATTATTTGCTGGGATGGGCTGGCCTATTTGGATATCTTTGTGTGGGCTCGACCCACTTTGATTATGATGATGTGTTCGGTCTATGCCTAGCCCAACATTGGGCTGGATTGGCCTTTCCATTATGTATTAGGCCTAAGTGCTTGAGGATTTGGGAGGATCATTCTTCATGGAGATGGGCTTAACTGTTTAGCCTATATGTTCGTCTGGCTCACTTGGGTTTGGACTTAGTGAATTGAACTAGCTCAAGGTTTGGATCCGAGTTATTTATACTGTGCCCCTTCAATTACAATCGTAATTTACCTTTACAAATATTATTATTTTTGTTGATATTTTTCTATGAATAAATTTTTAATCCTGTTATGATATAAACAGGGCCAGCGCTGGGGTGAGGCGACTAAGGCGGTCGTCTCAGGCCCCCAATTTTGAACAAAATTTAGGGCCCCAAATTAAGGGAATGTATCATGTCGTGTTATTTTATAATTATTTCAATATTAACTCAATTTATTTATTTTTATATTGTCGTATGGTGTTATTTTGATTCGTGTTCGATTGATACTTAATGTAAAAACTTTCACTTTTAGTTAAAAATAACTTAGCAAGTGTATCGAGAGATTAAATTTTTTCTCATAAGTTGAATTTTATAAAATTTATTTCAACTAAATGAAATTATTCATAGAATGTTTGATTTTAATTCAATTGTATTTTTCTAATTAAAAAAATTGTAAGATTGACTCTAAAATAGGTAACAAAAAATATATATCTTAAATGAAAAAAAGATATTAGCCTTAATTATTATTTTATATATTTTTTTATTCAGTTAGATGGAGTTAAATAAAAGATTAAAAAATGTCATGGCATCCCTTAGTGAACATTCAAATATATAACTAATAATTTATATTATTGAGTTGTGTCGAAAATTCTCATCTTTATGCCCAATTAATTTTAGTTCTTATAACATTGGTAAGTTAAAAAATAAAGATTTGATTCAACTAAATTGAAGTTTAACTATTATATATATATATATATATTTGTTATCTAAATTTTGTTAAATTGTAATGTAATAGAAATAAATTTTTATCCTTTTTATTTTATCCGAATAATTTTTTTTTTTTTTGATAATGATATATGAATAGTCTAATTTAAAAAATTCAGCACCTTAAGCCCCTAATAAGTCAAAAACGGCCCTGGATATAAGAAAAATGTTCATCATGACTGTCCCCTCTTTATCCCATCTTATCTTTATCTCTTGTCTTCTTTTTTTTTTTAATGATGTTTTGGCATGAGATTTTTTTTGAACAATATTTTGGCATGAGATAGAAACAAGTGTTTTTGACAAGATTACAACTACAAATGCAAAGTACAGTGAGCATGTGGTTTGTCAAATGTCTCACTATACTGTAAATGTATTGATCATAAATTCTACTAATCATAAGTTGTAAATCAAGACAGACAATTGTTTATTCTTTCAATAACCACATGTCTCTAAAATTTTATAAATAATTTTCTTATATTAATTTTTATGAGGGCATATCATAATGGAGGTTCAAAGAATTTGGCTTAGTGAAAGAAGAAGGTAATCAAAAAAAACTTAGTGGGTGGTTGCATGTTCGAATCTAGGCCAAACATTTCAAATTTGGGAGCCATTAGAAGTTTGTCTGGTCGTTAATTTTAAAATTTTGAGATTAGTCGAGGTACACATAAATTAGCCCGGACTTCCAATTATCAAAAAAATAAAATGCTATAAATTAATAAATTTTATATATATATTTTTTACTCACGGATGTGATATTTATCATATTATTGAAGTGAGTCATATTTCAAATTTTAAATTTTATTTATTATATAACATATCAATTAATAAAATTTTTATACAATTTATTAAGTTATAAAATATTTTTCTAATCTGTAACAATTCATTGGTTGGACTTGGAAGCCCAACAGTTCATCCTCTTACGTTTGGTGTGTATATATATATATATATATGCTAGTTTACACAGTCCCGTGTAAGGCATTGACTATTATTCCAATATATTTAAATTTTATATTTTGATAATTTTTTTAAAATTGAAATATTATTCTATGAAATTGAACTGAATAAATCATGAAAAATTTACATATAAATCCCCTTTTGAGGAATGATAATCCATTTAGTCTCAAGAATTTTTTCATTGACCAATTAGTCCCTTTAATTTTGAAAAGGTAGATTTAATATATTATTTAGAAATTAAATTTATAATTATACCCTTATTATGTCCTCCCCTCCCCTAATTTTTTTTTGTGTACTAGAAAGATAATGTACACAATCTATGAGAATTAAATTTGGAATGAATTTTTATATGGAAATCCTTTTTATTTGGAAACCATTTCAAAAGATGTACAAAAATGACTCGAAATATAGGATCCTTCAAACAATTCAAAAAGTGTACAAAAATCCCTTAGTAAACTTTGGACAAATGTATAATTTCAAACTGTAATACTCCCATATAACACTTAAACGTAACACTTCAATGTAACGCTAAAAAAAAAAAAATTCTTAATGTACTTTTTCTAAACGTAACACTCTAAAAAAATTTATTATTGTAACATTTCAATGAAACACACAAAAAAACTCATTGGTGAACTTTTCCCAAATGTAATACTCAAAAAAAAAAAAGGATATAAGATTCTTCAAACCATTTCAAAAGGATATGGGATTTTTTAAACCATTTCAAAAGGAGAACAAAAATTTCTTAATAAGTTTTGAGCAAATGTATAATTTCAAATTGTGAGTGTTACGTTTAGAAAAATTATACTATTGATTTTTTTTTTGTATTTTTGTATGTGTTACATTAGAGTGTTACATTTGGGATTACATTGTTTGGAGTATTACGTTTGGAAAAAGTATACTAAGGAGTTTTTTTTGTGTGTTACATTTATTGGAGTGTTATGTTTGGAAAAAAAACACACTAAGGAGTTTTTTTTTTTTTATGTGTTACATTGGAGTGTTACATTTGAAAAAGTTATACTAACGAGTTTTTTTAGAGTGTTACGTTGTTACGTTTAAAAAAAGTGCACCAAAGAATTTTTTAATGTTTTACATTGAATGTTACGTTAGTGCTACATTAGAGAGTAACGTTATTAGAGTGTTACATTTTTTTCGTAATGTGGGATTTGTTCTAGGAGGGAAAATCCAAAACCTCTATAATACGAATTGCCCAAATGTGTAATTTTACATTTAGGGTGTGTTTGTTTGAACGGACTAGATAAGGGGAGATTGTAATCCATCGGACTGTTAGTCCCGGGATACATTGTCCCGGGACTATTTAATTGGATTGGATTTGTATCCTATGTTTGTTTAGTCATGGGATTAGATGTCTGGATTGGACTATTTTTAGTAAATCCAATGTTTGATTAGACGGACTGGATAAGGATAAATGTTCAAAAGACTATTTTATCCTTATAATCTATAATTTATAATTTAACAACACTAAAAAAATTTAATTTATAAGGCCACAATTTTTAATTTATTATTTTCAATTAAATTAAATTTATAATTTATAATTTATATTTTTATTTAATATATAATTTTAAATAACGACAATAAAAAATAATTTTATTTAATATATAAATTAAATTTTCAACAACACTAAAAAAAATTAATTTATAAGGCCATAATTTATAATTTATTATTTTTAAATAAATTTAATTTATAATTTATATTTTTTTATTTAATATATAATTTTAAATTAACAATACTAAAAAAAAATTTATTTAATATGTAAATTTAATTTTTTAACAACACTAAAAAAATTTAATTTATAAGGCCATAATTTATAATTTATTATTTTTAATTAAATTAAATTTATAATTTATAATTTAAATTTTTTATTTAATATATAGT
Organism: Camellia lanceoleosa; assembly: GCA_025200525.1. Classification (NCBI taxonomy): domain Eukaryota; kingdom Viridiplantae; phylum Streptophyta; class Magnoliopsida; order Ericales; family Theaceae; genus Camellia; species Camellia lanceoleosa. The sequence continues at coordinate 132,605,318 of CM045765.1, forward strand.
TTTAAATTAACAACACTAAAAAAATAATTTATAAATGTTCAAAAGACTATTTTACCCTTTTCTAATTGTTTACTAAGTAATAACATGGAGAGTAAAATGGACATTTCACAAAATAATCCTATGGGATACCAATCCCATGGTTTCTATCTCACACCCCCATGGGATAGAATAGTCCCACATTTGTGAGACTAATAGTCCGGAGCAAAATTTTTCAAACAAACAATGGACTATTAGTCTGGTGGGACTAATAGTCCAATCCCATCCTCTTATCGCTCAAAACAAACATGGTCTTAGAGAAACTACTTTTATCCTTAGAAAATTAAACGCAAACATGTAATTTGTTACCTTTTGTGCAATTTTTCATTTTAATGGGACTTTTGGGTTCATAAGAAAAAAGTGAAGACTAAACGGTTCACAAGATCAGATTTTTGGATTTATTGGTGCTTCATCCATAAATCATTAGATATATAATAGAATTATGTAATATGATATGTATTATTTTTTGATTTGTTATACACTTAATGGTGTAAACTCCAATTCTATTACCATAAGATTTTGGATGAATTTATGAGACTTTAATTAAAAAAAAAATTATGGTGTGTAACTTTTCTCAACACATAAATATAAAACAAATACTAAAATAATTTTCCTATCTAAAAAAAATACTAAGATAATACACTGAACTAATAAAGAAGCAGAAAAAAATACATATATATATATATATATATCCACAAATGACTAATTTTATTAATACATAAATCATATTTGCATGACAAATAATCAATTTTATTAATAAGTAAATCATTAAGTAAATTAACAATTTTTAATGATGAAAAATATTTTTCAGTTAACCATTTTGTTAATAAATAAATCATTAAGTCAATTAATAGTTTTTAACGATATGAGAAATATTTTTCAATAAATAATTTTAATAATTTATTATTGAATTGGAGAACATTTTTTTTTTTCTGAGTATTGTGTTAAATTAAAATTTATAACAAATGATAGTTGTAATTTTTAGTATTATAAGACTGATTTATATTTTAAACAAACCTTAAAGGAGTTTTTGTAATTTTTTAAAAATAAAATATTTATGTCTCATAATTAACCAAGAATGTTTGCGTAATTATAAAAAAAAAACTAGTTTCATAATTGACCAAGAATGTTTATCTATTTATGGAAAAAAACCTGGTTGATAATTAACAAAAAATATTTACATAATTACAGAAAAAAAAAACCTTCATTCAACGTATAGGTTACCACCAGGGGTGGTGGCCTGGTGGAGAAAGTACCTGTTCGTTTCAGGTTGACCCAGGGTCGAATCCTGGGGGGAGTATGGAAGTGTACCCTTGGGGACCTCCCATCTGTACTTCGATTCGAACCCTCGGCGGCCTGCAGCGCGTAGGTGAGCTTCACACAGTGCCCTGGTGGTGGGTCCTTCACATGGTGGGGGTTAATTCTTACTTGGCAACCGATTATCCCGGGATTAGGACCCACAGGGAGCGTGATGACACATCAGATCCCTTTTTTTTCATGATAAAAAAAAAAAAAACGTATAGGTTACTATTAATAAATTATTCAAAATTAAAAAATCAAAAAAAAAAAAAAAGAACGAATCTCAAACAGCTGATCAATTATTATATTTATAGATATATATTCTTGATGAAAAAAACCATACAAATGACAATCTCAATTTTTTGGGACTCTTCCGGCACGCATTTAAATTAGAATAATTAATAGTTGTCACACAAAATTGAGAAGAATTTTATTCAGGTTTCTTTCTTTGTTTGTTTTTGACAAGTCAAAATAACAGGTTGTTGAAGCCGATATTGGTACAGTTCGTTCAATTTTTTTGTGAAATTTGTTTCTTAAAAGTCAATTGGGTCAAAGATGGTCCATGTGCACGCCACAAAAAGTACCCTCCCCAGCAACACCCTCTCAAATCAAAGACCTTTTCTTTCGGGCAAATTACTTACATCTCTTGAGGTTGGTTAAATTATAAATTCTTCCTCAAGTTTTAAAAATTACATTTTGTCCTTATGATTTATATTTACATAATAATTTATCTTTTTCCGTAAGTGAAGTACACGTTAAGAATTGTTGACAAAATCATTCTAACATCACAAAAATATATCTTGATAGTCGGTATCATCCCTAGTACCTTTTCAAAGTAGTGAACAACTTGATTTAAAATTTTTTGAATCGTCCATATGTATCTAAATTGTAATAAATTATTTAGCCAATATTTCAAAAATAACAAAATATTTTTTTGCAAAAATAAAAATAAAAATAATATTTTTCTTCAAAAATAAAAATAATTTTTTTTGAGATAAATAATAAATAAAAAATAATTTTAAAAAATAAAAAAATATTTTTTTTTTGATTTTTTTTCCAAACGTTACCTAAAAAATTTTAGATTTTTTTTGAAAAATAGAAACTAATTTAATAAAAATAAAAATGAAAAACTATTTAATTTGTAAAAATTATTTCTAACCTCTCAAAAATAAAATTATATAAAATGATAATTATTTATTATTTTTTTATTTCTTAATCAAATTAATTTTTAATTGTTTTAAAAAAATTTCTAAAATAAGTACTGAGTAACTATTGACTGACTTGACATGATACATCAGCTAAATATCATCATTTCTGTACATAATACAGTTAGGAGTATTTTAGTCAATTTACTATTTTTGTTAACGGCGTTAATTATAATAGGACGAGATGTAATTTTTAAAATCTGAGGGAAGAATCGATAATTTAGCTAAGGGGTGTAGGTAATTTGCCCTCCTTTTTTTTTCTTTCAGAATATAATTGTACTTTTGTTTTGCAATGCCCATTCAACTTTTTCTCTACTGATAAAAGCCTCCAAGAAGTCACTAATATTTGTTTTAGGGCAACATTGATGGAGCAGAACAACCCTATTTCATCCAGAACTGACAGGAAGACTATAGAGAAAAATAGAAGAAATCATTTGAAGTCCCTCTACTCCAAGCTCCATTCTCTTGTGCCTCATCCACCCTCTAGGGTTCTCTCTCTCTCTCTCTCTCTCTCTCTCTCTCTCTCACACACACACACACACACACACAAATGAAATGTATCCAGAGATATGTCTAGAATTTGAATCCATGGTGTTTAAATGTCTTTCTTTCTCTTACTTCTACATCTGTATCAGAAATGTTTAGAAATATATCCCGAATCTACATCCATGGTGTCTCTCTCTCTCTTACTTCTATATCTATATCAGAAATGTAATGTATCCAGAAACATGCATAGTATTTGAATCCATGGTGTTTAAATCTCGTTCTGTCTCACTTTTATACCTGTATCAGAAATGCAAGTATCCAGAAACACGCCTAAAATTTGAATCCATTGTATAGATTTAAATTTGATATAGATTTGAGTTACATAAAAAATTAATTTGATTCACATATTTTATAGTCTGCATACTTTTTTAGATACGTAGTATTGTTGTAGTACTGCTAAGATTTGTATCTATATACTATATATAAAGTGAACATCTTTTCTGGTGTCCTAAAGTCTTAGTTTCTTATGTTGTCAGGGATCTACTTTTTTATTTAAAAAAGAATTAAATAGATGAGAGGATGCGACTTGAAGCTTGGATTTATATCAAATGAAACTACTACACAATATATAATAATTTTTTTTTTTTTTTATTTATTTAAATTGCACACACATCGTGTGTGTCAACAACTAGTAGATATATATGCATACACACACTCTCATACAAAACTCTAAATAATGAACTTTTGATGGGGTTGGCAGGAAGCAATGCCGCTGCCGGATCAACTAGAAGAAGCAGCAAACTATATCAAGAAGTTGGAAGAAGAATTGGAGAAAATGAAGGAAAAGAAAGATAGCTTAATGGGAGTTGAAAAGCCTAACAATGCAACCACAACAAGTGTGGGGTTGAGATCACCACAGATTGAGATCCATGAAAAGGGTTCGGCTCTAGAGGTGGTTTTGATAACTGGGTTGGATTGTCAGTTCATGTTCAATGAGACGATCCGTGTGCTTCATGAGGAGGGAGCTGAGGTTGTTAATGCCAACTTTTCTGTTGTTGATGATACAGTTTTCCACACAATTCACTCCAAGGTAGCAGTCCTTTCACAATTTATGTATTTAATTTTTTAATTTTTTTTTTAAACTTTTGTTTTGAGTTTGTGATTATGAAATTAAGGTATATATTATATACAGCAATTTGCAAATTTATTTTGTAGTGTATTTTGTGTAGGTTGGAGAGTCTTCTGGAATGGAATGTGGAGGAGCTTCAAGGATAACTCAGAGGCTAAAGAAGTTTGTTTATGATGCTAGTTCTTTTTGAAAGTAAAATCTTATGCCTTGCTATCTATTTTAATGATATATATATATAAGTATTTCCTTATTTTAGTTAGTTGATGCAAACGTAATTCTGTTTGTAAACGCTTCCTTGCATCAGTATTATTAATATAAATGAGTAGTTGAACTGTATAATGTACGTGTTATCTTAAAAACAAAAAAACAAAAAAAAAAAAAAATTGATGGTAAAATTTGTTATAAAAGAATAATTTTAATTTTAATTTAAAAAGTATGATTTTAATAATTATTTTGATAATATTGAAGCTATTGTTCTATAAAATTGTTACTTGAATAATTATATATATTAATTTTAGTTAAACTATTTGTATATTTTGATAATTTTAATTCTATCGTATTATAAAATTATAATTATTATATAATAATTTGGGAAAATTATTTATAAGTCTTATTAGAGAGACTTATACTACATATGATTCTACTAAAAAATTCATGTTCCCATAAGTTCTGTGGGAAGTTTGTGGACATATTTACCCTCAATATTAGTTGTTAATATCATAAATAATAGTAACCATATATAGAGAATTGAATGTTACCATAGATCATATCTATATAAACGTAATGTAACGTGACACCTATACGTAACGTGACACCTATATAAACGTAACGTGACACCTATAATCTATGGTAACATGTAATTTTCTTATGTTACCATAGATCATATCTACATAAACGTAACGTAACATAACACATACATAAACGTAACGTGACACCTATGATCTATGACAACATTCAATTTCCTATATAGGAAATTGAATGTTACTATAGATCATATCTACATAAACGTAACGTGACGTACCATAGATCATATTTATATGAAACGTAACGTGACACCAACATAAACCAGCAACATTTTCACATTTAATTTTAAAAAAATAAAACTTATTAAGTTTGCGAAACGTAACGTGACACGTTACGTTACATTTATGTAGGTGTCACGTTACGTTATGTTTATATAGGTGTCACGTTACGTTACGTTTATGTAAGTGCACGTTACGTTACATTTATGTAAGTGTCATGTCACGTTATGTTTATGTAGGATCTTGTGGAATACATTCCTATCTAAATAGGATTTGAGACTCTATAAGAAATTACACAGGACTTAGCCTACCATAAGTGTCTGAAAAAAGTCTCCCTAATAATTTTATATGATATATATTAAATTATAAAATAGTAAAATAAATACTCATTTTGATATTAAAAATAATAATTAAATTAGAAGAAGAACTAGTAATATAAAATTAAAAGTAATTCTAACTATTTAATTTTCTTTTATATTTATCTGGAAAATAAAAATATGTAAAAATAGAAATTATATAAAAGATATTAAAAAATTAAATATAAATATGTTGTAATTGAATTATCATATAATGATTTTATATGATATATGTATATATTTATATATTAAATTATAAAATTGTAAAATAAACACTCTTAATTAAAGTAAAATATCAACTATATAAAAAAATTCAACATTGACTCATTAAGAAAGAATCACATAACAGCATCTAAACTCAAAAAAAAAAAGTAATGAAAACATTCAAACAATATATACATTTCAGTGTGTGAAATGATTAATTATTTGTAATATGATGTTAAAACATAAAAGAAGTCGCTGTTTAAAAATTAAAAAAAGTAACTCAAGCAGTAAATCCAAATTTTATAGGTTCCTCGAGAGTATCATTGTTATATAGATTTTTTTCCTTGTGAGTTGTGATTATATAAAATAATATAAGAAAGAAAGAAAGAATAATTCATATATAGAATCATTATAAAATTTAAACGATAAATCCATAATATATAATTGGTATTGAGTATAGAATAATGAAACGCAAAATTAATGTGATTGTTAGAGACAATTTAGCATTAAAAAAAATCTTAATACCCTTGAAAGAATTAAGAAGAGAAACATGAAATGCAAAATTGATATTGAGTTTGTGGATTATCTCAATTTATCATAAAAAAATATATGAAAAATAAATATTTGTCAAATAGAGTCTATATATATATACATGTTGACGTGACTCTTTAAAAAAAAAAAAAAAAATTATCCTTAAAATATGTCGCCTAATAAAAGAAAAATATTATTTTTAATAATATATATATATTATGCATCAAAGCATGTTATAAACATATTTTTTTGCCTATTTGTTATCTGGAGACTAGCTGCTTAATGAATGGGTAATTCTTACTGTAAGTATTAATAATACATGTAACCATAATAATAATGCGGAATTAAACTTAACAGGATCTTGAATTCAATACAACTCAAGAATAAAACGAACATACCTTTGTCAGCCATTGAATTAGAGAAGTTGAGAAAATACCCCTAATAGTTGAACCTTTAATTCTTGGCTCACCTTCTTCTCTCTGTCTCTCTTAATTAGGATGACTATAAAACTTAGATTGATGGAAAATACTTATCATATGAAAGGGGAGTCACCCATTCTTATATAGAGGAGAGAAGAGGGCCAGATAAACTCTATCAGAAGAATTCCTAATCCATCAAGGTTTCCTTCTTATCTTAGAAGAGTGATTATATTAAAATTCTAATTACTGAACTTGATCTCAAATATTGGCTTTATCTATTTGTGGAGTCCAAATAAATTAAAACATGTAGAAAATATGTAGGCTATTGGGCCACACTAGAAAATAAATCCAACACTTACACCTTTTCATACATCAGTACTATTAATGTAGATTGATCGAGGCATGCTATAAACGTGTTTAACCTGTTTGTGACGATGAGGAACTTCCATTCATATATATTTTTTGATCAGTCAATTATTAATTATTAAATTAGCACTTATATGAGTTAACCTCCTTATTTATGCAAAGCATCAAATACTTGTTTCCTAATTCAACTATCTTCTTAAAGAAAATTAAACTCATGACCTCCCTTGAGACTAAGTCTTTAGGAGAGTTATAGTGGCCAACTAAGTTAGATTTAGTTGGTTCTTCCATTTGTATATATGTAGTCATCAATTGATGCTTTTGTGTGCTTGTGTTTGCCCTGGATATAGGTGCCTCTTTTGGGATGTTAGCTATTTTAATTAGTTTTTGATTGATATATAGAATGTGATATTTTATTTTATTAATTATTTTAATATATTTTTTTTATCTTTATTAATTATTTTACCTTCAAACCTTTGAATTTCTTTTTTCCTTCCCCCAATATGAAGATGACTGGTAAGGGCACAAATTAAAAAATTATATATATATATATCTATATTTTTTATACAAATGGAATTGGTCCTCGACAAAGCATTTAGCATTTAGCATTTACATCATCTTTTGTGGTATAATTGTTCAAAACTTATCTTACTCTAGTTGATTAGTTAAGGTCAAACAAGCAGGCATTATATGTGATTTGGAAAGTGTTTTGCTACTAGTTCTAGTAATAAAGCATTCATGGCTTAAGTCTATGTAATTAGTGAAGGAAAAATATATGGGTAATCATATTATTTGATGCAGAAATGATTTGGATTGGATGCATGAATTACGAGCATCGTCTAAAAAACCTCCTGTCAATTGAGAAGCTACTAGAGTATCTCAATATTTATCCACACTCCAAATTCTTAGGTTTTCAAGATGATAGCTTCAAGATAGATGAATAGAGAGAAAACTTACTATTTTTGGTATGTCTACACAACGTATAAGCTCTTATATAGGCATATATGGCAAACCATGTATACCATATGGTTAGGCCACACCAAGTGTACCACATGTCCAAGACCATGTGTCCCTCATGGTTTTCAAGACTGTTAGGTTTTTATTCTTAGCAATCCCGTTTGACAAAACTCCTTTTAGGTGTAATTGTATTCGTTTTTTTATTTCAGTGAGGTTATGAATTTTAGATGCGAATTCAACCCGAATTGTGCCTATGCAGAGGAATTTGTGATCTTAAACCTATCATGTTTCTATGTTGGGAATCAAGCTGCTTGGTCAGTTCGCGGGGGTCCAGGGGGCAACGCCTTTAGGCAAGTCTGGGGCAGTGCCCAAGCAGGGTTGAAGGGCAGCGCCCCTGAAGCAAAAAGCAAAATTCTAATCGAAATTGTTTGTCTGCTCGAGCGGAGATCGCAACCTTTTAGAGGTTTCACTTGCTTACAAAAGTACTGGGCGTTATTTTTTTTCCGCTCGAGCGGTCATTCCTGTGCTCGAGCGTAGATCCGCTCGAGTGACCATTCTTACGCTAGAACAGAGATCGCGGATCTGTTTTCTATAAATATGTGTTTCAGTCCGATTTTGGGGTACTGCTTCCAGATCTTGTTCTTAGGTATTAGGGTTTTTATTTGGAGCTTCTTTACTTGTTTTCCTTTGATATCTATGAGAGATTAATCATGAATTGAGTGGATTATATCAAAGGTTTTGTTTAGTTTATTTTATTCAAAAAAGAGAGAGTTGTTCTTCGGTAGATTCTGTGGAATTTGGGCCTGAAGCTTTAGTGGATTCTAGAGTGGCTCATCGTCATTGATTCGACATTGATGTTGTGGATTCAACATTGGGCAAGATAATTCCGAGGTGAAAACGGGGCTGAAAGAGGCATATAGGGGTCGGTTTGATTCGGGTGTGGATTCGTTAGGTAATTGAGAGTACACTTGTGTAATTCCTTTATATGTTTTTAGTGGATTGTTTTGTGGCTTTTGCCTATGATTTTTTATCACAATTGGAGGTGCTCTAATTGTGATTTTTCCACGTTAAAATCATTGTGTCGATTTGTCTTTGATTGTTTTATTGGGATTGTTATTTACTGTTTAAAATTGATACATAATCACAAATCAATATCTAGGGAATTTTAAAATTTTTCAAAGACCATGTGTCCCTTATGGTTAGGCCATCTGTGGATGGATCATGTGTATCATGTGGCCTTCAAGGTTAGGTCACGCCATGTATACCATGAGGCCACACCATATGTATTTACCACATGGTTTTCAACATCTCCCACTCATCCACACATCCATATCATGTGTTATATGTACAATCATCATTTCTCAATCTCTCATTTAATCCACCCTCACACGGAAAAATAGAGTGTGCGACCTGACGAGAAGGTATAAGGTAGGATTGCTATATTAAGTCACTATAAACTAACATAGCACATCACTCGAAATATCTCGTTTACACCCCAAATTCATTAAATAACACCAGATCAAACATTTTAAAACCCCTCGCGAGTCATAGCTCATAAACATACTTGAAAGTAACACTGTATCTATAATCATGATTATATCGTGATCTCATATCCGACATAATCGCCTGGGCAATGAGCTACAATACAAGAGTATGATTTCCAACAATTTGCCCTAGCCACTCATGTCAATTCACTCAAACTTGACCGCTTTCCTAGATATGGTCCTCTGGATCGTATTCATCATGATCTTTAGATGATATGTTAAAGTAACGACATCAAGTCATCACTTCATGACATAGTTCCAAGTTCAAGGGTATAGAGTAGGCCTATTATTGGCTTAACAGGGCTCACACTAGGGGTGAGCAGCGGATATTTTGATCCGTCCAGACAGACCGAATCGAACCGATCTGCTACATTGTGGACGGATAGGTGATGACGAGCGGACAGTTGTAGATTGAATTTTGTCAATCCGCTTAGTTTTGGACGGATGACGAATTTGAGATTCCTTTGGTTACAACCGAACCGCCAAACCACTAGCACCTCTAGTAATTTGTAAGATGTTGTGTTTTCAGTTTGTTTAGATATTCTATTTGTATTTTCAATTGAAAAAGAATTTAAATATTCGATTGTGTTTTCAATTTGAAAATCCTTTTATCAAATGGCAAGTGCTAATATTTGCTATTTTTGTGTAGAAAATATAAGGCTTAATTTTTTTTCATTTAAAAAAAAAATCAAATTAAATAGTTTTTGAATATAAAAAAAGTATGAAATAATTTTGATAATGCATGGTTTTCTTATATGTATTTATTATTGGTATTTGACAATTTACTTGATAATCTTTTAGTTATGTTGAGTTGGATTATTATTCAAAAAAAAAAATATTGTTAAGTTGTTGTATTATGTTCAAAATTTGTAAAAGTTTAAACTGCAAACGATTCGCATCCATCCGTTAATCTGCATCCGTCAATCCAACGGACGGATACAATTTGATTTTTTCCAATCCGTTAATTTGGCAGACGGATGGCGGATTAGAGGTTTCTCGGTTGTAACCAAACCGCGAGCACCCCTAGCTCACACAGTGCTAAAGCAAGGATCCATCTAGCCACTCCCTTAAATAGTCGAAAGTAGCACATATAGTATGATATGTATGCGACGGCGGAGCTCTCACTAAATTGGTTCTGTCACTCTCTAACACCATATGAATCTTAGTCTAAACCTGAGTTTCTTAGTATATTCGCTCATCAAGCGCTTATCTAAGACCTCACATTCGGCTATATTTAGGCTTCATAAAGTTGTGGATAACTTCATAATTGACTTTTTTTAAGTCTTATATTAGCCAATGCTAGGCAACATCTTATAATAATAGATCAATTTTGCTCACTTCTTAAGTTACAAAACATTTACCTCGCTCTCTAAGCGCCAAGATAATTAATGTCTCATCCCATTCACTTTACAAGCGTCGGGGTGATCGTCAGTGTGAGAAGGCCGATCTATGCCTGGAGACATCATATACAATGTGTGCTAATAAAATCAATTACGCCATAAAACCACATGAATAAATAATTTTGCATAAGATACTCAAAAAATATCTAATAAAGTCAATGAATTATCCACAAAAACATTAAATCCTACGAAGTCCTAAACTCCTAACATGAGTTTGGAAAACGTCTCTAACAGAGGCTTTAGTAAGTGGATCAGCCACCACTCTGCTAGTGGAGATATGCTGTAGGACTACCTCTTCTCTTGTAACCATATCTTGAATAAATGAAATCGAATGTCGATGTGTTTGGTTTTACCATGATACTTGGGATCCTTAGAATATGCCAAAGTTGCCATACTATCAACATAGATCATAACGGCTTCATCTACAAGAGTCGTGATCCCAAGGCGTTAAAGGAATCTTTTCATCCAAACAGCCTCTTGTACTGCTGCTGATCAAGCAACGTACTCTGACTCCATTGTGGATAAAGAAATGCATGATTGCTTCTTACTACACCAAGAAATAGTTGTTCCACTAAGTAGAAACGAATAACCAGTGGTAGACTTGCACTCATCTTTATTAGTAACCCAGTCTACTTCACTGTATTCCTTTAGTTTGAAATCTCTACCCTGATAGCAAAGAATGAAATCCATCATCCCACGAAGATAACAAAAAATCCTCTTCACTACTTGCCAGTAAACAAGTCCTGGGTTACTCTGGTAACGATTGACCAATCCCATTGCAAAAACATATGTCTGGTCGAGTACACATCATAGCGTACATCAAACTACCAACTGCTCTTGCATGGGGAACTTTTGTCATTTGTTTCTTTTTCTTATCTATCTTAGGGCAAGAGTCAATGCTCAGATTATGTCCTTTCTTAATTGAAGTGTCAATGGGTTTGGAATAGTGCATACAAAATCGTTCCAAGATCCTCTTTATATAAGTCTCTTTAGACAAACCAGGAAGCCTGTTAGAGCGATCTCTTAAGATCAAGATCTTAACTTTGAGCACATAATTTGCCACTTCTATGTCATTCATTTCAAAAGTAGAGGACAGTTATTCTTGAGTGGTGACAATCATTTCCATGTCATTTTCAGCTAATAAAATGTTGTCAACGTACAACGATAGAATAATGAAACTCTTTTCTAGTCGTTTGACATATACACAATGGTTTTCCTCCATCATCTCAAACCCAGTTGAAACAATGGCTTTATAGAATCTAAAGTACCATTGTCTAGATGATTGCGTTAAGCCATAAAGGGAACGTTTGAGGCGGCATACTTTGTGCTCTTGTCCATTGACCTCAAAGCCTACTGGTTGATCCATATAGATTTTCTCATCTAGTTCTCTATTAAGAAATGCAGTCTTAACATCCATTTGAAAAAGTTCTAAATCCAAATGCGCGACAATAGCTAGAATTAGGCGAATAAAGGCACATCTTACCACCGGGGAGAATGTCTCATCATAATCTATACCCTTTATTTGGATATAGCTCTTTACCACGAGACAGGCTTTGTACTTATTGATTGACCCATTAGCCTTGCACTTAATTTTTAAGACCCAGTTGTTACTAATGGTCTTGCACCCAGGTGGAAGGTTAACCAACTCCCAAACTTGGTTTTGAGCCATAGAACTCATTTCATTCTTCATAGCAGCCGCCCATTCATTAGCATTAGGTGAAACTAATGTTTCCTCATAGGAAGCAAGCTCATCAAGATCCATCGAAGTACACATGAAAGATTCCCCCTTAATCTCATAACGACGACGAGAAATAGTTCCACGTTCACTTCTACGTAACTGGGATCCTAGTTTGTTATTTTCTAGTGGAACAGTCTCACTAGGAGGTAAATCACTCCCACTATCTTTTGTGATTTCAAGATAAGTCTCTAATTCTCCACTTTCGCCAAAAAGATAGTGTGATTTCCTCAAAATCCTGCAACTCACATAGTGCAAGATCTTTCTTTACTTCACCAATACTAGGAAATTCATTTTTAATGAAATTGACATCTCACAACTCATTTTCAGTCATTCATCGTTAGGGTGTTCACTATACATCACATAACTCTTTGAGTATTCAAAGTATCTAACAAACACTTGTTTATTTTCTCTAGAGCCTAACTTCTCATGCTTATGAGAAGTACTGTGAACGAAACCCGCACAACCCCAAAGCCGCAAATGCTTCAAATCTAGTTTTGCGCCTTTCTATAATTCATATGGAGTAGTTGGAGCTGACTTTAAAGACACAAGGTTAAGGATATAGGCAGTAGTCAAAAGAGCATCAATCCAAAAAGATATAGGGAGGTTGGCTTGCACCATCATCAATCTAGCCATTTCAGGTAAAGTGCGATTCTATGTCTCTGCTACACCATTTTGTTACAGAGTCCACGGAATCGTTAATTACCTATGTATCCTATTTTCCCCACACAGTCCCTGAAACTGATATGATAAATACTCAAGCTCTCGATCTGTTTGAAGGATTTTCAATTTTCTGTTTGTTTGATTCTCAACCAGTGCAACAAAGTGCTTAAAGCAATCCAATGCCTTAAAGCGATGTGAGATGAAATAGACATGATTTAATCGTGAGTACTCATCAATAAATGTAAGGAAATAAGGCAGGCCATAATCATCAATAAATGTAAGGAAATGAGAAGCGCTATGGCTTGCCTTTACATTCATAGGTCCACAAATAGTAGAGTGAACTAACTCTAAAGGACATAAAGCCCTAAGTGCCTTTCCAAAAGGCTTTTTACATGCTTTTCTTGCCAAATAAGGTCCACACACAAGCAGACTTACATTAGTGAGATGCCCCAACAGGATTTCTTTAGCTAGTCTAGTAATTCTATCTTTGCCTATGCGACCAAGTCTAGCATGCCAATTAACAGAATTTAATGAGTCATAATCACAAGACACATAAGAATATGAGTAAAAATCCAAATCTATCATAAAGAAACCATTGGAAAGAAAAACATGTCCATACAAGACTTCATTTACATAGAAATCCAACTGATCGCTATCAAAATGAAAACTAAAACCAAATCCTAACAAAGCAAATTGATAAAAGATTACATTGGACACTAGGCGCATAAAGCATATCATGGAGGAGTAAGGTGCACCCTAGACGCGTGTTAAGCTAATAAGAACCAACTCCAAGGACATCCTTACGAGTTCCATTACCCAAGGCAACATACTACCTGCCAACAAGTATCTTTTTGTAATCCATGAACCCAACTATTTCTCTGGTTATGTAGTGGGTTACTCATGAGTCTACAATCCAACCATGGAGAGAATTAGAAACACATATATATGAACAAACACATGTATTGAAAGAGTTAAGGAAAAGGTTTATCTTCTTTGCATCAAGGCATTCTCGAGAAAAATGACCTAGCTTCCCACAGTTATGGCACTTGACTTTGGTTTTATCTTTGTTTCTAGAGTGCTTGCCTCGACGACGTTTCATCACATTACCTTGGTTAGCACCAAGGCTACCAGCTGCACCACTATGTCTTCCTTGTTTATTGCGCTTAGGCTTGAATGCCTTACGCTACCCATCTTGAGCAACAAGGACAGTGCTGTGGTACAACCCGAGGTGCTCTGCTTCAAGCTCATGATGGCAAGAAATATCAGCAAAATTCTTGATATTCTCATTGTGTGTAAGCATAAGTTTCATTTGCCCTATGAATCAAGCAAAGAACGTATCACAGCTGTAACTTGCTGCTCATTAGTAAGAATATTGCCAGCAGTCTTTAAATCATGTATCACGGTTGACATAGTTCTGAGATGCTCAACCATTGAGTGATTTGGATCCATAGCATATTGCCCAAATTTCAAAATTAGAGCATGCAACCTAGTTACAGATGTGGTCCTATAGAGTAGTGGGGCTCACCTCAAACTCCCCAATGAGATTATTGTGCATGTTGCTAAGCTTAGTATAGTGCGCGCACCAATCTCTCCAAACCCATTTATCATATTTTTCCATGTCACGGCGATATTGGGCAGTGGTCCCTTCTTCAAGACAGATCATAAGGGTAGTCAAAGTATCTAAGACTTCTTGTTCATTAAGCAAGTATTGAATTTTTTGATGCCGCATATCATAATTGGACTCATCTAATTTTTCTCCTTTGGTGAGGTCAACAATAACATTCTTAGAGGCCATTTCACTGATGGTATTGCACCGGGGTTGACATTAGCACATATTTTTTAATTTTAAATTTATTTACAAAAACACAATTGGCATACAATATTTCTACTTATATAGAGAAATCAAAAATTTCGCTAAGCTCATAATTATATCCATCTATATGAGTTAAAATATAGCACTTAATTAATTTTTTTAATAATATTATATAAGAGGCAAAACCATCTCTTAAATCCACAATATGAAACCATGTATAATATGTGACGTTCCAAATTCTACTCTAAAAAAATTGAAATCAATGTAATGTCACTATAAAGTCCTTTTAGTCAAACCAAGTAAGATCTCAGGAAGGTCAGAGGAGTCAATATAGTCTTCTTTCTAAGTCCAACAACCTTAGATAGTATAACTATCTTTTTGACAAATCTTAAAAGGTATTAACATAAGGTCTCATAAGTAATGTAAAGATAAAACACCCCCTCAGCTTTTCTTTGCTTTAGGCAAAGTAGTGATTGAAGAGAGATAATAAACAAAGTTACAATACCAAAATGAGTCATCAAATTATACACAATAATTAATCAACAGTGTTGGGGACCCCAGTAGGGGGTGACCCCCAACACTCCCACCTCCACGTAAGGGGCTGTGAGAGCAAGACTAAAAAAAAAAAAATTTAAACCAATCAAAAAACAGTGGGGGTGGTGAGGGTCACCCCCACTGGGAATCCAAGGCATTTTTGATAATTATGATAGGAAAAAGTAACTTTCCAAACTTCCTCCAAAAACAATGATTGGACAAAAAATATTTGAAAAATCATTACTTTTTCAGTATAACTCCGATTAAAGCCCATTTTATATGGATGGAAATCTCACGAAGAGTATTTTGAAAATTTGTAAATTTCAGTTACAATAAACGAATTTTTTGATATATAATTTTGAGATAAAAAATCTACTCTTATGGAGTTTTCCAAAAACTCTTCTAAACATGCCCTGATATTCAATAATATTGTATTAAACATGAATAAAGCTAATCTATGGGTAATCATATTACCTGGTACAGAAACGGTTTGGATTGGATGCTTAAATTACGAGTCTCGTTTGAAAAACCCCTCCTCAATTGAGAAGCTATTAGAATTTCTCAATATTTATGCACACTCCAAATTCCTAGGCTTTGAAAATGGTAGTCTCAAGATAGATGAATAGAGAGAAAACTTATTATTTTTGGTGTGTCTATACAATGTTGAGCATGAGCCCTTATATAGGCATATATGGCAAATCATGTGTACCATGTGGTTAGGCCACACCATGTGTACCACTTATCCAAGACTGTGTGTCCCTCATGGTTTTCAAGACCATGTGTCTCTCATGGTTAGGTCTTGTGTGGATGGACCATGTGTGCCATGTAGCCTTCAAGATTAGGCTACACCATGTGTACCATGAGGTCAGACCATGAATATTTACCACATGGTTTTCAACAATTAGAAAGCAATGATTCAGCTAGCACAGAGTTTCAAGTCCCTACAAAAGAATATGACCATAAGAACAGCCTGACCGAGCGTGTTTGGCTAAAGTCAGCATAATTCTTTACTTAGCAAGACAAAGAACATGAACTATTTCTCTATTTTTTATGGAGATTATTTCATACCTCCATTTTACCCTTTGTCCCCCTTTTATAATGTTGAATATCATCGTTTGATCATCTTTCCTCATGAAATATTCTCTTAGAAATACCACGTTGTTATTCTGGTGTTCATAATTCATCAGAGATTTTGCTCTTCTTATCCTAATGGAGCCTAGTTGGTACATGGTTCTCGATCTAAGATCTTGCTTTGGACCGTTTACTATTTTGGAGTTTACACCATAACCTGCCATGTGTGGACCCAACTTTAGTTAGGATTTTTTTACCCACCACTCCAACTATTTTCTTAGTTTAGAACAAGATCTGTATTTATATTTACTTATATTTTCTACTACACATATATACAAATGAAACACTTCAATCATCTTAGCAATTGTACATACTAGAAAATATTCATACAGAAGATCGAAATTAGCCATCAATGATTTATCTTTTTAGATTAAAATATTTTTTTTTGGAGGTTAATTTCTGCTTTCCAAATCTCTTCTCCTCCACACATTCTTCTATTTGGTAAATTAGTGATTCTAATAATGTAAATGATGTATGTGCTAGATATGATTGCATGGCTTGTCAGTCTTTCTCCACCAGTTTGTGATGATAAAAAGATAGAAGTCAGGATAGGATGTGAACTTTTGAATTATATGATGTGATTCCCTTCTTTTTTTTAATTTTAATTTTAATTTTTTAAAGATAGGAATTATATGATGTGAATTTGGTACCAAGGAACTAGGGTTGTGAATTTGAATTGAAGTGATCATAATAGAAATCCATTTCACGAATAGGATGTACAATGAAATTGATTTGTAGCGCAAAATAGATTGTCAATTGTATGATCAATATTAGATGAAATATCTAAACTATTGATGAAGCGTGTTTGGCTATGCAATTTGTAGATCAAATGGACCGACATGTAACTAAACAAAGAGAAAGGCACTAGCAAGAATCAAATGGCATGTGTTCAGAATTTTGTGAAATTCGGTGAGTTTTGATGGAAAACGAACATGATCTATTACTTTGGCATGGACCCCAAAAAATTTCGGGTGAATTTCATTGTTTAAACTGTCAATTTCAAGATTTTACTCTTTTTGGAAAATTTTGCAACTTCAATTACTGTTAGTATTCGGTAATTTTCGTTGTATTTGTTTTTTTATTTCTATCTAGTTAGTTAAGGAACTACTAATTTCTCCTAATTTCAGTTGCTTTGTAGTATCATTAGTTCTGCTTTTCATTATAAATAAAAAAAATTAAATTATTGTAATAGGGCTAATTAATTTTGAAGATTAATAAAATTTTGAATTTATACTCTTTCAATTTTTGGCATTTGTTTGAAATCAACTCTTGCTAATTGTTGAACCTTCATCTTGTTATTCTTGTGAATTGATGGGTCAAGAGGAGAATTTTTACTTCGAGCATTCATTCTAGCATTAACGGACTCTAAAATCGTTTTCCTACTTTCTCAATTACACATTTACACTGGTGCATCAAATGTCAAATAATAAACACTGATAACATTGTTGAGACTCTCGCATAGTAGGATGAGAAGTTTAATTTTAAAAGTTAGAGGATAACATGTTTTATATTACATAGACATGCAGTTTGGATTTAGATTTGTAGAAATCAATATTTGTGGTTTTTGGGGTGAAAACATGCACAACTAAACTTTAGAAATGACAAAATGAAAAGTGTTTAGTTGATTAATTCTAAGAAGTGAAAGAGTCTAGTTTTTAAAAATAGTAATGCTATACTTACCGCCTTTGATCAAATTGGTAAACATGACCTTTGTGGATTTTATCATTTCAATTTCAAAGGCCACCCTCTGAGCGAACCGTACAAACCAGAGCAGAGTTGAACTTTAAACCTCCTGCTAATGTCAGGAATCCGGGAGGGGGAGGGGGCTCCGGCCTCCGGCCGCCCCTCTCCTCTCTCCTCCCCCTCTTTCTTTCTTTCCTTCGTTCTTGCTTAATAAACCTTGGGAGTTATCTATTCCCAACCTCTCCCTCTTCGTGAGGCGTCTCTTCCCCCTTGGTGGAAGCTTTCTTTGGTCGCTCCTCCTCCCACCGGTCTTGGGATCTGTCTTGGTCTTCTTCTCAGATTGCTTTCGTCATTTGTCTTTCCTTCCCTCCACCAGATCGCCTTGGATCTGTTTTGCCTCCATTTTCCACAACCCAGATCTGGTGCCTCCGGGTATGAGGTGTTTTCCAGTTTTTTTCTTTTGGTTTTCTTGTTTGGGTGTGATTGTAAAGAATCCATCGATGCTTTTAGGTGGCTTACTCACTCTGTGGTTACACTCTATGATCTCAGACACGCTCTACAGTTGATTATTCGACCTCTGCTTTCTGCGATCTGTATGAGCACTTAATGTGCGTTTGAGATTTTCATAGATTTTATACCTGTGTGCTTATTTTCTGATTTTTCTTAGCTTGATGTAAGCTTTTTGTTGGATGGATTCTTATGTAAGTGCCGTTTGGCTTCAGTAATGAAATATCTCTCTGTTCAAAAAAAAAAAAAAAAAAAAAAAAAAAAAAAAAAATGTCAGGAATCCATAAAATTAATAAAACATGAAACATAGAAATGAATAACACATAAGAAAAAGATAAATCACACATACACATAAATAATACAAGATTTATATAGTTTGCCACAAATTAAGATTAGGTTTACGACTATTGTAATTTTTACTATATAATTAATATGAAAGGTTACAAGAGATGGTCGTCTTTGCTAAATGTATAGAAATTAAAACAGCCTATTTTAAAATTCAAAAGTTGGGTCCGCAATATTCAATTTTTATCAGGATTCACTTACAGTAACAAAAGCTTCCTAGAAATAAAATTCTAGTGACCAGTTCTGGGGATTGCCCTTGTATTGAATGCTTGAATTCGTACTCAACTAAATAAATAAATAAATTTTGTGAATATGATGGTTGCATATATCTTTGTGGCATGAGCAATTATTAAATGGACTTTGACGTACATACATACATACATTTGTTGCATATATGTTATTATATTTTTTATTTTTTGAACAAATACGTTATTGTTTAATACAATCATGTTCCTGACCCACCAAATCAAATAGAGCGCAGTGTGATATCAAAACACAGAAAGTAAGGCCTTGTTTGGTTTGATTTTGGGAGATAAGTTTTCAAAAAATATTTTGAAAAGAGAGTTTAGAAATTTTTATAATTTGTTTGATTGTATATTTTGAAAATAGTTTTGGAGTTTGAAAATTTGGGATAATTTGATATTTTATTGTAATTGAATAGATGTATGTGAGAAAAAAAGTGATTAGAAAGGAGAGAGGAGAGAGAAAAAATGATTGATTGATGTGTAGGAGAGAGAAAGTGAATTTGGAAATGTTTTGAGAAAAATTACAAACCAAACAAAATTTTCAAAAATTTTCTTCAAAATCTTTTTTCTAAAACCAAACCAAAAAAGGCCTAAGTGTTTGGTAGAGTTTTAGAAACATAATTTAATAATAGAGTTGTATTTTGAGTTTGTGAGTTTTGAAATTATGATTTGAGTGTGAAAAATTTGTTTGGTTATGAGTTTTGAAAAGAGTTTTAAATTGAGTGATGTGATATATGCTATTTGATACAAAAATTTACAATTCATAACCAAACACACAATCCAAAATTCTATTCAAAACTTATAAATTTTTTTAAAAAAATTTCACAAATATATATTTTTTTGTAATATAAAAATACAACGTGCAAAAAAAAAAAAAAAAAAAAAATACTATTCTGATCAACCGGCCAAACGACCGGTTCGTTTAAATTTTTACGCCTTGAAAAGAATTTTCAAAAGTAAAATATAAAATTAATTTTTAAAAATACTAATCAAATACCATACTTAAAAATAAAAATAAATGTAAAACTATATTTTAAAAGTTCTAGCAAACGGAGCCTCTACGCATACAATTCACATATAACAAGAAAGATAAGATCAGATTATGGTATAACCATTCTGAAGAAATCAAGCCGTTTATAAACAGTTTAATTTGAAACCTTTAATCGCGAACCACTACACACATCACATACACCTTATAAATATAAATAAAAATGACATAATTTTAATTTTTTGAATCATAATTAAAAAAAAAAATTACAATTAAATATAACATGAGACATAACTAAAGAATTTATAAGTTATAGCTAAAATAATATCATAACTAAATAAAAAAATTAGTCATAACTAAAAAATAAAATTGTATAACTAAAAGTACATGTGATACACTATTTTTAAATGAGTGTATATTAGAATTTCTCTTAAAACTTGATTGATATATAAATTAATTTTATTTTAATAACATATCAATTATTTTTTATTAATTTATCTTTTTGTTAAAGTTTGCTTTGGTCAAATTATTAATAATATTATTGTTTCATACTTCGCTTATATATATATATATATATTGTGGGTTTGTACTTTACCCGTCTATATAATCTAGTTAATTCAAATCGAGCTCAAGTTTTCCAAACATTGGATTATGTGAGCTCAAACTCGATTCTTTTTGCACTGCTTCCGCTTATTCAAACTTGACTAAAATTCTTAAGCATCTGAATCCTAAGGGAATGTTTGGAAAACTAATTTTTTAAAACTAAAATAGTAAAAAAATAAAAATACCCAATTACATTATTCTCTCAATTTGTTTACACATTATTTTATAAAATATTACAAAATCAATTAAATAGTAGTTAATTTCCACACCAGCTCTTTAAATATTTCAAAATTTTAAACATTTTAAAATTAATGTAGTTCGGTTAATTTGTACCTCTAATCTAAGGGACATGCACCAATAAATTCCAAATGTGTATCTTGTAACCCATTTGGTCCTATGAATTTTCTTATGAACCGTTAGGTCCTATCCCAATGTTAATGACCATTGAACATCATCAACATCAAACATTATCCATCAAACATCAAAACATCAAATTTATGAGTAACATCATCGAAATAATATCAAACATCATCATCAAAACAACATCAAACATCAAAACATCATACAACATCATCAAAACAACATCAAAAATAACAATTAAATAATTTTTAAAATAATGATTAAACATCAAAATAAAAATTAAACAATTTTTTAAATAACGATTAAACATCAAAATAAAAATTAAAATAACATCAAACATAAAAAATAACGATTAAACAATTTTTTCTGATCAAACATCATCGTCATAACAATTTTTTTTGATCAAACATCATCCTGACAATTTTTTTGAACAAACATCATCATAACATTCAAAACATGTCAGATCGAAACCCAAATCTGATTCGAAACACATTTCAAAAACCCACTACTCTTCGGCCTCTTTCATCAAACATCAAACACATATTCTCAACCATTAAACATTACGACCCAGATGGCAATTTCAATCGCAAAAATCCGGTACTAAATCCGATCAAGACAGTGATTTGAATCCAAAGTCGTAACGATTAAGCGAAGGATTCGAGGGCAATCGGGGCTTGAGCCAGTCGGAGAGGGACTGAGGGGTTGCGTAGCAGTGTCTAGGGTTAGGGTTTTTGCGGGACATGGTGTAGATTCTAAGAAAACGACGAGGGTTTTGAGGGAAAGAGATTGGAGGAGGGTATTTGGGGAGGAGATTCGTGTTGGGTTTGGAGGAAGAAACAAGGAGGAAGAGAGAGAGAGAGCAGTGAGGATGAAATCAGGGAGAGTTGTGGGTTTCTTGTGAAGATTGCTTGGAATTTGGGGTTGTTGTTGAGACATAATCAAAAGGGTTTTGTGTTGAAAAGTGTTTTATATATTATACAATGAATGGTGGTGATGATGATGATGGGTAGTTTGGGACTCTCTGTGATGAGTCCATCTTCAAGGAATGAGAAAATTTCAATGTGTCCATTGTTTGTTTGTGTAAGCTACGTTCTCGAAAATATGAGATTGAAATGGAAGAGGTTTCAGATTCTGTTTTTGGGCTGATGATGATCCTAATGTTTTGATGATGTTGTTAATGTTTGATATTGTCGATTGGTGCAGTTAATATTGTTAATGTAGCTAATGTTTTAATGATGTTATTAATGTTGTTGATGTAGATAGTGGGACTAAATGGTGCATAAAAAAATTTGAAGGACTAAATGGTTTAACTTTCTACCATATAAGATTTACTGATAATTTTTTCCTAATGTAATGATAGCCTTTTCTTTTTCTCCAACATTATTATTGGCGATCATAATTATCATCATCAACTATTTCTGAAGATAAGTTATTAACGGCACTGCTACGTAGCTCGAATATCACGGCTCGAATGGCTCGAAAATAATCTCTTACCGGTAAGAGATTATTTTCGAGCCATTCGTGCCACACTTTTTCGAGCTACGAGAAATTTTCTAGTTATTAATTGGTCCTGAGTACTGCCACATGGTGTATTGTGATTGGTGAAAGGGATGAAACTCCGTGGTGTTTTGAAAAATTGGTAAAAAATTGATTTTTTTGACTTTTTTGGTAGTTTTTTTTGGCAAAAAAGCTAACTTTTTTGAGTAAAAAAGTTAAAATGCCAAAAAACTGGTTTTTTTTAACTTCTTCCCAAAATGCCCCTTAAGAATTTATATTGGATGATTAAAAAATATATAAATTATGAGAAATTATAATTGGTGAGAAAAATAACCACATGGCACCTCTAAACCCACCAATAATTTTTGGTTTCTAAAAAATTTAGTGTAAATGTTTTAAAAAATTATAAATGAGTAATAAATCTTATACACATTAATAATTATAATTATAATTTTATAATAATTTTTTGGTACATACTGACAAGTAACATCTCTTATTTTGTATCCAAAATGCTAGCTTTATCATTGGCTCTCTAAAAAAGAAAAACAAATAACAAAAGCTAAAAAAATTATAGTAAATGCTAGTTGGTGTTTCATGGGTATTATTTAATATTAGAAAACGTGTAAATTTTTTAATATATATATTAATGTTAAAAAAATATTAATTATAGTAAAAGTGTATTGAATTTGACAAAAAATACCTTGTGTCTTTTAAAAATTGACTTTTACTTATAGAGACACTTTTTAGCAAGACTCAAAAATTATATATTTTTTCCGTTTGTTTTTTTTTAAGTAAAATTTTAAAAAAATTTATATGAAAACTTCTGCTTTACACATTCTTCTAGAAGAATTTTAAAAATAATTTTTTTTGAAAAAATAATAAAAAAAGATCTACCGAAGGCAAACAATAAAAAATTAATTAAATTTTTTTTTTTTGGGAAAATTACTAAATTTTTTTATAAATAAAAACAAATTGATGTGATATTTGAGTTTTTTTAATTAATGACAAATAATTTAATAACTTTTTGATTATTTAAATTGTTCACTTTGTAGAATATTTTGTATATATCATCCATAAAAAAAAAATTAAATCGATAATAATTTTTTTTTATTTTATCACTTTTATTTTCAAAAAAAAAAAAAGATGACAAATGCTTTTAAAAATAAGCCATCTATATACCTTTTTTTCTCCCAAAAAAAACTACTTTTAAACAAAAGAAGGCTAAACCAGTTTCACCAAATAGAATTTTTCACCAAACTTTTTTATATTTAAACATGTCTTATTTATAAATAATCAATCGATTTTAAATGAGTTTCTAATAAACTCGCTTCGAATAAAATTTTAATAAAATAAACACAAATCAATATCAAGTAGTTTGCAACAGGTTGAAACGCCTACTTCTTCTTCTTTTTTTTTTTTTTTTCAATTGATAGGATATTAATTATAAATATAAAAAAATATTATGTCAAATTGAATAATTAAAGCCCAATACCAAACAGTCATCCAGCCCAACAACCACCACAAAAATAACCTAGATTTGTGAGGAAATCCCCCAATTGAGTTAAAAGTCAACTTTTTTACTTTTTTTAAATTACATTATCTTTTTACCTTTTTGTACGTTTTTTCAAAAAAAGTTAAAAAAGCTAAAAAAAAAAAAAAAACTTTTAACTTACTTCTCAAAATAGGCTATGCACGTGTGGTTCGAGAGATTTGAAAGTAAAATTATAAATCAAATGGCGGATTGACAAATTGCAGTATGAGTAGTTTTGAATGGATTGGCAGATTGAAGAATATTCTAACCAATAATAAAGTATTTGTATAATATATAACACTAATTTACATAATATTTTTCATATATATAACTACTAATTTGTAAAAAATTTTACATCTTAAATTTCTCTTACACTTAATTTTTACTTTGATATTTCATTGGAAGTTAGAAAATATATATGTATTAACTATAGCGGAGCGCAGCGGTTTCGAAGACAAATTATAAATTTAAAAGTATAATCCGTAGTTAGTGTATAGAACAGTGTGCATTAATGCAAATCGATGTGATTTTAATGAATTTGATGATATTTTATACAACTCTACTCATAATAGGAGAGATATTAACATTATATAATTTCTATTAATAGAAGTTGAATTTGTAATCTCACACCAGAAAATAATACAACACAACCATTCACTGGTTAATCAGCTCTATCCTTCTGAGCCCAATAGAATTGTAAGGTTATTTAAGGCTCAATAAGAACCATTGGCCCATTTACCCAAATCCATTTTTTGGAGTACTGTCACTTATAAGAATCAAACAAAAGGCCATAGGTCCAAGCCATTGTAAAAAAATGCCAAGCCTAAAATGATACTAGTGTGTTTGGTTTAGTTTTAAAATTAATTTTAAAATTTGTTTAGTTATAAATTTTTAAATAAATTTTTGAGTTGTATATTTTGAAAATAATTTTTAAAAAATTGAATTCAAAATTTGTTTGGTTATGAGTTTTCAAAATTAATTTTTAAGTTTTTTTGGGTCTTGTGTTTTTTTTATCTTGTAATCAATTTTTTTTTTTTTTTTTTGTAGTTAAATTTGTTTATTTCTTTCATATACTTAATCTAAATTTAGTTTTTAGATGCATCTAATCTAATTTATAGGACAAAGTTTCACTCTAAATTTCTTATTTTCTAAACATTTTAAAAATTGTAACACAACTTTTTTAGTTTCACATCTATACAATTTACATTTATTTAAAGCATTGTACATTTATAAACAAAATTTCATAAAATTACTAAATAAAAAAAAAAAAAAACTTGTATTATTTGAAAACTTGTGTTAAAACTTGTTTGGGTTTTGAAAACTTATTTGTGAGCTTGGTGAATCGTGTTTTGAAAACTTGTTGTTTGGGCTTCTTCAAAATGAGATTTGAAATATATGTTGTTAAAATCCAAATCAAATAGGCTTTGGGTTTTTACAAATGGATTCAAAAACCCAACCAAACGGGTTTCACACGACCTTATAAATAGCTGAAAACTAGGGTTTTATCACTCTTCCCCTCTCTCTCGCTCTTTCTATCTACTTTGAGCACACTCAGAAAGCTCTCCGATCAGATCCGAATCAATGGTGGTTTTCGACATCGGAGCAGTACCCTTCAACCCGGACGGTTGGGGCCCACCTGAATCATCTTCCTCCACCTCTCTCCTCCCAAACCACCCCACCAACGTCCCCTTCGCCCCCTTCTCTCGCTCCGACAAGCTAGGCCGGGTCGCCGACTGGACCCGCACCAACACCTACAACCAAACCCGCACCCAAACCCGCAACCCCTCCGACTCCGTCTTCGACTTCACCGGCGACGATTCCTTCGGCGGTGGCGCCGACGACGATTCCTCCTTCCGCCTCGTCGATGGCAAGCCTCCGCCGCGCCCTAGGTTCGGCCCCCGGTGGCGCTTCCAACAACACCGCAACCAGCTCCCCCAACGCCGCGACGAAGAGGTCGAGGCCAAGAAACGCGAGGCCGACAAGGAACGCGCCCGCCGCGGTCGCCTCTACCACCTCAACCGCCCCGGCGGTCACGGCCAGCGGCGTGAGGCCGCGGTCTACAAGTCTTCCGTGGAGATCCAGCCGGAATGGAACATGCTCGATCAGATCCCTTTCTCTACCTTCACCAAACTCTCGTTCTCCGTCCCCGATCCTGAAGATCTCCTCCTCTGTGGCTCTCTCGAGTTCTACGATCGATCCTTCGATCGTATAACCCCGAAGAACGCTCGTCCTCTCGAGAGGTTCAAGAATCGGAATTTCTTCAAAGTGACCACCACAGACGATCCGATCATTCGCCGACTCGCTAACGAAGATAAAGCTACGGTTTTTGCTACCGATTCGATTCTTTCGACTCTGATGTGCGCTCCTAGGTCAGTTTACTCTTGGGATATTGTGATTCAACGAGTTGGGAACAAGTTGTTTTTTGATAAACGAGATGGGTCTCAATTAGATTTACTTTCTGTTCATGAAACATCGCAAGAACCATTGCCTGAATCTAAAGACGATATTAACTCTGCTTATTCGTTGAGTGTTGAGGCTGCTTATATCAATCAGAATTTTTCACAGCAAGTTTTGATTAGAGATGGGCAAAAGGTGAATTTTGAAGAATCGAACCCGTTTGCGAATGAGGGCGAAGAAGTAGCGTCGGTTGCGTATAGGTATCGGCGTTGGAAGTTATCGGATGATATGTATCTTGTAGCCCGGTGTGAGGTTCAGAGTGTCGCCGAGGTTAACAATCAGAGATCATTTTTAACTCAGAATGCGCTTAATGAGTTTGATTCCAAGTACTCTGGTGTTGATTGGAGGCAGAAATTGGAGACTCAGAGAGGTGCTGTGTTGGCTACTGAATTGAAGAACAATGCCAATAAGTTAGCCAAATGGACTGCTCAGGCGTTGTTGGCAAGCGCGGATATGATGAAATTGGGTTATGTGTCGAGGGTTCATCCTCGCGATCATTTCAACCATGTTATATTGGCTGTTGTTGGGTATAAGCCGAGGGATTTCGCAGCGCAGATCAATTTAAATACATCGAATATGTGGGGTATTGTGAAGTCTATTGTGGATTTGTGTATGAAATTGAATGAGGGGAAGTATGTGCTTGTCAAGGATCCATCAAAGCCCCAGGTGAGGATTTATGAGGTTCCAGTAGATGCATTTGAGAATGATTATGTGGAGGAACCATTGCCAGAGGACGAACAGGTCCAGCCGCCTGCGGAGGAGAATGCAGAAGATGGAGAGGCAAATGCAGCTACAAATGATGTGGAAGACAAAGAGATTACTATTGAGGCTTAAAGGGTATTATTGCTAACTTGGCTATTTTCTATTTCCTAGAATGACTGTCTTTCATTTTTATTTAGGGTAAATTATAATAATCTCACTTTGAATTTCACTGCTTTTTGAAATTTTTATTCAATTGCTCATTTCCTTAATTATTTGTCAATGGATGGATTTTGATGATGTGATTACTTTTTAACTAAAATGTCAATTTTGCCGTACGATTAAAATTGTCCTAACTGAATGAGTATCGAGTTCCTTGAAAACAAAAAAGTGTTTGGTATACACAGGTGTTTTGAAAATAAATGGAAAAAGAAAAAAATGTTTTGGTCACTTGCTGGAGGTGGTGGCAGGATATGGTGGACGGCGGTGGGGGTGACTAGAAGTGGCCACAGGGATTGGTGGCCACTGTGTCACTGTAGATCGCCAGAGGGTTTTGGTTGGTGGCTGAAGGTAGGCTATGATGCATGGACACTCTAAAATCGGTGCCGTGGCGGTGTTCGACACGCGGACATGCCGAGGACACATACGGGACACGGCAGATGGCGTGTTCCTTTAATTTAATGTTTTTTTTTGTAGGGGATACGGCGGAGACATGCTTGTCCATATTGGGACATGGCGGGGGCTCACTTTTTATTTTTTTATTTTTTTATTTTTCTTCTTTTGCCTTTCTTATTTAGTACTTTTGTGAAAAATATTATTGGATGTTGAATGTTTTTCCCTTCTCGTCTTAGTTCTTGTTATCATTTATTATTATTTTTTTGTGAATAGATGATTTATTAATTTGTTTAAATGTATTATGTAGTGGTTATATTTATTGAATTAATGTTATTGTGTTAGTATTTGTTAATTTTGATTTATGATGAATGTAATATGAATCTACATAATAAATAAATATATATATATTTAAAATAAAAAAAAAATTTTGTCGTGTTTCCCGCCGTGTCTGTGTTTCTATTTTTTAGAAATTGCCGTGTCCCGTGTCGGTGTTCGTGTCTGTGTTTCATAGGTGATAGGGGAGCTGAGGAAGGAGTGTGAAAATTTGTTTTGAAAATAAAAAACACGACGTTTCGCTTCCAAAAATTTTGAAAAAATTAGAATCAATTCTACTTCTATGAAAACGAAAATAATATACCAAACAAATTTTGTTTCCAATTAAAAGAAAAGAAAATAAAGAAAAACAAAAAATAAAATTGTCAACAAACGACTAGTTTGGGGCAACTTATCACTGTTTTGACTTTTGTATTAGTTAGCCTCATTTGTCAACTTAATATTTTAGTCAAAAAGTCACTGTAAGTAGTCACATCACTCTTTCTGTTTTTTTGCATATTTTTTCATAAAAAGTCAAAAAGTTAATAAAATAATCTGTTCCTAAACGAAGCCAAATAGGTCTGGTTATTTGGTGAACTTGTTAGTTTTTTGGCTTTTTAGTTAAAATAAACCTGTTTTTTTTTTTTTTTGGCTTCCCAAATGGCGTTTGGACCTTCTAGAGTAGATTTCTCTAGAGTGATTCTGCATTAGAAGTAAAACAATGCCGTTTTGCTTAAGAAAAAAAAATGGGACAAAACGTTACAAAGAGAGAGAAGATGAACCTAGAAGAATGATGTCCGCTGCAGCTGCTGTAGAAGAATGATCGAAGAAGAAATCCCTAATTCCATCATCCACATCTTCACATTTGTTTTTGCCGCCGCCGCCACCGCCGCCATTGTTGTCGACCTTTGAAACCCAATTAGACCTCACTTGCTTCATTGAACCTCTCTTCGACCATGAGCCCTTCACTCTCTAGCTTCCAATTGTGATGCTATCTAAGTTGCCTACCTCTCATCAACATCTAGGGTTTCTTAATATTCCTCGGTAGAGCAGCCACCATGGCCGTTGCTCAAATTCATCAAAATTCAAGCCTTGAAACCCTTGTCAAAGTCCTTCATTGGAAGCTTGTTCTCCGATTTGGGTGGGAACGGTCTCCCAACCGAAGCTTGTTCTTTGATATCTCCCAACTGAACACTCAGCTTGCGTTGCTGCTTTGTGCCGACGTTCTTGACCACCACCGGTACACCTTTTGCTGCCTTTAGTTTTGCCCTTCGGGGGCTGTAAGCTCCACCATTGAAGGTGGTGTAGTGAGAATTTTTTTCTCACTGGGGTTCTGCAAAATGGCTTGTCTGTGTTCACATTTGTTTCGATTTGAGAGAGAGAGAGAATGACGTCCATTGTTGTCGCCAGTGAAGAACAATTGAAGAGGAATGATGTGTTCCACTTCGAGTTCGTCTTCTCTCTTAGTAACATTTTGTCCCTTTTTTTTTTTTTTTTAACTTAAATAGAATGACGTCGTTTTGATCTACTACAGGATCACTCTGGAAAAATCTATTTTAGAGGATCCTACCGCCCCAAATGAGCACCAAGTCATATTGTTTGGTAGCCTAGTTAGTTTTTTACTTTTTGGTAAAAATAACGAAAACAAGAAAGTTTTTTGCTAAAAATAATCTAGTTTTATTTTTTTTTAATTTCTTTTTTTACATTTTTGTTTCTGGCTTATTTTAAAAAATAATTTTTTTTAATTTTTTTTTTGATGTGTGACAAATGACTGTTGTTTTTGCTCATTAGGCTAGAAAAGTCAAATAAACTGACTTATAAGCCAGCCTCAAAGTAGGCCTCAGCTCAAACAACCCAAACCCATGTTGATGTTCAAACTTACTTATTTGCAAACCCAAATTGTATATATAGCTTAATATCTATTCTATATACGGTAGTGTTACATGCATCAATTAGTGTACTAACTAGTATACTAACACTAGTTATGACATTATTATTGACACTAGTTATGACATTATTATTGACCCTACTCATTAATCACATTACTCATCAATTGGTACACTAGTTAGTACACTAATTGGTGCATATAGCATTATTCATTCTATATATGGTTATATTTATGCTCTGTATTACAATATTGGTTATTTGGGACTCTATTTGCTACATTATTGGTTTGGCAAGAAGTAAACTACTTCTTGTAGGCCAACCCATTAAAATGACAAAAGCCATAATCACAGAAACTAGAAGAACAAGTCATATATATGTGTGTGTGCACGCTCGCTTTTAAGAAGTAATTAGGAGTCAATTATAAAATGTTTAACACAACCACAATGTTGCCATTGGATTGCCATTCTTCTTGTTTTCAGTGTTATATTTTGTAACGTAGGATCTTATATTTATTCATTTTGTCAATTGATTTTGTTAATTTTGAATTTTCAGGATATCAAATAAATATTTGGTGGAAGCAGAGAGGCGTAAAAGAAAACCTTGAGTTCCCTGTTTTTGGATTGAGGTTTTTATTTCTTAGCAAAATTGTCCGATAATTTAGTTAGTGCCATCAACTGCCCTTTCTTCTTTTAGCTTTGTTTGTATTTATAATTAACAGTTTATTCACCATTAAAATTTAACCTTGGATTTGTGTGGGCATGAATGCTTGTAATCAAGGTGTTTTTTTTCAATTTTGGCCTTGTTTTCATTATCTTTTTTTTTTTGTTTTTTTTTGTTTTTGTTGGTTGGTTGGTTGGATTGCAATTTTGGGAGTGAAGAATGTGGTGCAGGGCAAGGTGCTCCAGTTAAGATTGTGAAACAAACTGAACTATTCGAGTTTGATTTGTGTTTAACTTATTAAAAATCCATTCATGCTCTGTTCGTTATGTAAATATGTCTATTTGAATTTATTTTGAAATTCGTTAATTTTATGAACTTGAATCGATGAGTTTATAACACTATTAAAAAAAATTGAAATTGTTAAAGTTTAGCCCTATTTTAGTTTGGAAAATGAAAAGTTCCCCTAAAAAAACTCCCCCTAATCCCCTTAATTTTCATTTTTGGCAAACTGTTTTTTTTGTTTTGTTTTGTTTTGTTTTGTTTTTTTTTTCTATTAAAAAGCGGAATTAGGGGGATTCGGGGCCCCGGATTCGGGGCGAATCACCCCTGTTTTAGTTTTCCCATTTGTTAGTGCTTGAGTTTAAGGTTTGTTTTTGTCATTTATTGACAGTTGCAATACATTTTTTTCCCCACCCATTTTGTGTTAGGGATGACAATTTCCCTCTGCCTCATGATTATTTCTTTATTAATCTTTGAAAATTCATGTAGATGTTTCATAATTGTCTCATTCTCTCCAACTTTATTTACAAATTTTTCTCAATTTTTTTCTTTTACTTCTGACTGAGAAATACCTTACTGTGAGGGGACATGGGGTAAGTGTTGTGCCTCATGACATAGCACGAGTGCTGCCAGGCCCGTTGGGGCATGTCTCTAAGTCTATTTTCATGATTCGAGGATTGCTAAAAGAATATCAATATGCAAGTGTTGGGTACTATTATTTCAATCAGAAGCTATCAATTTTGAATGTCACTTAAATTTGTTTAAGAACACTAAAATAACCTCAAAAGAGTTGATTTGGTCCTCTTTTAACATTTTGAAAAGTTCACTTTGTGCAAAGGTGGCCCAACGTTTAAATCTTATTAAAAAATTTAATATATTTTCAAGTTAAAAAATATCAGTAAAATCAAAGTGAAAATAAAAATTTTATAATATACAAAAATATAATTTATTTCATCGCCATGAAATCATTTTTTTCAAGTAATGAAATTTTTTCTATATAATTATTTTAATTTTTATTATTTTCTTTAATCTATATTAAATAAAATTTTAATAATTATTTAAACGGTTTAAAGTTAATCCCACCCAACTTAGCATCCATTCAAGAAAAATCAACATATTATTTTGAGTAAAGTCATTATTTTTTTGAACATTTTGCCAAAGGTCCTATTTAGGCCATCTCCAACGCTTCATCAAACTTGACATCAGATTTAAATTTTGGTGAAAAAGTAACTTTTTGGTGCTCCAACGGTTTCACCAAATCAATATCAAATCGAGAATTTACCAAAAGTTTCACCAAAATGAGAACAGGTTTTAGATTTCACCATTTCACTGTGCGTTACCGTTGGGAGAGACCAACCGGTTGACCAATCGGTTGACCGATTTCCTTGCAAATATAGGTCAAAAGGTTCAAAAAGAAAAAAAAAAATAAAATACACTTCGAAAGGCGGTCGCTTCTGCTTTGATGACAACCATTGGGCGATGTCCGATTGAGAAAATGGTCATTTTTTTACTTAGATTTGGTGAAAATTTTGATAAACCGTTGGAGATGCTTTTAACCAATTAATATTCTATCAGGTCCTAACACTTATTGAGCCCAATTTCTTATTGAGCCGAGTTTGAACTCAATAAAAAAGCTTGATAAGCAAACGGGCCGAGTTTGAGCTCAACAAAGTTCAGCTCGGCTCAATTTGTTTACAGCCCTAGGTCCTACCCACTTACAATTACTATAATTCAAAATTTAATTGATTAAAATACCCCGTATTACGTATATTTATTTTGGGGGAAAACGAAAGCAACCACGGTTTGACTTTCCATTTATACTCTCAACTCTTAAATTGAGATGGGTTGAAAATTTCAACAAATCCACATTGCAATTTCGAAATTTTCACAACAAAAGCATTCACAATTGAAATTCTCGTATATTGTAATCATCTACTATAACTGATTTCAAAATTTAAAAAAGGACAAAGAAGAGTAAGTTTATTCCATTCAAAACCTTAGTCTATTATAATTGTTTTTCAATATCTTGTTCTTGTTATCGATTGCACTGTAATTGTTGTTTATAATCTCGTTGTTGCATTACTTATTTGTTCAGATCTCGCTGCAAAATTCATTGAATTCAAATTAGTTGTTGCAAGTCACATTCGATTCTCAGCTTTGTATAAATAAATTTGAGAAAATTTTCAATTTTATTAAAATAAAAATTAC
The DNA here is from genome assembly GCA_025200525.1 of Camellia lanceoleosa. Classification (NCBI taxonomy): domain Eukaryota; kingdom Viridiplantae; phylum Streptophyta; class Magnoliopsida; order Ericales; family Theaceae; genus Camellia; species Camellia lanceoleosa. Next base: position 132,639,021 of record CM045765.1, read on the forward strand.
AAAATTCTTGACCTTTTTTTCCCCTCTATGTCTCCCTACCCCTCTCTGTTTTTCTTTAACACTGGTAGAAACTGAAAAAAAAAAAAAAAAAAAAAAAAAAATATCACAAAAAACTGAATAGAATTAAGAAAATTTTCAATTTGTATGAAACTGATAATTTCTCAATTTCACACAACTAAATTTTTAAATGCTCTACACTTACTTCACAAATAATTTATTTATTTTTTAATTTATATTTAATATTGATATTATTTTATAGACTTTGATGAGTAGGTTTCAAAAATATAAATTTCATAAAAATTGAGTATGTAAAATAGAAATAATAATAAAAATATAAAAAAGGGTAAAACAGTTCACCAACTAAAAAGTTATGAAAAACTTAGACTACCTGAGTCGAAAAAATTTACAAGACTTATAGGATGTTTGGAAAATGACTATTTTAATTTTTTATGAAAATAATATATATAAAAAATATAGATCATGATGTGGTTGGATGCTTTATTTTTATTTTATTTTATTTTATTTTGATTATTTTAATAAAAAAAAAAAAAAATAACCGCACCAAATGGGGCCTTATTAGCCTAGTAAAGCCTCCGTCCACAAAGAAAACATATAGGTAATTAACCCCTTATATTTTTTAAAGTATATATTTGAATTAATTATATTTTTTATATTAATGTAAATAAATTTATTTTCAAAACCACCTCCAAATTAGGGTAATGTTATGATACATACCCTCAAAAGGGAATGTACTATATATAAATTATGATATTTGTGAGTTTAATTATCACAAATGTTATAACTTAATTCTATTGGAGTCATAATTTTAAAAAAATAAAAAAAAAAAGAAAAAGAAGAAAGTTATAACCAAATATTATATAAGATATAAATAAAAAGTTCTTAGGCCATGTTTATTTGGCAGATTAAATTGGATGAGATTATTAGTACGGTGTGATTGAGTGAGTAGACCAAAAAGTCCTATCTATATATTTGGTGGTAGCTTAGGTCTTGTTAAAAAGTTTTTGAACCATTAAGTCTCATTTATAGGTAAAAAGATGTTTTGCCCTTTAATCCCAAAAGTGAGAATGTTCTCAATTTTAAAACTGAGAATGTTCTCAATTTATAATTATCAAAATTAAGAAATTTCTCAATTTTTTTCTAGTATGAACTAAGAATATTATCAAAATTAAGAAATTTATAATTATCAATTTTGAAATTTTTTTAAATTTTTTTCATGATTAAAATTGAGAATATTATAAACTGAGAATGTTTTCAATTTCAAATTAGAATTCAGAAGAACAATGTAGTCGAGTACATAGGGTTACAATTTCAGATCTGGTGAACTTTTTGACTTGGAAGGTTGCAATTTGGGGTTCGATTCGAAACCCTGGTGTGATTTGCGTACTTCTGACATCTAATATGTTATTTTGGACATGCTGGAAAAAAATCTCCACTAATTTAAAATGAGTTCTACAAATTTAGCCTCGAAACGTAGAGATTCCATTGTGTATTGTATTAAATAAAAATAAAAATAAATAAAAATCTAAGCTCTTTTATTGTGTATGAAGATCGAACTGGGACTGTCTTAGTGCTTTTTTATTTTAGAGAGAAAAAAACTGACAGTGGTAACAATAATAATAATAATGAGAATTTTCTCATGATATTTTTCGGGAAAGTGGAAGCAGGAGAGAGAATGCGGGAAAGTGGGTTTGGGTTTGGAGGAATGTACCTGAGAGAGAGAGAGAGAGAGAGAGAGAGAATTGATCGAAAGAGAGAGGAAGAGAGGAATCAAAAAATAGAGAGAGAGGTCTTGGAAGGATAAATTAGGCTATCAAAAATTAATGGGACTTGAAGGAGTAAATAATTTTATTTAGGACTTAATGAATTATAAGTTCACAAAATGAGACTTGTATGTAAATGCCCCTAGATTAATTGTGTGGTAGTATTAGATTGGAAATGTAAGAGCATCTTCAATCATTCATCAAATTTTTATGGAAAGTTTGATATGATATGATGCACTCTAACGGTTTTCATCAATTCTGCCGGTTGTCCTGTTGGTCGTTCGGTGAAAAGTAAATTTTCACCCAAAACTAGTTGTTCGGGAGGTCAACCACCAGTGGTCACCTACAAAATTTGACGAAAAGTTAAACTCTTTCTTGATTTGATGAAAAATCTGTCGCTTCCTTTATTTGATATCACTTTGATGTCGTGGTTGGAGTAAAAAAAGTGTGTGTTTTCTCAAATTTAAATTTGATGAAAAATCTAAGTAAGGGTTGGAAGCATTCTAAGATTAAAAATAAATAAAAGTGTTTATTTGTGTAGCAGTATGATGGTATTAGTTAGTTCGGATTAAATATATGAAATTATGTAAAAGTCCTTATTGTATAGAAATTGATTCTTTTGTTGTTGTTGTTGTTATTGTAAAAATTGGGCAAAATGATCTTTCACCTTCAATCCAAGAGACTGGGTTAACCATCTCAACTCAATGGCTATGCTAATCTCACCCTTAAAGGGGCTTGGTAGTCCAATTAGAATAATCTTATGACATTTTAACACAACCCAAGCATGGTTTTGGTAGACCTCTTGAATTGATAATCCAATCATCTCGTATCTCTTAAGAGGCCAAACAAACAAGAATCATAATCAAAATAATATCATAATTAATATTACAATGAATCTGTTGGCTATTTTTGACACTTCAAATGTTAGAAATGTAATTCAAGCGTGCCAATAAAGATCTGAAAAGTCCTTACAGATAATAAATGTCAATTTTTATCAAGCGATTGTGTTGGCTTTTTGGCTTTTCGAAGGGTATATTTGTAAATGCGAGCGTGCCAGCAAGGATCAATCAGTCCTTACAGAAATTATAATTGCCAATCAATTATCAGGCGACTGTGTTTTAGTTCTTTCAGCCTCAATGAAGAGGACTTTTACTGGTGGCTTGAGTTAGGAGAATTTAAGAGAAATAATAGTTAATATGAAGAACAATCGAAGTATTTCATTAAAATGAACACTTACAATAGTCCAAACTTAGCCTCGAGGAGGTTTACAGCAACAGCCTACTTGAATCTATTTGAAACTACTCCTATGAATCAAAGTGCAGTGCAGATATTTAAAGTGTAGGTATTTAAAGTACAAGAAAGGTAAAACTGGAAAGAAAAATATTAAGTAAAGACTGGTTTGTATGATCTGAGTCTGGGGGTCTTTTTCTAGGGACTTCCTTGCTATTTATACTTGTCAAGGATGACCTTCGAACTGTACTTCGAACCGTCGAACTGCTCCTCCACGATCGCTGATCATGCTACCTTAGAAATAGTTCCACTACGCCATCACTTGCAATTGAGCTTTCCTCCTGTATTTGAATTTGAATATAGGTAACCGTTGAAGCCACGTCACCTTGTAACTCATTACTGATCTAGTGCTACTCAGACCACTTGAGAACCAATATTTATTGCCACGTGTATGATTGGGATCGAAGATTAAAATCATCTTCCCATAATACCCTTATTCTGCCATGTGTCGAATTGTAATTGGCTTTTACAAAATATGTAGCCAACATTACCCCCCGCACTAATATACCCAATACTTGGAGATATTAGTGGATCAAAAGCTTTTCCCGCGCTTTTGGAACGTGCATAGAATCTATCTTCAGGAAACACAACCGTCACCTATTTGGTGATCATTTGCATTAACTCTTAACTTTGTTGAACATTCCAATACCTTTAGCATTCGAACGAATTATGACTCAATCACTTTCTCACTCTATTGATCAAGCATACGAAGAGCCATTGAGTAATACTGTTTCCCCTCGAAAGAATCTCCACGCATTTATTAGCCACCTTTACCCGCCTTTCTATATTCAAGTCATGGAGGCTTTCGCAGATTATCAACCTTTGGACTACGAACACATTGCCCTCAATCCTTTGGTTTACAAATTTATTGATACAAGAAGTTCTTCCTCTAAACTCCCCTCGCACTTTGAACGAACTACTCTCAAGCCTTTGCTTCAACAAATTGCAAATATGGACTTGGGAAGTTCTTCTTCACAAATTTCTGCTTGGGATGAAGCTACAACTTCTTCATCTTCTGGGGTTTCTGGATGGACGAACTGGTCAACACCTGAATCCTGGGATTTGAGGGAACGAATCAATCACCATTTTATTGAGTTCACTGACCCTTTAGATTTTCCTTCTTACGCTCGAAGCTCGGTGGTCTATCCTTATGTGCCCATTGACATTCGACGCAGTTTAGAAGAGAATTTGCTTGTGGCCTGGTACACATCCTCTATGCCCACAAGAATAATGCACACTGCCCGGTGTTTGGAAGAATCACAAGGGTATACCCCTTCATTTTTAGCCAAGAAAGCGAAGATTTGCTCTTCTGACTGGCTTGACTACATTAATGCCTTTGTTCCTTCCATTCCTGTGTCATCTTCCCTAACTGAAGCATCCACTTCTTCTTCTCCATCTTCTGGAATAGAAGCATCCACACATTCTCCACCTTCTGGAATAGAAGCATCCACACCTTCTCCATCTTCTGAAGATCAACTTCCAGTACTCCTCCACTGGCATCGAAATTCCAAGATCACCATCCAATCTTTGGATCAACTTTCATCTCTCCGAATTCATGCCCAATACGAAGCAGAAAACTTCATTGAAGACTTCGATGACTTCAAAAATAAAGATTCTGCGTATTGGGATGATTTAGTTATAGATGAGTTAGAACAAAAATTGAGGGAAGAGGCTTTCGAAACAAAGGCTGAGGAGCTCTACTATGAAGTGAGAGCACACCAACTTATGCAGCCAACATTAGAGGAGATAGAAGATATAATAAAGAAAGAACAAATATTCATTGATCATTGTTGGACAAAATTCCATGACCTTGTTATTTATTCTATTCCTTATTTTTATGAGCTTGAATTTGTACCCAAATAAGGTTACTTAATGTAATTGTCTTGGCTTCAATATAAACAAAGCCCTCCTGTACTTGACATTGTTTGACTCTGCTTCTTTTTGCTTTTAAAAGCCAACTCATAGCTTCGAATTAAATAATCTCATCCTTCGAATCTGGACTCACTTATCTTTAATGAAACACTAAAAAAAAAGGAACCAACATGTCTTTTTCCAACTTATGGAGTAAAATTTGACAATTTTGGTTAATATTATCTCAAATCAGTGCTTCGAATTTAACATCCTTACTTTTCAAAGCTAACTATAACTAATATATGGTCATAGTTAATATAGCCAATCAATTTTGAATTGACCACTCTTGCTTCGAAAAGCAGCTTATGCTGTCTTAATTCAATGGACAATCTTCTCTTGCAAAAACCAATGACTGGTTTTTGATATTCTTTAAAGAATCCTAAGTTTTGCTTTAAAGGTCATTACTTTCAATAATGTTCCTTAAACAGGTCTTTAAACCCTTTGAAGTAGACCAAAACTCAAGCATCTTAGCGTCTCCAAACATATAGTATGCTTCGAAGTCGGATTCTGTATTTCAAAGCCATTGTTATTTGATTTTTTGGCACCAAAATTGGCTTCGAAGCCAAATATCTCACTTCAAAGCTGTCGTCAACATCCGAAATGTGCTCTTCCCTTCAAAACTATCAATATCGGAGAGACTCCTCGTATTCGTACTTTTAGTACTTAACGATTTACGCACTATATTTTTTCAGACACGAAACCTTTAAAAGGCCCCTTTGTTTTATGTTCTGAAATCACTTGCTCTTAACATACAAACCCTTATCAGTCTTCAATGGCTTCTTCCTCATCAAAAGTCCCAACCATAGAGCGTCTAAGCCCATCTGTGGTCTTAAAAAGGCTTATTGATACAGAATGTGAGAAATACAAGGCTGGGAAGAAAAGCGCTATCCATGGGCGCATCTTTATCCCTCGTCGTCATGAGCAGCAAGACTACGTGCTCGGGCCAATATTCAAGGAGACCCTTACTGAACTTCCCGCCTTATATCTTCGTCTGGAGGATCAACGTCTCCTTTACGAAAGTAGTCTTGACTGGAAGAGCTGGAGAATCAATCGTCCTCATCGATGCTGGCCCACGATGAGACCAGAATGGCAGGAATGGCACGACCGGATTGTCCCTGCCAGGACACTAGACCTTCAAGAGCTTCGTCTTCTCGATACTCTTCGATTATCCAGGGTAACTATCTCAGAAGACCCTTTCTTAGTTCCTGCTGCTTTATGCTTTTGGAACCCTATCTTTAATTTCTTTCAATTTAGGTGTGGGATGATGGCCCCTACCGTTCTTGACATTTGCCATCTTCTAGGGATATCCCCTATTGGCACTCCCGTTACCCTGATTTCTCGACTTAGCAGTTCCTTTCTCCCTTCCCTCTTTTACCTCATCTTACAGTGATTTTGTTAAGACTGAAAACAAAAGGGAGGGTCCAGTAACTGATAGGGAACTCTTCTCCTTCTTATTATATTGGCTTTGCAAATTCCTATTCTGTACTTCCTCCCAAAGAATCATGCCTGAATTTGCTCCTCTTGCCAAAGCCTTTGTTTTGCGGAAAAGAGTAGCCTTAGCCCCATACGTTCTAGGCCACGTTTATAGAGTTTGCTCCCTCTTCTGTGAGAAACCTTTAGATGCCAATCAAGGGGGGCCATTCTGGATCTTTCAGCTTTGGCTTTTTGCCTATTTCACTGAATTACAATCCAAATGTCTCAAATTTCATGGGCTACACTCTTTCACCCATGGCATAAGACTAGCCAATGCTTCACTCTATCCCTCTACTTTTGCCTTTTATTTCTCCTTCTTTCATCAACTGCCAGCCAGTTCTTCCTAATCACCGCTTCATTCTTTCGGCGACAGTAGGTCCAACTTGGTTGAGTCACTTCCTAAGTGACAGGCTCTGTGTCTTACCTATTCACAAAGACATATGGGCTTCCCTTCTGATCCCTAGAGAACTGTTTATTGGGACCACGAACCCCAGAGCTTATAAATATATAGCTGAGCCTTACTGTCCTGCTCAATTTGCTAGACAATTTGGTCTCACACAAGGAGTTCCAATACCTCTTTGCAGTAACACCAACCTAACCCTGACCAAGAGAGATTTGAAGGTTCGAAAATCAAGGCTAGAAGAGGCAACTGTCAAATTTATAGATGACTTAGCCAATTTTGAATACACTCCTTTCATCCCTCAAGGCACTTTTTTGAAGAGACACCAAAAGTGGTGGGTGAGCAATATGGAAGTTTACTTAGCCATTTCACCTCAAAATCGACTAAAAATGTTGGACGTGTCCCAATCCAAGGACGCTGAAATTGTCACTTCTTCCACTGTGCCCCCTACAGCTCAATCTATTCCTGTTACTTCAATTCCTCTCAGAGTCACTCGAGCTGTTTCGAAGAAAGGTATATACATTTATTTTCTTTCCTTCGACTTTTCTATAATGCTGGTTACCTTATTCTTAATCCGTTTTTCTTTCTTTTTGTGAAGGTGATCAGCAGCAAAAGAAGAGAAGACTGCTTGAGCCCGAGAAGAAAACAATTGAGGTACAAGAAGAAGAAAAAGAAGAAGCAGAAGACCAAGAGTATGAATCACCCTTGATAAAGAGGAAAAGAGTGACTGATTTGGTTCATGAGGAGACGACTGCTAAATGAACAGAAAAAGAGCTTCCTTTTGGAGAATCTGAATCTCAGGCTGAAGGAGCTGAAAAGACAATTGAGGAGCAGACAATGCCGATTCAAAGAAAAAAGAGAAGAAAGATTACTGTCTCTCTTTCTGACTTTGATGCCTCTCCTTCTGACTCTGATGAGGATTATGATTTTGAGACAATTGCCCAAGCAATAGGAAAGGGAAGGAAATTGACTGCTTTAACTACTGCCTTGTTTGAAGATCCCATTCATGTGGTAGCTGCCAAGGCAGTAGAGCAAGAACATTTCAAGACAATAATTGTCTTCGAAAGGGCCGAGAAGAGACGGTAGCAACAAATTTTAAGAGAAAAGGCTGCCGTTGCTGATGCATTGCAAAGGGAAATAGCGAGAAAGCAACAAACTGCCGCACATTATTCCCTCCGCCACTCTCTCATCAGTGCCAGTGCTTCTGAAACAAGTAATTTCTTTCACACTTCCACTGTTTTTCCTTTTGTCAACTTTTACATACTGAATTATGACAATCCTTTGTATTTCTTCCTCTTGCAGCAACAGCTACTGCATTCATTTTTCCAGCGAGGCCTCCTTCGATTTCAGTTGAAATTGACCAAATGCAATGTGTGAAAACCATCCAAATCATGCTTCCACTCTCTAAACCTATATTCGATATACCTTCTTTGAATCCAAGCATCCCTGCTTCTCTTTTCCTTGGCTTAGAGCCATATCTTCTTTTCTTGACTTTTGATCTGCCTCAGTCTATTTCTTCTTCGAGTCTTGCCCTTCTTCCTTCCTTCACAGAAATTCCAATTGCCACTCCATCTCTGATGGCAGTTAATTCTTTCACAGAGGGTGCTGGTAGTCCTTCAATTCATGGTTCATCGTCTATGCCTACTTCCAGCCCCTCTTCTCTTGATTCGCTGGTGGCCAAGACTATAAGGGCTGCCAAAGACACTTCTTTCACTTCTCCTATCCCCATGCAATCCTTTGGGCCTTTCACCACCACACTCTCTGCACCCTTCATGTCTGTGGATGAGGTAGACATCTTTGAAGCTAGGCTGGCTAGTTTATTTGACATACCCTCTACCTCTCCATCATTCAATGCTGAAGCTGAACCATTAGTCTTGGCTGATTCCTTGCTAGAGATTTTTGAGAGTTCTTCTTTCAGCAGCAAGCCTTCTGCACCTTCGATAGACATAGACACATGTCTAGAACTGCTAATTTCTTTTTCAAGGATTCCCTTTGAGGCTCTGCAAAGGCCTATTATCAGAAATGGGTTCCTTCAGTGTTGTAGCGTTGCTGAGCAGTCTGGCATGAATGTTTTAAGTCATCTATCTCAGGCAACAGCCACCATCGATTTCTATCTCAACATTTGTCATGCTGCTAAGGCTGCGGATGAGAAACTAGCTAGGGACCAGAGTTTTGTTTCTCAAGTGCATACCGAAGTATCAGAACTCGAGGAACAACATTCCTCTGTTTTCCAGTTTCAAATCCAGCTGCTAAAGAAGAAGGCTCAACTTGAGGAGGAGTTAGCTGCAGTAAACCGGGCCTTGGTTCGAACTGACACCAAATTACAGATCACTAACCAAGAACTGGCTGAACGAAAAGAGAACATGGCTGCAGCTATTAAACTGTTCCCATCACTTAGTAATAGGAAATCTGTTGTACAAAAACAATTAAGACATTGTAATGATTTCTGGGCCAATCTGTGGCATAATGTATTTAATTCTTTATAAAAGAACAAATTTTGTCTATCCTTTGAGTAGTCTTATGTTTTTGTATTCAATGTTTATTTTATTCCTTGTGTTTCCCAAATGGTTGGAAAATAAGGCTTCAAATATCTACCATTAATCTTTTTGGGATGTACATAGCCATTCAAATTTCTTAAATGGTATGCTCCAAAAGGCAAAACTCTATGAACTTGATATGGTCCTTCCTAGTTAGGTGACCATTTGCCAAACTTATGGCTTTTAATCCCTATTAGGAGTATTGTTTTCCATACCAAGTCACCTTCATCAAAGCCAATATGCTTGACTTTCTTGTTATAATTCTTGGCTGCTTTCTTCTTTTGAAAAAGAATGCTATTTAACGCCAAAATCCTAGCTTCATCTATGCCTTCTAATTCCAAGCACATGCTTTGATGATATTGCTCAGATTCTAATTGATCTTGACATCTTACCCTCAGAGATTTAACATTAATTTCCACAAGTAACACTGCATCATGCCCGTATACTAAGGCATAAGGGGTGACTCATGTGCTCGACTTTGGGGAAGTTCTGTAAGCCCATAAAACATCCAACAATAGGTTATGCCAATCCCTAGGATTGTCTTCCACCACCTTTTGTATTCCTTTTTTCAAGGACTTATTAGATGATTCAGCTTGACCATTGGCTTGTGCATAATAGGGAGTAGAATTAATAAGGCTAATCCCAAATTTTGCCACAAAGGATTTTACCATTTTCCCATCGAACACAGTTCCATTATCAACTGTTATGGTTTGTGGAATGCCAAATCTATGGATCAGATCTTTAATGAACCCAATGACCTCTGTCTGGTCTACAGCCTTATATGGTTTGGCTTCGACCCATTTAGTGAAGTAGTCAGTGGCCACTAGAATGAAACAATGATGCTTCGAAGAAGGTGGGTGTATTTTACCCATCATATCCATGGCCCATCCTCTGAATGGCCAAGGCTTCACTACTGCATGTAGGTCAGTTATGGGCACATGTCTTATTGTGCCATGTTTTTGACATGCCTGGCAACCCTTTGCATATTCTATGCAATCTTTAAGAATAGTTAAATAGTTGGCCAATAGTAGGAATGCCTTCGAAGCAACCATCTCATCCTTACACCAGGCTGATGTGCACCACAAATGCCTTCATGAACCTCAGCCATGGCTGTTAATACTTCTTTTGGGCCTAAACATTCCAATAATAAGCCATCTCCCCCCCTTTTGTAGAGAGCATTACCATATATCATGTATTGCATAGACTGCAATTTGACTTTTCTGCTAGCCTTCGAAGATGGACCCCAAGGCATCGCATTATTGGATGCCTCCAACTCGCTCTTGTAAGTCATTATGATTGGCTTCCAAGATCACATTCCTTTTATTCAAAGGTTGTATTGACCTTTGATATGTTGTTTGGCTTATATCCCTTTGGGTATTACCTCTTCTCTTGAAGTTCGAGGCTTTTTGAGCCACGTCATTAGCTCTATTGTTCAAGAATCTTGAACATGGGTTACATTTGCTATTTCAAACTGACAAAACAAATCTAATGCAAGGACATAATATCCTAGGATGCTTATGCTTTGTCACTTGAAAATCCCTTTGACTTGGATAACCACCAAATGAGAGTCCCCAAATATGACAACTGCATGTACTTGAAATCCAATAAGGGCTTCTAGTGCTACTATTAAGACTTCATATTCACTAAGTTATTGGAACAGCTAGCTTCATCCACTCTGAAACCATGTGTGGTTTCTACTCCTTGTGGAGACTTAATCACAATACCAATCCCAATTAATCCATTGGCCTTCGATCCATCGAACCACATTTGCCATGGTTCAACACTAGCCATACCGAAGTTCCATTACCTCTTAGCTTCGCTTGAGATGGATGATCCGCCGAAAAATTGGTTAATACTTGCCCTTTTATCGCCTCTTTGAGGGACATATTCTAAATGAAATTCGATAAGGCTAGTATCCACTTGCCAATTCTTTCCTCAACATAGGTCTAGATAACATATATTTAACCAAACTGTGGTTGCAATTACTAAGACATTGTAGGAAAAAGATAATATCTTAATTTCATTGCAAAATACAAAGCAAGACACTTTTTCAACAAATTGAATATTTATATTCACAAGGATTTAAAACCTACTAAGGTAATAAACAAATTTTGTTTTTGCCTTCATCGTTGTCTTGGGCTAAGAAAACTCCTAATGAATCTTCGCCGCAGCCTATGTACAACTTCAAGGGCTTATTCCCTTTGGTGGCATCAAGATCGGAGGGTTGGCCAAGTAGGCTTTGATACCTTCGAAAGCAATTTGATGCTCGCTATCCACACAAATTCCTCTTCATCTTTCAAATTTTAACAAGGAAGAAAATACTTTAGTTTTCCTCGCAGTTGTTAGAAATAAACCTTCGAAGAAAGTTAACCTGCCCAAGGAACCTTTGTAACTCTTTCTTACTTGATGGAGGCCTAGTTTCGATGATGGCTTTGGCTTTATTCTGATCAATCTGTATTCCTTTCTTGTGCACTACATAACCCAAGAAATTTCCAGATGACTCACCAAAAGCACATTTAAGAGGGTTGAGTTTCAACTTGAACTTCCTCATTCTTTCGAAGTCGCTTCTAAATGAAACAAATGCTTCTCCATGGATCGATTTCACCACAATGTCATCAATATAACATTCTAGATACCCTCCAATAAGGTCATGAAAGATAGTGTTCATAGCTCTCTGATATGTAGCCCCAGCATTCTTCAGACCAAATGGCATTTTAACCCATTCGAAGGTGCCAATATTCCCAAGACATCTGAATGCTGTCTTGTGGATGTCTTCCTCTGCAATGCATATTTGGTTATAACCAGAGTGGCCATCCATCATCGATAAAACTTGATGCCCTGCTGAACTGTCTACTAGCAGATCCATTATAGGCATAGGGTACTCATCTTTAGGAGTTGCTAGATTTAAATTTCTGAAATCGATGCATACCCTCATTTTGCCATTTTTCTTAACTACAGGCACAATATTAGATAGCCATTCAACATACCTAGCTGTTCTAATAAAGTCTGCCTCTGAATTACTTCTGGACTCATCCTTCTTGGTTTCTGCTTGTATGGCTTGAAATTAGGCTTCATAGGGAGCCTATGTTCCACCAATGACCTATCCAATCCTGGTAGTTCATTATAGGACCATGCAAAGCAATCTTTGTATTTCTTTAGAACAACCAATAACTGGTCTCTCGCCCGCAACATTCAAGCAAGTACTTATGTAGGGTCATTGCAAAGAACCTTCCCTAAATTCACTTCTTCTAAGGGTCTTAAGGCCCGAGAATTCATCAAAGCTTCTTCTTTGGTTTCTTCGACCTTTGAAGCAACCTTTTGCCTTGTTCTCGCTTCCTAGGTTCTCTACTTCGACATCTTCGCCTCTTCCTCATAGACAAAATGCCTATAAGGCGTCTTCTTCTCAGATCTCCCGGACTTTTGTTTCAATGTCCAATGCACAAGATTTCCCAAGGGTCAAACTTCGACTGTGTCGCTTTGTTTACGTACCAATTATCATGGCCTCTCTCTTGTTTCAGATTTCTCTCGGACTATTGCTTTTACATCCAATGATGAGAATTTAATCAAAGCCAATGACTTGGCTTCTTGTTCTTCACTTCTTTGCCTATAACCAGGCATCATTGTCATCTTTCACGACAACCTCTTCATCAGCACTCTCTTGGACTAAGTGCTTCAGGTGTGTTACTTCCTCATCAGCCGTCACTTCGAGCCATCACTTTCCTCAAGATAATCTTGAGGGGTCACTCCCTCAATATACAGCTTGGCCTCTGCAAAGTCTGCATAGGCTATGAAAAGTTGAGGATCTGCATCAATCTCCTTTGTCTCTCCATTGCCCAGGGCCATCATGATCTTCTGATACAGAGAGGAAGGCACACATTTGTTGGTGTGAATCCAATCTCTCCCAAGTAAGGCATTATATTTAGCATTGCTGTCGATCACGAAGAATGCTGTCATACAATCCCTGGTTCCCACACTTAAATTAACAGGCAGAATTCCTGGGCCATTCGCTTATCTCCAAAGAAACCAACAATGGTTGTACTTGGTTGGGATCAACTCGATTCTTCTTCCTAATTTCTTCAAAGAAGATTTCGTAATAAATTTACCGCTGCCCCATTGTCTACTAGGACTCGGCTTAATCAGATCCCATCAAAGAAAGCCTTAATGTACAAAGGCTTGACATGTTGGGTCATGGAATTCGAGGGTATTCAAAAGGATATGAGAGGTTGATGCTCACATCCTCCTCGCTTTCACACTCGCCATTGGAATAGCCATTTCAGGAGCATCTTGTACCATACTCACTTGTGATTCCTCGCTAGAGACAGGAATTGGATCCATGTCTTGGTCATCCTGATTCTCATTTTCAGCCTGGAATTCATGAGGTAGTATGTGTACCATATTGATCGACATAGGGGAAATGAGCCAAACCGATGGTCGGGTCAGACCTTCTTCCCCTCTTGGCTATCTTGCTCAGTGTCTTCAGCAGCGTCCTCCATGCTGCATTCTGGTATTTCATTGATAACTGATCCCTTCGAAGGATCCTTCTCAACTGATTCTTCAGTCAGAAATGTTTGTTCAGCCATGAAGGCTTCGAACATTTCTTCTTCTGCCATTTCCTTCTTTTGGCTCATGCCAATCTCTTCTTCCATTTCGCTATCACTTTCCATTAGAGCCTTCTCCAGCCCTGCCAAACTAGACTTCTCCCTGGCCTTTAGTTCAGAATGGACTTGGGCCAATTGTTCTCTGCTACAAACCACTTTACTTTGTAGAGTCAGTTTTAGAGCATGGTCTGACTTTGAAGTTTTCTTTTCTTCTGTCTTGACCTGTGAAGAACTCTCTCCACTTTCTTTCAGATCTTGCTGGTACTGGGTGTACCTGCGCTGGATTGGAAATAACCGGAACCATATTTGGTTCCTTTGTCTTTGGATGCTTCAGCAATACCCAGTTGTTGGGAGCCACTAAAGGAGGTTTGACCATTCTGCCTGTGATTCCAATATCTCTCCTGGGAGGCAATTCCCTAGGTTTGTTTTGCATTACAAACCAATCTGGAACTCCAGGTACCCAAGAGCTATCGATTCAGATGTTGAATCACCCTTTTTCCACCTTCAAGCCATCTTCAAACCGCCGGAGGAAAGTGCTTGGTTCTGGTCTCATGCTTCGAGCTTGATTCTGGCCTTTGATGGAGATGGCCATTTTCTGTTCTGTGTGAAGTTGGTCTGGGGGGCCAATCTCTGGCTTTAGTCCCATAACCTGAAGTCCTCTCTAATCTTCTTTCAGAATGTTTGCTCTCCATTCTGTAGTAGTTAAGTGGCCTAGACTCATACAAGGGCCTTTTGCCTTTAACATTTATTCTCATTAACCGCAGCTCAACCACCACCGGTCGCCGCTTATCACTAGCCGGCACGCCTTTTGTTGTAAGCGTTGGTTGATTTAGGACGTCTCAACATCCTTATAGTATTGCTTCCCATCAATTGAAGCCCTTCAACCATTTGTAGCTTAGTCTACACCGGACACATCATTTGCATTACTACCGCTTCCAAGGAATCGCTATCCAAGATTTCTTCATCGTAATGTTCCTTCCGATGTGAGAGACCCCGTCCAATAACCGTGGATTTTGGTCTCCTTCTTGGTAGTCACGGTTGGCAATATGCATTTGCACATTGACCTCTTCCAATTCCTCGCAGAGATAGATTCAAAGTTTGGTACAACCACATTAGCCGCTTTCCAACTTCGAAACGGGTTATCACTAATTCCATGGCTTTCGCTTTTGGTTGGGAACTTCAGACTTCCTTTCCGGATTTGCTCTTGGATCTTGTCTCGAAAAACGATGCAGTTTTTAGTTGAGTGAGACTAAGAATTATGCCATTTACAGTATACTTTTCCTTTAAGTTCATCAAGAGACGGCAGTTTTACCCCTTTTGGTAACTTAAGGAAATTGGTAAAGCAAATGATCAAAATGTTATCTCGCTTTTGTTAAATCGAAGAATACTTTTTGTGAAAGTCTTTCTTTTAAACTGGTCGATAGTCGTATCCTTATGAATTAATGCTTCACAGACACGGGTTCTTTGCCCACAATCTCGCCAGATCGATCTCATAATTGGGATCTCTATAGTATGTCTTATATGAAGCATTGTTTCGATCTTGTTTTTCCTCTAGTAATGCTTCATATCGAGACACCTTATAGGTTAATTCGACCAAATCCCTGAATTCAGTTGTGTCAAACTTCTTTCGGAGCCTGAACTTTAAACCGTTTTGAGCCAATCTTACAAATTTCGCTCGAAGGATGACTCTACATTTATTTCGAGCTTTAACTGCAATGAACTGAGTAGCCTTTTCTTCAGGCCTTTGACTCAATCTTGCCAAGTCTGCCATGGACACCTCTGGCTCCGATTGGAAGAATTGGGTATGAAATGCCTCTTCCATTTGTTGCCAAGTTTGAATGGAGCCAGGTGTAAGGTTGATATACCATACAAATGCTCCCCCAGTTAAAGAGTTTGGAAATAATCTCAGTTTTATATAGTCATGATTAGTGAATTCACCACATTGAGCAGCGAATTTGGCAATATGCTCTACTGTTGATTGATTTCCAGTTCCATAGAATAGGGTAAAATCTGGTATTTTGAATCCTCTTGGGTATTCATGTACCCTATCTACCCACTCTGGGTATGGTTTTCTGTATACAGGAGTCTGGACCCCCCGAGTTAGAAATGTAATTCAAGCGTGCCAATAAAGATCTGAAAAGTCCTTACAGATAATAAATGTCAATTTTTATCAAGCGATTGTGTTGGCTTTTTGGCTTTTCGAAGGGTATATTTGTAAATGTGAGCGTGCCAGCAAGGATCAATCCCCATGTAAATTATAATTGCCAATCAATTATCAAAGATCAGTGTTTTAGTTCTTTCAAATTTCAATGAAGAGGACTTTACCTGGTGGCTTGACTTAGGAGAATTTAAGAGAAATAACAGCTTAATATGAAGAACAATCAAGTATTTCATTAAAATGAACACTTACAATAGTCCAAACTCAAATTTCGAGGAGGTTTACAAGAATAAATTTACTTGAATCTATTTGAAACTACTCCTATGAATCGAAGTGCAGTGCAGATATTTAAAGTGCAGGTATTTAAAGTACAGGAAAGGTAAAACTGGAAAGGAAAATATTAAGTAAAGACTGGTTTGTATGATCTCGAGTCGGGGTCTTTTTCGGGACTTCCTTGCTATTTATACTTGTCAAGGATGACCTTCGAATCAGATTTCAACCGCCGAATCGCTTCCTCCACGATCGCTGATCATGCTACCTTAGAAATAGTTCCACTACGTCATCACTTGCAATTGAGCTTCCCTCTTGTATTTGAATTTGAATATAGGTAACCGTTGAAGCCACGTCACCTTGTATCTCATTACTGATCTAGTGCTACTCAGACCACTTGAGAACCAATATTTATTGCCACGTGTATGATTGGGATCGAAGATTAAAATCATCTTCCCATAATACCCTTATTCTGCCATGTGTCGAATTGTAATTGGCTTTTACAAAATATGTAGCCAACAGATTGTATTAAGGTTTTCTTAACCTTAATGAAGAGGACAATTACTATATTGTGTTGAAAAGATGAACCAAAGGTTTAACTTAAATTTGTAATAGAATGAGAGGGGGAGACTGGGCAGAAATCGCAATTGATTAATTGAATAAACAATTACAAAATGTTACTTTTAGTAAGAGCAATTTTGAAACTTTTAAACCAACCGGGTTTTGGGATTATAATAAGGCTAATTTACTTCTACGAAATGTAAGTACAATGCATAAAAGTAAAATGCATAAATTTAAAGATAAATAAAATTGATAAAGAAGTAGAGTCTAGATTTGGTTGAGACCCTTTTCAGTTTTTGCTTCCATCTATTTATAACTTTCTCTTAGCGCCTTCGAAGCAGTTAAACTGCTATCTTCTACCATGATCTCCCTCTCTCTCGTTACTTCCTAGGGTTATAATTCTCTCTTTGTGCGTGTGTTATATATACCAATTGGTATACAAATTAATGTACTAACATATGTTATAATATTGAAATTTCAAAATTATGAAGCCCACCCATTATACAAACTAAAAAATTAAAACTTTTAAAATTATATCACATCATCCATTAATATATCAATTAATTTACCATAATGCATATAGTTTTATTCGATCACATATGGTAAACATTCTCAATTAATTAAATGCGTTTTTGAGTAAGAAATTAAAACGGTAGTACCATATGCACCAATTAATTTATTAACTAGTGTATCAATATTAGTTATGATATTATTATTAATTCTACTTATTATTCAAATTACAAATATCAAAATTTCTTAAATTATATCATATTATTAATTGATACATTAATTAATATACTAATAAATACACTAATAAATACATATAGTATTATTCAAATTAAAATGCTTTGGTTGTTGGATAGAGCAACAGGTAATAATTATGATGCATCATCATCTTTGTTATGTTTATCAGTTAAAAAAAAGTCAAAGAATCGAAAGCCCCCAACCCCAAACGCATTTGTTAATCTCAATAATTAATCTATTATTTTGACTACTTTCATTTTTTTTATTTATTATTGTTTTGTTAAAATGAATTCTTCCCAATAAATAAATAATGGATTCTTTTAATGCTTTGGTTCTTTAATTGGTTGCATTGCATGAGTTTGGGTCCGCCTACAGTGCATTATTGGCTGGCTTTGTGATTAATAACTCTCTTTTATTTATATGCATTTTAATCTTGACTATTTCTTTTTCTCACATTTCATATCCCATTTGATTTGGCATATCCTTTGTCCTATCCCTTTCAAAATAAAATCCATCTAGTTTTAAGATTGCTATTACCACATTATTTTTATATAAAATTTTGGATTTATTTTTTTGTTTATAAATCATTTTCTTTTAAGAGTAATAATATACAAACAAAAAATTGCTACACAAAGACAAATGTGATAAAATAAAATAAAAAAATCGATTATTATATTGATTTAATTTTTTTTCATGAATAATATATATAGAGAATTTTACAAAATAAATGGTCCAAATTATCGAAACAGACATTTGATGTCTCGAGTTTGAGAGAAACTCAACCAATTTATGAAAATGATATTATTATATATTTTTGTGATATTTTTCTATAACTAGTTGGTTGAAGCCAATTGAGCCATTTTATCTGCCTTGGAGTTCTCTGACCGAGGTATGTGTTTGATGTGGAAAGTGTTGAAAAGGCGAATAAAGGGGAGTGCAATATTCTTGTAAGCTCGCATTGTGTCTTCCTTTGCGTCAAATTCCCTTGTAATTTGTCCGACAATCAGTTGAGAGTCACTGAACACTTGGATATGGCTTACACCAATGTCTCTAGCAAGGCGAAGGCCTGCTATCAAGGCCTCATATTCGGCCTCATTATTGCTTGCATCAAACAAGAAACGGAGAGCACATTTAAAATAACCACTCTCGGGGGCGGTGAAGATGAGATCAGCCCCACTACCTTCCTTGCAGGATAATCCATCGACATTGAGGATCCAAGAGTGGGGATCTTCTGCCTCGGTATTGAATGGCCTGGACGGTGTGGCCGTGGTTGGGGTGGGATTGGTAAATTCCAAGATAAAATCGGCGACTGCTTGGCCTTTCATCGCTGTTCGAGGTCGGTAGGAGATCTCAAATTGGCTGAGCTCGACTGACCATTGTATGAGTCTGCCGAACAACTCTGGTTGCTGCATTATCTTCTTTAAAGGTTGGTCAGTGAGGACCACTATGGGGTGGGCTTAGAAGTAAGGTCAGAGTCATCTTGAGGCTATAACTAAGGCCAGGGCCATTTTTTCAAGCAACGGGTAGTTCTGTTCTGCTCTCCTGAGAGCCCGGCTAATGTAATAAACTGGACGCTGGACTGAGCCGTTCTCCCTGATGAGGGCTACACTGACTGCGGTGGTCGATACGGCTAAGTAGAGAAAAAAAGGCTTACCCGTGAGCGCTTGAGAGAGTAAGGGGGTTGGCCATGCACTGCTTCAGTTGTTGAAAGGCCTCTTTGGATTCGGTTGTCCACTCAAAGGCCTGCCGAAGGACTTTAAAAAATGGGAGGCATTTGTCTGTGGTGCGAGAAATAAAACAGTTGAGGGCGGCGACTTTGCCAGTAAGTCTTTGAACTTCTTTAACTGTTCTAGGTGACCGCATTTCTATCAGGGCCTTAATCGTTTCGGGGTTGGCCTCGATACCCCGTTGACTGACCATGAAACCCAAGAATTTCCCAAATCTGACGCTGAAGGCATCTTTCGCCGGATTTAGCTTCATTTGATACTTACGCAGGGTGTCGAAGGTCTCCCGTAAGTCTGCTAGATGATCAGAGGAGAGTTTGCTTTTGACAAGCATGTCATCAACGTACACTTCCATGTTCCGATCTATCTAGTGATGAAAAATGGCATTGACCAACAGTTGGCAAGTTGCTCCGGCATTTTCAACCCAAATGGCATGACACGATAGTGGTAGGTTCCCCAGTCAGTGATGAATGAGGTGTGTTCCTTGTCAGATGAGTGTATCAGAATTTGATTGTAGCCAGAGAAGGCGTCCATGAAACTTAGCATTTGATGTCCGGCCATGGCGTCGACAAGCAGATCTATGCGAGGAATGGGATAACTATCTTTGGGGCAAGCTTGATTGAGATCGGAGTAGTCAATATAGAGTCACCATTTACCGTTATTCTTACGGACCAGGACTACATTTGACAGCCATTTGGGGTAGTCCACGTTCTTGACAAATTGTGCCTCCAGTAGCTTATCTACTTCAGAAGCAATAAGGGCGTTGCGTTCCTGGTGAAAGATGTGCTGTTTTTGGCGGAAGGGTCGAAAACGAGGCTCAATGCTGAGACGATGAGTGATGAAGGAGGGATCGATACCCGGCATATCAGAATGGGTCCAGGCAAACACATCATTGTGCTTGGTCAGGAGGGTTGTAAGGTCGGCCTTGGCTTAGGGGGATAGTTGGCTGTCGATCTTGGCTGTCTTTGTTGCGTTGGTGGGGTCGATGGGGACTTCAACAAGTTCTTCCACTGGTTCCCCTCTGACTAACTCGTTTTCGTTTCTGACGTCTAGTCCTTCGATGATCATAGTCTCTTTCAGCTTGACCTCTTTGAGTGAAGTGACGTAGCATTTTCTGGCCACAGTCTGCTCTCCCCTCGTGGTGCCGACTCTAAGGTCAGTAGGAAACTTCATGGCCAGATGGTACATAGATGTAACAGCTTGAAAAGCATTAAGGGCGGTGCGGCCAATGATGATATTATAAGCAGGGGGGCAGTCGATGACGAGAAAAGTGAGTAACTTGGTGGCCTACCGTAGGTATTCTTCGATGGTGATAAGGAGGTCGATGGTACCTATGGAGGTCACCCTATCCCTAGGGAAACCAACCAATGGGATTTGGAGAGGAGACAAACTTTCTTCTTCGACCTTGAACTGGCGATAGGCGTTCAAGAAGATGATGTCTGAAGAACTATCGTTGTCGACAAGCACCTGTCTGACTTTGTAATTGGACAAGAGAGCAGAGAAAATGAGGGGGTCGTCATGGGGGTAGCGAATGCCTGTGTAATCGGCCTTCGTAAAGGTGATGGGCTCCATCAATTGCTTGGGATGTTTGAAGGGGCGGTCTAATATTGCGACTTCTTTATTGGAGCCCTGCCTAATTTTTCTGAGTTTCGCTCGTTGGGCTGAACAAGATGGTCCTCCATACGCGAGCCCACCGGCAATAAATCTGATCTCTCCAATCGGGGGGGTAGGGTTGCCTTGTGCCCGGGGTGGTTGTGGAGGTCGATCATTGCCTTGGTTAGGTTGTGCGGGTTGTCGAGAAAGGGTGTGTCGGTGATTGTTTCTGGTAGGTTCGGTCCGTGGCCGTTGTTGAGGGTGGGCTGCTGTAAACCAACTGAGACGCCCCTGACGGATCAAGCTCTCGACCTGGTCTTTAAGGTTAACACACTCCTCGGTATTGTGACCGTGGTCCTGATGGAAACGGTAGTATTTGGACTGGTCTCGACGGTTGGAAGGAGACTGCGACGATTGGGGCCACTTTAAGGGATAATCTCGTTGGATCTGGTTCATGACTTGTTCCATAGGGAAATTGAGGGGTGTGTACCGTTCGAACCGGCCGGGCGGTCGGGTAGGTGCCGATCGGTCAGCTCGAGCAAGTCGGTCAATATACTGAGGTGTTTGATGTGTATACTGGGTGCTTCTGGTTTCAAAGTCCTTTCTTTTCTCTCTGGGGGTCATGTTTTTGGTCGTGGAATCTTGTTAGGCGGCTAGGGAATCTTCGGTGTTCATGTATTTTTGGGCTTTGGAGAGGAGAGTTGCTATGGAGGTTGGAGGGTTTTTGGAGAGGGAGAAAAGGAAATCGGATGATCGCAGATCGGCCATGAAAGCCTTGAGAATGACCTTGTCATCGTTTTCTGCCACCTGCAAGGCTTTAGTGTTGAAGTGGGTGACGAAGCTACGCAGCGACTCCCCCTCCGTCTGACGAATGTTGAGGAGTTGACTTGCCGAACGCCGCTGGCGTTGGGCACCAATGAAGTGGCTAAGAAAGGAGTCACTCAAGTGTTGGAAAGTAGAGACAGAGTTTGTCGGCAGCTGACTAAACCAGAGTCGGGCCGACCCCTTAAGTGTTACGGGGAAAGCCAAGCACATGATCTCATCAGGGAATGCATAGAGGACCATGAGGGTCCTGTAAGTCTCCAAGTGGTCGATTGGTTCTGTTGTACCGTCGAAAGAGTCGATTGAGGGCATTTTGAACTCAGGAGGCAGGGGTTTGTCCCTAATGGAGGCAACGAACGGTGAGTTGGCTGTGATGGAGGGTTTACTCTGTATGTTCTACATGACTCCTTGAAGTTGGAGTTTAATGGCTCAGAGTTCTGCATCCCAAAGAGGAACGTTGTCACCACCAAAATGCAACGGAGGCTGAACACTACTGGCCTCGCCCTTGGGGACAGGTGCTTGGATCGATGGAAGTGGGGCCCGAGGTGACGGGTTCATATCTAGAGGAGGAGGTCGCAAGCCCTCCAAGTTGGATGGATGGAATTGTTGGATGGGATGGCTCGGGGCTCGTTCTCGGTTGGGTGACATATCTTGAGGTGGTAGAAGAGGAATGGGAAGGTCTTTTTGAAGCAAAGCATTGATCAAGGGTTGGTTTTGTTTGGCTGAGCAGTTAATGCTGTTGGTGAGTTCTGTGAAATACTGCGGTGGGTTGTTTGGGTTAGGAAGGTCGGCTTGGGGTCGGCAACGTTGTGTTGAGAAGCCATGGATCTAGTTGTGACCATCTACCTTGGTGGGTGGCAGGTAGGGATTATCGAGAATGGGTCTCCGGTAACAACGAGCACAGTTGCCACACGGAGCAAAAGAATTCCTACAGACGGCGCCAATTGATGATATTGGGTGCTCCAGATGGAATAGGTAGGATTGATCCACGCTTTCCAAACCGTTGCTCGAGTGTCGGACCCGCAGAAAGACCTGCACAAGAGTTCAACGGGGAACGGGAAGTCCCCCAGCGAACCTTCCGACGATCAAATTAGAGAAGAGAGAGAGAGTGATCGAATCTAGAGATAGGATGGTGATAGAGAACTTAACATTTTCTTTGTTTTATAAGCTTGGTTATATCCTTTGCTCATCATTTCCTTGTCCACTCCGAATTGTCATGTTGGCCGAAAGTCTATGTTCTAGCTTGCTTTGTTCGTGGTGAGGCTGTTCCGTTCCGACGTGAAGGGGTATCGTAATACATGCTGCAGGGAAACTCATTAATGGCTGATGTGTGGTGCAATAACTCTACAGGATCTTTGTCTGCTGATGTGGCTGGTTCTTCACTTGTCAAGTGTTTGGATGTCATTGGTGCTTGGTGTAACGTTGGGTTCCGAGAATGTTGTGCTTTAGTATTATGAATCATGAATTGAGCTTTAAGTAGTGGGCCATATCCTTTATGAGGCCATCCATGTCATTATTAATTAATATATTAATTAATACACTAATAAATACATATAGAATTATTCAAATTAAAATGCTTTGGTTGTTATAGCAACTGGTAATAATGATGATGCATCATCATCTTTGTTATGTTTATCAGTTAAAAATAAGTCAAAGAATCGAAAGCCCCCAACCGCAAACGCATTTGTTAATCTCAGGGTTATTTTACGAAAAAGGTTATAATCAATTTTTGGATGAAAAGTTATTTATAAACATTTTATAAGTAATTTTTTTTTGTGAGAAAGGAAGTGAGTTATAATCTAGAAAGTAGATTATATAACCCACTTTTCAAAATAGGTCTCAATAATTAATCTATTATTTTGGCTACTTTCGTTTTATTTATTTATTATTGTTTTGTTAAAATGAATTCTTCCCAATAAATAAATAATGGGTTCTTTTAATGCTTTGGTTCTTTAATTGGTTGCATTGCATGAGTTTGGGTCCACCTACAGTGCATTATTGGCTGGCTTTGTGATTAATAACTCTTTTTATTTATATGCATTTTAATCTTGACTATTTCTTTTTCTCACATTTCATATCCCATTTGATTTGGCATATCCTTTGTCCTATCCCTTTCAAAATAAAATCCATTTATTTTTAAGATTGCTATTACCACATTATTTTTTAAATAAAATTTTGGATTTATTTTTTTATTTATAAATCATTTTCTTTTAAGAGTAATAATATACAAACAAAAAATTACTACACAAAGACAAATGTAATAAAATAAAAAAAGTTTTGATTATTATATTAATTTAATTTTTTTTCATAAATGATATATATGGAGAATTTTACAAAATAAACGGTTCAAATTATCGAAACTGACATTTGATGTCTCGAGTTTGAGAGAAACTCAACCAATTTATGAAAATGATATTATTATATATTTTTGTGATGTTTTTCTATAACTTTTATATATGTATAGAATTTATCAAAAAAATATTTAAAAAATAGTACAAGTACATGATTTCAAACAATAAACTATTTCATCAATAATAATGTGTCATTGAAAGCCAATAATTAATATGTAGATCCGTTGACTAAATGTAAAACTATCATATGTTCGTCACCATTTTCTACAATCTTTATAGTAATTTATTACCAATCAAAACAAAATGAAAAAGAAAAAAAAAAAGAAAAAGAAAAACTCATTCAAACAAAAAATTTGATGATAACATTTTTGAAATTATGAGTCAAAATAATAAATGTTTTACTTTAAAAAATGAACCCTATCATCCTATAAAAAAATTTATTATTTCTATATCATTATTTACACAAACAAATTATTTTATTGAAATTAATATATTTTTAATATTTTTATCTATTTTTTAGAAATTTTTCTACCTTAATCTCAATATTAAATAATGCCCTAAACGCACTATTTAGCATTTATCATATGTTTTTTTTTGATAAATTACAAATACCTATCTTGAATTTTTTTTTTAAAATATGAATTGCCCACAGTGATTATGAAAATTACAAATGCCCCATTATTAGAATTTTGTTTATCAGAATTAATAGAAAAAATAAAATTCTTAACTACTCTTTATACAACAATAAAAGTATATGAACTGTTAATTAAAATAAATTTTTGATATCATTAAAAATAATTAATTTATTTGATAATTTATTAATGGCGTTTGTTATACAATTAAAAATTAGAGGGGCAAAATGTTATTTTTAGAACTACAAGAAGCAATCTATATTATAAATAAATTTTAGGGGTATATTTTTATCCTAATTTTTTAGTTGTAGATAATATTTTTGTGTTAATATTTCAGGAAAAATAATTAAAAAGTATTTATAAAAAAATAAATTAATTCCTGAAATGTAGCCCTTTGGTAGGCATCATTTATTCTGAGATGAGACACTACAACACAACACAAAATCAGCCGGAAATTCATATCTTTATCAGTACGCACTTTGATTTTAATTAAATAATGTAGCAATGAGCCTAGACAGCATAATAATTGTACCAAGTGCGTAAGTGTACTACACTCATCCTCTCTAAACATTTAGGTGGTAGGAACCTTCCAAAAAATATTAAAAATCATTATAAAAAATCAATTTATTTTTTTTTAAAACTTTTTTACATAATAGTAAATAAAAAGAATAAAGCTTCGTCGCTCGAATTTCTCCCCCTAATCCCCCGAATGCCCAAAACGACGTCGTTTTGGGCATTCTTTTTTTTTTTTTTTGCTTTTTTCTTCATCTTCTTCAACGAGAGGAGAGGAGAGGAGAGAAGAGAGGGAGTAGCCTCCGACCGCCGTCAAGAATAAAGAAATTTCGATCGCAGATCGTTAGCTCGTCGCAGCAGCAGCCTGTCGCAACTCCGGCCCCGCCTCCACCTCCTCCTCCCCCTGTGGTTATGGCCCCCTCCAGTCCTCCTCCTCCTCCTCCTCCTCCTCCTTCCTTCTCTTCTCTTCTCCTTCTCTGCTTCTGAAAAAAAAAATATATATTAGGGGGATTCGGGGGAGCTCATTTTCGAGCTCCCTAGCATTACCGAAATAAAAATTAATTTCCAAACTCTCCCTTATGGTTGGTTTGGCAAATTAACATTTAAAATGTAAAAAAATTATATAAAAAAAATCAAAAATTAGTTTCCATTATATCTACCAAAAAAGTAATTTCCAAATACTTTTAGAATTGATTTGTTAGTATTTTTTATTTTTAAATTTTTTTTTATGAAAAGGCATAAAATAAATAATAATAATAATTTAACAATTTATAGTAATGTTTTAATTTTTTGACTAAAAATCAAAATTTCCAAACAAGGTCTCAATTCATATTTTAGCAAAAAAATCACTTCTCAAATAAACTCTTAGCCTAGGCCAACCATTTCCAATATATATATGTATATATGGGATCGGATGGTCTCTGGTCTGTAATCGGACTAAATAGTTCAAGGTAGTCTGATGGATTTACTTTTGAATTTCGTTTCGATAATTCAAACCGTTCATATTTTAGGATTTGTCAAATACATTATTCCCGCCAAAGATAAAATCGATCGGATAATAAAAACCACGTGTTTGAATCAATTTTGTATGAATCATTTATTCTCACCGTCCACTTTCTTCATACAAAACTGATCCAAACATAGTGTTGCTGTTATTCGATCGACTTGATGTTTTGCAGGGATGTTGTACTCGATGAACTCTAAAATGTAAACGGTTCAGATCATCAAAACGGGCACAAAAGTCGGTTCACAAGGCTCAACAACACTTCTCTAGTCCGATGGAGGACTGGAGAGAAGCCATAGTATATATATATATATAATTTTTTTCATCCATATGACTAATGAGTTTTTGATGAAAATTGGTCTAAGTGTTATGTGATTTAAAATTTTAAAGAAACTCAATATGATTATGTTAAACTTATGAAATTTATTTTTTTAAAAAAAAAATTCTTAAAAGAAACCAATGTAATTTACCCTAAAACATAAATTTTTAACTACAACCTTTTAGTCGTTGTCATAGAATTTCATCCATAAAAGCATTTGGTAAGGCTGAAAAAGGTTAGAACTTAGAAGTATGTCTCTAATGAAATTTTGGGGACACAAAACGGATGAAATGGTGAAAATCAAGTAGTTCATTTTTATTTTTTTTTTCTTTTACCATATAATAACCTCATTTCTCAATATTTGAAAAAATTATTAAATATTTTTAAAATAATATTTCATTTCATTCATAAATAAACACATAACACATTATTTTTTAAAATTTCAACACAAAAATGATGATTCATATGATTTAAACTAATAATTATTGCTCTGAAACACCATTTGAAGTGTCCACAAACATTAAATAATAGCTCGAGCAAATTGCTTGTTTAGCTCTCTAACTCTAACTAGGGAAGAGCTACAACCCTACGAGTTAACCTTGTTTATATAAGTCATGGAATAGTATTTTTTAATTTATTTTTAGACGGACCATTAATATTCAAATGATTATTTATTCAAATTAGTAAACAAATTGTTCAAAAGCCGAAGTCATCGGAAACTTCCCCAAAAGGTCTCGCAAGATGTGCAAAATACCAAAATTTAGTTGCCCTATGCATGTGAAGCTGTGTGCCACTTGTCTAGCCTAATCTCTTAATTTTTTAATTTAATTTAATTTTTTTTGACCTTTATGCCCACAAGACTTTTAAGATCTGTCATTATAAGTCAAACCAGTTGAAATTAATCGATCTACTTAAATCTTCAAGTATGAAATTTGAATTCTGATCAATAAAAAAATAATAAACTTTCTTACCGATTAGAATTACCCTCGCTAGTCTCTAAAACATTGTTACTCCTTTCTTTATTAATCCCGAGTACCAACCTCATCCCATTTACCTATATCTAGCCCCTCTTAATTATCATCATTAATGCTATAAATATAATAATTAAGGTTTGGATTTTCTGGGGAGTCGTTTTGGGATTGACTTTAAAAATTAAATAAATTACAAATAGGTTTAACAAAAATACAAATCAATCTCTCAATTTTTTTAAATTACATTTCATTTTTTAAGATTTATAATTTCATAACAAATTTTTTTTTATTAATAAATTATTATGTCAATTAAAAAATTTTCATGATATTAAAAATATATTTTAATTAATAATTTAGGTAATTTTATTATTGTATAGTAGAACAATTATTGTAGGTATTGATTTCTAACCACACAACCAAACGAGAAACTCAGCTGAAAAGCACTGACATAATAGATTAAGCCAACTACCCAAGAACAAGAAGATGAGAATTCCATGGTGGTTTATCCACTTGGGGGTACTCCGATGATCAAATTAGTAATTTTGTCTCTCACAGATAGCAAAATAATACTTAAACTCACTAGAAAAAAAAAATCTTACCCCGAATCCACGAGGGTGTCTCACTTTTATAACCAGCAGTGACCTGATTACGTAAAAGCCTCACTTCATTAGACTTAGGCTCAATGCTCATATTGGACTCTTGGTTAGATAGGGATAAACTCCTCATGAGTCTTATTCTTATCCAGATTGAGATCCTCTCCTGTTCTAGGACTATTGTCCTTTATTTGGATACCTCGGGATTCTGGCATTACCGTAGAACATCTCGGCAATGCCGTAATCACCTCGGCAACATAACTCATCCACGTGTCATCTTAGCCAACATCTCAAGGCTATCTTGGCCATGTGACGTCATTCGCAAAATACTTTCCCATAACTGTCCCTCAAGTTATATTACCTCTGCATCTTGAGGTGATGAAACCTATATCGTCTGATCTCCCAAAATGTCGGTTAAACAACATGCTAGAGATATTCTTCTGATCAAGATCATGACTTGTTAGCATTTAAGAAATAGGGACTCAAATGTCCTCTCATAAATAATCAAGAACTAAAATGTTTCTTTTCACCCAAGATCAACATCTCAACCAAGATCGCATTACTAGCCGAGATCGTGACTCGCTAGTTCAAGAATATCAAGATTTGAAATCTGTCATCTCAAAACAAACTCAACCATCATATCAACATCATGACGTGTTACCTCATCAATGGTTATATCGTCTCTAACTTGATCTTTTTGTTTGATGTTGGTCATCTATTCTAACTAAGTTCTCACAGACGATGACAAATTGTGGGTGTTGATTTCCGACCACACAACCAAATGGGAAACTTAGCTGAAGAACATTGGCAGAATAGATTAAACCAACTACTTGCCAACAAGAAGATGAGAATTTCGTGGCAGTTCGTCCAACTGGGGACAATCTGACGAATAGGTTAGTAATCTTATCTCTCATAGATAGCAAAATAGTACTTATACTCACCAGAAAGAACTTATCCCAGACCTACGAGGGTGCCTCACTTTTATAACAAGCAGTGACCTGATCACCTAGAAGCCTCACTTCATTGGACTTAGGCTTAATGTTTATCTTGGACTTTCGGCTAGATAGGGATAAACTGTTCATGAGCCTTATCTTTATCCAGACTGAGATCCTCTCTTGTGCTAGGACTCTTGTCTTTTATCTAGATACCTCGGGATTTCGGCATTACCACAGAACATCTCAGCAATGCCGTGATCATCTCGGCAACATGACTTATCCACATAGCACCTTAGTCGACATCTCAGGTCTATTTTGGCCATGTGACGTCATTCGCAAAATAATTCTCCACAATTATGAGTCTTATTTTTTATTAATTCTGTTAAATAAAAAATTATGACAAGGGGATATTTGTAATATTTTAAATCAAATGAAGCAATCTGTACTTTAAGCAAATCTCTGGGGGTATATTTGTAATTTATCCTTAAAATTTTGATTTGTTGATTTTTAGGATTTTTTAAATAAAATATGGATAAATTACACTATCACCCCCTGAGATTTGATCCAATTACGTCCCACCCTTGACATTTTGGAAATTACATTCCTACCTTTGTGGTTAATAGTCTCATTTCATAAACCCCCTGTTTATATAAAATGCAACAACTCCTAATAAAAAAATAGAGAAAAATATTACACTGGAAAAAAAAAGTAAAGTAAAGGAAAGGAAATGGTGGAAAAAGAAAAAAGAAAAAAGAAGAAGTAAAACAAAACAAGAGAAGTGAGAGTATATGAGTTCAATATGTTCATTCAGTCTAAATAATTACAATGACAGGAGGTTAGTGTAATTTTTTAAATGTCAGGGGTAATATGTATTAAACCCAAACCTCAGGGGGTGTAAGTGTAGTTTACCCATAAAATATTGGGTGAATTACACTAATAGTCCCTATAGTTTAGAGCTCGTGTCACTTTGATCTCTAACTTTTCAATTGTGATATACTTGATCCTGAATTTTAAATCTTATTTTAAATAAAAACAATTGAAGATATCATTACTCAATTGAAGATACCATTACTCAATTTCAAAAGCAAAGTCATCAATTTGATAAAATATAAACTAATTTGACAAAAATAAATGTCAAAAAATTATTTTTGAATTTTTATAAATTATTTCTACCCACCAAAGATAAAATTATATAAAATTAATAATTTTTTTAAACATTTATTTATTTATTTATTTACCAAATTAATTTTTATTATATGTTTGGATGATAATCATGTAATGGTTGGCTGCTTTTATTTTCATTAAATTAGTTTCTATTTTTTTAAAAGTCAAATATGGTGACAACTTTGATATCATTATTAAACCAATCTATTAAATTAAAAAATCCAAAACTAAAAATACTTCATATATTAAATATATTGATTACACATTAAAAGCCTAACAACCACCTATTACATGATCATCATCCAAACACATATTAAAAATAAATTTGGTAAAATAAATAAACAAATAAATAAATGTGTAAAAGATTTATCAATTTTACATAATTTTTATATTTGGTGGGTAGAAATAATTTTTAAAATTTTACAAATATTTTTTTGACATTTATTTTTGTCAAATTAGTTTATATTTTATCAAATTGACGATTTTGCCCTTGAAATTGAGCGATGGTATCTTCAATTATTCTTATTTGAAACAAGATTCAAAATTCAAAATCAAATATGTCACAATTAAAAAGTTATAGACTAAAGTGACAAAAGTCTCAAACTATAAGAACTGTTAGTGTGATTCGCCTTGAAATATTTATGTAAAATGATTAAGATAATCAGATATCAGTAGTTATATGTTTAAATTATATTTGTATTAAAAAAAGAATAAATGTCTATTTCTTAAAATTATATTTGTTGCTCATTATTTTAAGATAAATGTAATCCAAACATATATTCACTTGATGTCTAATCATTTTAATTTTTAACATAAATATTCTACTTAACAAGTTTTAAAAAATGAAGTGTTTTTATCACTGAGATCCGTCCTAAAACAAACTCATCAAGTTCAACTATAACTTGAGAGAATGCAAACCCTAAATAGTAAAATTGGACACAAAATAAATTAGTAAATAGAATTTTACAAGATTTGTATGTATGAATTTTTTTTTTTTTTTTTTATAAAAAAATTGCTCATTCATATATTTTTGTCTCTCATTGTCTAGCTTTTGTATTTCTAAATTTATTGTATTATTATAAGCCTCTCTCCATATCTAATCAGACCTCACTATTTTTAGGAAAAATAATAAATAACTAGAAGGAAATAAAAATAATTGTAAAAATATAAATGTACAAGTTACTGTTATGGTGCAAATCAAAACTATACTTTACTTGCATGCAAAAAGCCTATATACATTCATAATTTCATAATTATTTTAACTTATTCTTACTAATACATTTTTCTCGGAAAAATTCTATTCGTAAAAAGTTATACATAAAATACTACAAAAATAATGTGTCACTATTATTATTATACATAAGTCTTGCTAAGAAATATAAAATGTCCATATATTTATAATCGTTTCGTTGTATATTTTCTTATATATTTTTCATTACCAACAATAACCTTGATGTTTTTAACATTTTTCATAAATGAAAGGCATGTTCATCCCCTATTTTGTTTTATGGTCTTGCTAACAAGTGTCCACCGTTTCATTTACTCTGTGAATTCATTTACATTCTTAACTTGAACTAAATCAATTTTTTTATTTTTTATTTTTTAGATAAAATGATATACAAATTCACTATTTTTGTTTGAGTTTTCAAAATTCATTTTCAATTAGTTTGATGAAAATAAGTACCAAAAAATTATTTTAAAATTTTTAAAAATATTTTTGGCCTAAAAAGAATATAAAAATGATTAGTATTTTAATTATTTAATTATCAAACTAGTTTTTAGTTTTTTTTTAAAAATTAAAAAAATAATTGGCATTAAATAAGGAAAGCTTTTGTTAATATGTGCCTACTTTCTTAATAGGGTCATTTTTCAAAAAGTCATATTCCTAATTGCTATATTCCATTTAATCCATCTTCTTTTTCAATATACCATTAGGTCTTGTTTAGAATAATATGACCAAATCATCATTCTAACTTTTTGTGCATATTTTCATTTTGAAACTAATACACAATAAAAAAAATAACAACAATTTCTCATTACATGGAGAAAATCTCTCTTTATTCCAGGGAGAATCTCTACATTTGAAGAATAAAATCTTTTTCTTATTTCATAAAGAAAATAACTCCCTCATTCTATGAAGAAAATCTCTCCTTCATTCTATAGAAAAGAATCTCTTACATTCTTAAAACCTTAAATCGTCTACCTTTTGAAAATTTCTCACTAAATGTTAATTTACAAATGCATGTTGTTAAATAATATTCCCTCATAGAACCATACACTGTGAACATTCACCTTGTTTGTGCTAATATGACTATTTTTTAATGTGAATATTAACATTAATTGTGATTTGTTGTGAGTTATGCATGGTTAATATTGTCTTGTTATTCTGGTATTATAGAGACATTGTGAACATTCACATTGTTGGTAATTGTTTGTTATTGTGTGCATATAACCATTTGCTGTGCATTGTGGTAAATGCAATATTGATGTAAACATTCACATCTCTATATTATATTATTAAGATGCACAATACGTTTTGACTAAAATATCACATTGTTATTTACGCTCATATGACTATTTCTAATTATGAATATTAATATTCATTAAAGATGTGATAATTACAACACCAATTTAAACTTTCACACCATGTAATAATCATGAAAACTCATACAATAATCAGTGATATGTGAACGTGAACATTTACATTATGCAACAATCATGCAATCATCAGTCTACATTGCCTATCATGCAACTATCACACGTTTTTAATGTTGAAGTTCACATCACCAAATGCAAAACATTAAAATTTGATAATTTACAACAATAATGATTTCAATGGATATGTACATTACATTCAAAAAAATACCCAATCAATAAGTATACATATACACAGATATATAACACCATATCAATCCATCTCGAAACAAAAAGTCGAATGCAACTTTAATAAATTATTGAACAATTTCAAACAACATCCCTACCAAGGCATGCCTATATGTAGTTGCAAAACAAAAATGGTGCTAACCTTGCCCCTACGATATTTGAATCGAAAAAAAATAGAGTTTTGAATTGCAATAATGAAAAACACAGAGTTTCGAACAGTAACAATGGAAGAATACAGAGTTTGGAACTGCAACAATGGAAGAATGATGATGGTGATGATGAGCTCCTTTCTAGGTTTCTTCTATTTTGTTTCTTTCTTTGATAATCATCACCCGATTCATCTTTTTGAGTTTTTGTTGTTTTGTGATTTTTCCCAATTCTCAAATGGACAAGTTAAAGAGAGAAAGGGAGTACGAGAGGAAGTTTCTTTGTGCTATAAGATTCTTTTTCAACTATGTTTTCTTGTCAATATTATAATTTAATAATATATATTTAGGTTTTAAAGAAACCTATCCCACTAATTTTAAAACTGTCAAAAAAAAAAAAAAAGGAAACAAAAAGATTACAATTGTGTGTAATACTTACTATAAAAAATAGAGCATGAGAGGGTAATTTATGTGAATAAATTGGGCCGAGCTAAATCCAATTTTCTTTTAGGCATTACGCCGAGCTATGGGCTAAGCTGTGAATGTAAATTGCCTAGTTATGGGCCATCTAGGTACCGAGCTATGAGAGATGTCGCCAGGGCCCTGACCCAGCTGTTTAAAGCTAAGCCTTATAACGGACCGGGGTATTAGTAGGAAAGAGGGTCGTGCTAAGCATAGCTTGGCAAGGCGCCGTCTTGCAGTGAGGGCTATCTCAATACTGCCTAGAGCAGTACGGAGCTGTGCTAGCTCGGTTGATTGTCGTGCCAGCCGAGGTAAGAGTGTTGGAACCATTTTACTTGGTTGGTAGTGAGCAGGATTTTATCAAGATAGGCATTATCCTTGGAAATGTGATTCCTAGGAGGACTCTGCTAAGGAGAGTGAGAGTTCTACTAGGATTGTGCTAGGCAGACTCTATAAAATCTCATGACAAAACTTACGAACATGTATTGAAATTCTTATTCTCAAATACACAGAGCTTTTGTGTCTATTATCTATTTGCTAACTTAGGCATCGGAGAGGTTCCCAGCAAACACATGCTGGCTAGCTCACGTTTGTGTTTTCAGGTAGCAAAGCGACGACGTTTGGAGAAGCGTAAACTTGATCAACAGGATTATACGAGAAGACTATTCTGTACTCATACAATTGGCGCCGTCTGTGGGAAATACGACAAAGAACAAACCTTGTGATTAAGTTTCCCTTCAAATTGATTTCAATGGCACCCGACGAAGATTTGCCCCATTCTGTTATTGATGGGCAAACCTTAGAGGGGGACGGAAGGTGCGAAGGTTTGCCTTTTGTCCCACCCATGGCAAAATTGGATCCCCAGTGACGAAATCCACAGAGAGACATACGAGAAAGACGGGGCTCAAGTCCTCACTGCCCTCAGGGGCTTGATAGACAGAGGCGGATGATGGATCCTCAGGTTCTTGAAGATTGGGTGAAAGAGCAAGAAGAATTGATAAAGAGGATGACAGCTGACATGGAGATGATGAAGCACCAGATAAAGGGCAAAGGAGTGGCAGGAGAAGAGAGACGTAAAGGCAAAACACATTTTCGCCATTCAGGAGATTGTGACAGGCAAGTCACCCCATCACAAACTGAAAGCAAAAGCCTCAAGATAGGCGACACACAGTCAAGGACTTCCAAGACTCGTTACTCCAGGTCTGAAACAACGAGGACTGAAAGGTCTTACACAGAGGGAAGCAGTTATCAGCCCTTGCATATGCACCAAATGACATCTAGACATACGGAGTTGCCTAGGTCGGCAGACCTATAGATAGTGCTGGAAGAGAGGGCTTGAAGAAAAGAAGATGCCCAGGCATACGACCCCCAAAGGATCTCTGTTCTGTAGTGGTTGGCTCCTAGGACACATGGAAGTGTCGAGGTTGGAATGCCAGTATCGCGCCTTGCTTATGAACCAACAGACAAAGCGTTAGCAAGGTTGCAGAGCTCGCCATTCATTCCTAGCATGGAGAACACACCATTACCCTTGGGCTTCCACCAGCTTAAGTTCACAACTCATGAGAGGAAGTTAGACCCCTACATGGATTTTCGTCACTTTCGCCAGGTTATGGTCCTATATCGACGGAATGAGGCTCTAATGTGTATCTTGTATCCCTTGAGCTTAAATGACTTGGGCTTGGTTTGAGAGGTTGCCAAAAGGCAGCATAGTTTCATTGGGCAATTAGCAGAGGCGTTTGTCTCCAGGTTTAAGACAAACACCAAGAAATCGGTGGAGATAGACCAACTGCTCTCCATCGACATGGGTGAGAAGGAAACACTGAAGTCTTACAACAACTGGTATTGGAAGACTTTTAATCAGATCAGAGATTGCCCCACAAACCTAGCTATCGCACAATACAAACGGGGTTTGCCAGTGAGTAATAAATTAAGGAATTCAATGACAATGACGCCACCCCTTACAATGAAAGCCCTAATGGAGAGAGTACATTAGCATATTAGGGTAGACAAAGATGGAGCTCGAGCCAAGGAAAAGTCTGGCACAATAGCGATGTCAGACAAAAAGCCCACAACAAAAGTTAACACGGTCGGTCGAGAAGAACGACCGAACAAAAATGGTTGAGGTAGACAACTGAATGGTAAGGATTCCCAGACAAGGAGGTTGAGAGTCCGCATTGCCATCACCATAGTGTTCAATAAGCTTATATACTAGATTCTTAGCGAGATACGCAACGTACCCTTTGTTCGGCGGGCGGCCAAGTTAGGAGAAGCATAGAGGGGCTATGATAACAAATATCGGTGTACCTTTCACGATGAGGTAGAACACCGAACTGAAAATTGCACACCACTAAGGCAGCACTTTGAAGAGTTAGTGGTCGCGGCTCACTTGGACCAGTACATTGAAGGAGAAGCTCAGCTAGCCCCTCAAGACCGCAAAGAGCCCAACGGGATGCTAGCTAAAGGTTCGCCTCAAGGCGTGATCAATGTAATACATGGGATCGTTAAGCAGAGCAGGTCTGTGAGTTTAAAGGGATGATCAAGAAGGCGGAACACCTAAAAGAAGTACTGTGTATACAGCCCACCATGAAAAGAGGGAAGACGGAAGCAATAAACGTCATCACCTTCTCTGACAGGGACTTGGCGAGGTTGCAAAGCCCCCACAATGACACATTAGTAGTTACACTATGCGTTAAGAATTTCGACATCAAGTGGATCTTGATAGACCAAGGGAGCTCGTGCGAAATAATGTACTATAAGACCTTTAAGTAACTCAAGTTGGAGGACAAAGATTTAGCACCCACGACATCTCCCTTGGTCAGCGTGGCATGATAATTTTACCGGTTAAAGCTGGAACGATGACAAAACAAGTGGAATTTTGAGTGTTGAAAGTCCTTTTCACTTATAACATAATCTTGGGAAGAGCATGGTTACACGCCATGTGAGCAGTAGTATCAACCTACCATTAAGTGATGCGGTTCCCTAACGAAGCTAGAATGATTGAAGAGGTCTTAGGAGACCAAATCATGTCCAAGTAATGCTTCATGACAATAAATAGGAGCCGAGTTACCAAAGGGTTCGTACAAATGGTAGAAGAGCCAAAAAGCAACGAGTTGTTTGCAAACGTCGGCAAGGAAGCTGAACAGAAGGTAGTGGAAGATTTGGTAGAGTTGAGGATAAATGAGAAAAACCTAGAAAAGTTCTTTTTGCTTGGCTCATCGCTGTCTAGCACCGAGAAAATAGAGATCATGGAGTTCTTGATCTCTAACATCGAGGTTGCCTGGACACTGTATAATATGCCAAGCATTGATCCAACTTTCATCTATCATCAACTTAATGTCCACCCAACCACCAGACCAATTATACAGTGAATGCGCCGATCGACACTTCACTACGCCGAGATAGTGGTAGAGCAAGTAGGAAAACCGATTGGAAACAGGGATAATCAGAGAGGCTCACTATCCCAAGTAGATCTCCAACACCATGGTGGTGCCAAAGAAGAATGGAAAATGACGCGTTGTAGCTCGACTTTTCACGCTCCTTTCGGAAGACGAATAAGCCCTACAGTATCGGACTCCCATGGTTCTGAATTTGATTCCACAAGTGTAATGTAAAATAGATAAATACCAAAAAATCCAAATCCGACAAATCTTTTAGAAAATCGATTTTGAATCAAATTGCCAAAAATGGACTGTTTTGCCAGATACAGAGTCGTCACCTAAATATATTTTTTTGAAAAATTTAGAAAACCCATGACTCGTGCCAAAGGCCACGTGTCCGTCATCACCAAGATTATCTCGGCTCAAGAACTTGGATACGAGAGGGGAAGGTCATGAATTGAGCACCCCCGCTCGCCCGATCAAAGATCGGCCTCTATAACTCATAATGTGAATCTTATTTACATTATATGCTCTTGTTCCAATTATTAGGCTAGCATTACTATGTGATGTGCACACAAGTACAGACTAATTTTCACGAAAGTTAGAACGTTTTGATTTCATGTTTGTTTTGAATATGTACCACTTGAAAAAGTAATCTCATATAGATATATTAATTATAATATCTCAATTTCAAGAAATATCATTCATCCACAGGCATTCAAATAGGTATATCAACCAAGCATTTAGCCTCATGGTAAGATGTTTGATATGGCGGCAATCACACTCATGCACTATGCTAAAGCAAAAATGCTTACCTCAAATGGTCGAAGGCGAGTTAAAAGAAAGAAAACAGTAAGAGAAAAAGAATGCCTGATCTTAAATAATGCAATACGACTAATGCAACACATACAGTGTGCAATTAATAGGCTTGGCTACTAGTATATCATGTGAGTCAATCCAAGGCATGTGATAGTGCATGTATTCAAGTAAGGAGTTTGAAATTGATATTCGAGTAATATGATGAGCAGAACTTTTATGCATGCAAAACGAATGGATGCAATTTATGGAAAATGCTCAGGAAAACATGATGCTATATACTATCCATCATAAGCAGATAAATAAAAGGGAGAAATAATGGGGGTTGGAAGACATACACAAATTATTACATATTTGTCCTCGCGCAAGAGGGTCTGAATATCCAAGTATCCAAATTAACTACTTATTACAAATCCAAATAATTACGACATATTACTATTGAAGCATTAAATCAAAGGCACGGGAAGTGAGGAGCCGCACGCATACGAATAAGAATATCCTCCCGAAAACTCTCTGTTTAGTGTCTAGTTTCTGTTCTGTTTTGCAGTCAGAAAAATAATCTGTTTTCATCCCAGCCTCTTTTCTGTTCTACCATGAGAATGGCCATTGATTTTTGATACTACCTTGCTGCCATAGAAAAGAAACAGAGCACAAACAGAGTGTTTCCAAGAGATGTTTATCTTCTCTGCTCCACCCTATCATGAAACAAATCAAGGGAGGAGTAGAATCGATC
Source organism: Camellia lanceoleosa (assembly GCA_025200525.1). Taxonomy (NCBI): domain Eukaryota; kingdom Viridiplantae; phylum Streptophyta; class Magnoliopsida; order Ericales; family Theaceae; genus Camellia; species Camellia lanceoleosa. The sequence goes on from CM045765.1 coordinate 132,677,781, forward strand.
CACAAATCATCAATAGTCACAAGGTTATTGTGTGATAATCCATGGCTCGATGGGACAAAGGCTCAATGAATGAAAAGAAAAGACTAACAAGACCTCCTCCCTATCATGGAGTTACCTCAAGGGAAGTGGTAAACATTGACTCTTGAACCATTCTCATCACGAAGAGTATGTAATGATTCAAGACTCAATGGGTTGAATTAACGTTTGATTGAACCCAACTTGATTTTATTATCTTGTTTTACCTCTTTTAACCCAGTTATTAGCCCTTTTAATTACCTTGCCATTCTTTAGTCATTTTAGTCCAACAATGAGAATTATGTCCACTAAAATAAGAGAAGCGTCAAATAAGGAGTTGTTCTTGGTATGAGAGAGATGTAATGCCTTAGTAATGAACCTCCGAAGAGATTAAACCATTTAGCATGGAAGGTCTTTTTCTCATGCTAAAAACAACATATATGAGACTTCAATTCACCACTTTCAATTAGATTACAACAAACAATATAACAATAAATCAAAGCAAAAGAGCAAAATAAGTAAAAAATCCAAGAAAATGAAAGGTTTGTGAAATTCACATTCGAAGGAAAGGATAAACTCCTTAGTTTACAAACTCCCTCTTGATCACTCTCAAGTATAGGAAGTGTGTTCTCAAATCCTTAATTCGAAATTATGGAGTTTATGGTATGTGTTGGCTCAAGATTGAAATGTTTTCTCTTTTTTCTCTTTAACCCTTTCTAACTCTCTTGAATCATTGTTTTTTTTCTCTGCCTCTTGAATCAATTTCTTTGGCCCCTGAAATCTCTCCATTTGGTTGCTTTATATAGGCAACAAATAGATAATATAAATCTATATAATATATATCTGTGTATAATATAATAATATAAAGTATATAAAGATTATATATATATATATGTTTGCTAAGATTGATGTCGGCAACCGAGGGCTGACCGACATCAATATAATTTTTTATTATTTTTCTTTTTATAATATATAAAATATATAATTTATACCAAAATACTACACATATAATATAATAATATAATAAAATACTAAACATATAATGTAATAATATTAAACACATAATAGAATAATATAGTTTTTTTTTTTATTATTTTCTTTTATATATATAAAATATATAATTTATACCAATTTATATAAAAACACCAAAAAATATGAACAAACACATAAAATTATGCAAAATTACAAAAATACTAAACTAATAAAATATTTAGTATTTTAAAACAATTTGGCCATAATGGTTTAGGTTGGGATTAAAGTTCAAATTCTATCTCTCTTACTAAGGATTCTGTGAGAAACACATTTTAATTGTCATTATCAAGTAATCAAAAGAAAGCACCCAAGTTTTAGGGCTGGTCAAAATTGGAGTGTCTACAGTTGCCCCTCTTTGATAGAGCTGGAAGTCTTTTCATGACGTGAGTGAATGTCAAAGCCCGAAGACGACCCTTTTGACAAGGTCAGAAGACTTGGGCAAACAAGCAAATGTGCAAACAATTGGTTGAACTTGAGGATTGCCTCCGTATCCCTTTGAGGACTCAAACCTACGTAGTTTAGAGACAAGATGCAAATGATATGCACGATGCAACTTTGAAAGACAGATTGACACGCTTCGCAAAACCGGCTATTTTGAAAATGATTATGCAAGATGATGCAATAAGCAATAATGAATACAATACGCAAGATAGCAAACAACACATGAACTAACAACACTCTACCCATGCCAAAACACAGGATAATGAAAGAAAACATTGCTCAGGATCTCATTTCTCACATCCTGAGAAACAAGAAGACGAAAATCGCTCGGGATCGTGTTTCACACGTCCCGAGGTGAAAGCAAAACAGCTTAGGGCCACACTTCGTGCTTCCGAAGATAGAAACAAAATCGTTTGGGATAGCGTTTCACGTATTCCAAGAGCAAACACACCCAAAGTCGCGTTTTACGCGTTGTGAGACGAAAGAAGAACTGACCGTGATCATGTTTCACATGTCCCGAGATAAAATCCTCCTAGGACCGCACTTCATGCTTCTTGAGAAACAAAAATCGCTTGGGTTCGTGTTTCATACGTATCAAGATAAAACCTGCCCAGGGCCACATTTTATGCGCCCTGAGAAACAGGAGAGATGTGTGCGATAGATGCACAAAGTGAACGAGTGCGATAGATGCACAAAGTGATCGAGTGTGATAGATGCACAAAGTGAACGAGTGCGATAGATGCACAAAGTGATTGTGTGCGATAGATGCGCAAAGTGATTGCAACTACAAAGTCATACAGGTTCTCCTACCGAGACATGAGACACGGATAACTTATCCGGAACTCCTCTGAATGAACCATACATACAATATCGTTTGGTTACAACATAACCAACAGACGTACCTAACCGTATCTCATACAGAGAGAGGGGGATTTTAACCAGGTAAACATCAAATCCTAACATATTTCACGTGGAAGGAACAAAGATGGTATAACTAACAAGCATACATAACCATATCTCATACAGAGAGGGGAAAGATTTTAATCGAGTAAATATCAAATCCTAACACGTCTCACGTGAAGAGAACAAAGGTGAATTTGAAGTCCAAATACTTCTCACGCGAGTGGAAGAAGGTATAATAAAATGATTTTTTTTTTTCTTGTTTTCAAAAAAATGTCAAAAAGAATTTTTTTTTTTATATAAATACCAAATACCGTATACAAAATACACACAGATATATACATATGGTATGCATATACATATTTAGGAAATATTCTGTTTGCTTGAATATTCTGTTTTTGGCCGTCAGTGGGAAGATGTTGTTACTGAGAAGGCATATTTTGTTTACTAACGTCAGCGTGCGTACGCAAAACACGCAAAAAAAAAAAGAAAAACACAAATGCATGGATACGGGGGTTCGAACCTCTGACTCAGGCTTCTTCGAGTCCTTAACCACTGAGCCAAACCACTTTTGTGACAAAATATTCAAATATATATATATATATATAGGTATACGAGACATATATACATAAAACCAAAACAAAACAAAAGAAACATTCGCTGTTATGGGGGCTAGAACCTATGACCTCAAGCTCAGCCCCTCAATCCTCAACCACTGAGCAGAACCACTAAGCCCAAGCCACTTTTGTGACCAAATATTCAAACATATATATATATAATACATAGATGTACAATACATATACACATATATATACATATACTACTCTCCTGCCTCTTTCTCTGTTTTTGTCTCACTCTTTTTTCCTCTATCTTCTTCGAGCGTCGTGTCTGGTGCGCGATTTCAAAAATCGTGGCACCTGACCGACAGGCTATCCAATCCTGCCCCGATTGTTAATGACCGTCTCGGCCTTTCTTCTTCTTTGTCTTCTTCTTCACTCTCTTCTTAAGTTGAGGCCTACGAGAGAGAGAGAGAGAGAGAGAGAACGAGATAGAGCAAAAGCCTACAAACTTTCTCTACCACCACTTTGCAACCTCTTTCTTTTGCATTACTCTCCTCTGCCATGGCTTCTTCACAGGGTTCTTTCACTCTTTTTCCAAACCTGAATGAGTCCACGATAGAGATGACTGATTCTGACTCCTCTGAACCTTAGCCACGGGCTTCTCCTTCTTCCCCTGTTTTCAGCTTTCCAGCGATGTCAGTTAAACAAATAATGGCAGCACAATCTGACATTGAAGCAAACTCATATACGCTGAGGTCATGTGTGGAGACTACGACTGCAGTTTCCAACTTGTCCCGTCGACTGCAGAACATGACGTGTGAGGTACATCAGTTAAATGCACAACTCTCCCTCCTCCAGTGTATGTACAAAGACGCTCGAGTAGAAATTAGTGCACTGAAAAAGTAGAACAAAGAGCTGAAATGACAGGCCACCTCTGTGGCTCGATTCGGAGTTTCATCGCATAACCAATTTGATAGCCGGCGAGGAATAATCTCATTTGGAAGCTCTGCCAAGGTCGAGGTAGAGTTTTCAAAAGTTTTGAAGGAGTAAAGATGTAGCGAGGCAACTGATGGTAAAGTCGGGCAACGAAGCTTTGTACAAATGAAGCCGGTTGTAATCTTCGCCGCTGAGCTGCTACTGGAGAAGAAAGAAGAAAAAGATTCCTCTCTCTCTCTTTTTTTTTTTTGTTTTTTTTTTATTTTCTATTTTTTTGTTGCTTTTGTTGTTTTTTTCTTTTTTTTTTTGTATATATGTTTGTACAAATTAATCGGGTTTAATCCCTATTAATAAAACGAGTTTTTTTTTCTTTCTTTCTCTTTTTGCAAATTTGAATGGCAATAAATTCCAAACTAAAAATTAAGCCTCTCACTAATTATAACACAAATGAAAACTCGATGAAATGACAAAACTTGATAAAATGGACACAAAATGGACGTAAGACAGAGCAATACTAGTCGATCACCTGGTCGGATCGCTCATCGGAAATGCATTCCGGCGATAAAAACTCGATAGTACGGGTATATGACAAAATACCAGCACACAATATAACAGAACAACTTATGAATTATCGAAACAGAAAAAAAAAACAAAGTTCCTCTTTTTTTCTTTTTTTTTTTGGTTTTATTATTTTTTCCTTTGTAGTTCAAACAATAGCTTCAGATAGACTCGCTGTATTAGAAGACTTTTCTTTTGTTTTATTGCTTTGTAAAGCAATGATCGGGGTTGGACCCACTAGTTTGGATGATCATCTCGCATAATGTGTGATGAATGGCATGTGATGAACGGTAGCATTGTACAAGATTTAAAACTGTGAATACTTGCTCTTGCATTCGTTCTTGAATCGGATAACGACCCATAACCGGAAAAATATGTAAAATGCAACTCGATAACAGGAAAACGAAATGAAAACAACTTGAAAATACTAAAAGACATTTGGTAGTACGCAAAACATAGCCGCGACATGCCAGGACAAAGGGCCAGCTTTTGCTGCATCTGCACTGGTCTGGGCCACCACCTAGACCCGGCCGGGCTTCAAAAAGAGGTCGGTCAATGCTATCTAGCTATCATGCACTGCTCCTTCTATGCCATTAGTTTATTGTTTCGACCTTTCTTTTCAAGTTTGTTTTTTTTTTTTTTTTTTTTTGTTGATTGTAATAAAAACAACTTTGATTTGTATCAGAGATTTGGAGAACTTTAAGTTTGAAATCATTGAAATTAAAGTTGTAAGCACTGAAAATTTTCCTTTTGGTCCAAAAATGGTCTAAGTTGTAAAAGGTAAAATTTGAATAAAATCAACTTTTATCAAAACTTCTCAAAAACCATGTTCGAAAACGATCACCATTTGACACGCACAAAATCATTTCTCAAGATGTATAATGTCGGATCAAAAGATCATAACTACCCCTTAATTGAACACCACTGCTCTGCATTGTACCCAACTTTTCTCTCAGAGTAAAGATCACAACCGAACTCTCAGGTAAATAACAGATAAAGATGACTTGATCAACAAAATGGACAGGACAGTTGAGCTGGAATTGATTACAATTGAACTTCAGGATGAAGTTGCCAACGTATCCCGAAGATGGGAATCAGGCCTTACGTAGTTCGGTTCAGGTTCATTCGAGTATTAACTCTCTCTTTTTGCGCTCTAACTTTTGCTAAGGTTTCCCTTTAGGATTTTCAACCTTGCGAGCTCAATTTTTCTTCATTTCTAATTTTTTATGCTTTAACTTTTGCCTAGATCGTCCTTCCGGGTTTTCGGCCTAGTGAGCCTCTCAAGGATAGTATTTCTTCAACCTGTCCATGTTGATCGGTTGAGAAAATTCCAGACCATCTAAGTCCATAAGAATGACTGCTCCTCTTGACCAGATAGACTTGATGATGTAAGGACCAGTCCAATTGGGTCTGAACTTGCCCCTAGGATCATGGATGGGAGCTTGGTTGTCTTTGATCACCTGATCTTCTTCTTTGAGATTCCTAGACTTAACTTTCTTGTTAAAAGCCTTAGCAATTCTGCGTTGGTGGCCCTGTACATGATACAATGTCTTCAGCCTTCTTTCAACAAACATCATTAACTTCTTAAATCTACTATGTTGGCAGTTGGCCTCTACTATTTGACACTTAGCCATAACTCGCAATGATGGTACTTCAATTTCAATTGGCAGAACAGCTTCCATACCATAAACAAGAGAATAAGGAGTTGCCCCTGTAGATGTTCGGATTGAAGTTCTATAACCCCAAAGTGCGAATGGCAATTTATCTGGCTAGTCCCTATAGGTCTCAACCATTTTTTGCAAAATATGTTTAATGTTCTTATTGGCGGCCTCAACAGCTCCATTGGTTTGTGGTCGATATGTAAATGACTTATAAAAAGCCATATTGTATTTCTCCAACAAGTCTATCACCTCTTTCTTGAAGTGGGAGCCATTATTTGATATAATCTCGTTTGGGACTCCGTATCGACAAATGATGTTGTTTCTGATGAACTTAGCCACATGTGCTGCTTTCAACACTGCATAGGACTAGGCTTCCACCCACTTTGTAAAGTAATCAATTGCCACTAGAATGTATTCATGTCCGTTCGACCCTTTTGGTGTGACTACACCGATGACATCGATTCCTCAGACTGGGAAAGGCCATGGTGAAGTCATGTTATATAGTTTTGACAGTAGGATATTCATGCGATTAGCATGAATTTGGCATGTGTGGCATCACCGAACAAAACCAATGCAATCCTCTTCCATGGTGGACCAGTAGTAACCTTGCTTGAGAATCTTCCGAGCTAACATTACTCCATTCATGTGCACTCCGCACTCTCCCCCATGGATAGCCTCTGTTACGCACTTCGATTCCTCTTTCTCGACACAACTTGTGCATTCCCAAATGTCCTCTTTTGTATAGTTTGCCTCCGCAGATGATAAATTGAACGGCCATTCGCCGTATTCCCCGTTTTCCTTGGCATTTGCCCCCGGTGGATACGCCTCATTTTCCAAGAAGTTCTAGATATCGAAATACCAAGGATTTTTGTCTTGTGCTTCATCTATTACGGCGATGGTTTCATAGGCCGGCATGTATTTCTGCTCAATGAGGATCGGACTCATCCAGACTCTAAGCGGGATGTCTACCATGGAAAATAGAGTTGCTAAAGCATCAGTGAACCTGTTGTTCTCTCTCAGTAGATGCATGAAAGTTATCTTTTCAAACCTAAGAATTAGAACGTCTAGGGTCGTGTAATAGACCTTCATTTTTTCTTCCTTGACTTTCCAGTTTCCATTTGCTTGAGAAACAACTAAGTTCAAGTCCCCGATAACATCCAACATTTTTGCCCTTAGTTCCAAGGCAGCTTCTAAACCTGTAATACACGCTTCATATTCTGCTTCGTTGTTGGACACTTTGAACTGGAGTTTGAAGGCTAGAGGTATGTGAGAGTCGTCAGGTGCTATCAGCAACACACTGATCCTATAGCCGTACTGATTTGATGCTCCGTCCAATTACATTGCCCAAGTCTCATCCTCAACTTGCAGAATGGCTTCATCTGGAAAGAGGTATTCTACCGCTTCGTACCCTTTTATCGAGTGATCTGCCAGGAACTCCGCTATCGCTCTCCCTTTGACCGACTTGTGAGTAACATACTTCAGATCAAATTCGGAGAGAAGAAGCAACCAACGAGCTAGCCTACTCGTAAGCGTTGGTTTCTCAAAGAGATATTTGATAGGATCTAATCTCGAAACCAGAATTACGGAGTGAGCTAACAAGTAGTGCCTCAATTTCTTGGTAGCCTATACCAAGGCTACCAAGCTTTCTCTAGCGGGGTGTAGCAGGTTTCGTAATCCAACATTTTCTTGCTCAAGTAATAGATGGCTTTTTCTACCCTATCCTCAGATTTCTAAGCAAGCATGGATCCCATTGTGGTGTCTGTTACTGACAGATACAAAATCAAAGGCTTTCCCGGCTCTAGCAGCGATAAAACAAGTGGATTCTGAAGATACTACTTAATTTGCTCAAAAGCGAATTAACATCGATCATCCCATCAGAATTTCTTTCCTTTCTTCAGAAGACCAAATAGTGGTTCACAAGTAAAGGTTAATTTGGAGATAAATCGTCTGATGAATTGCACTTTACCCAGAAAGCCTGGCACCTCCTTTTCAGTCCTTGGTGGTGGCATTTCTAGGATGGCCTTAATTTTGGAAGGATCTAACTCGATGCCTCTCTATGTGATCAAAAAGCTCAGCACTTTCGCTGCCGTTACGCTGAAGGTACACTTCTGCGGGTTTAACCTCAATCTATATTCCCTAATCCATTGAAGGAATTTTTCCAAAGCGGTGTAGTGGCCCTCTCGGTCCTTGGACTTGACTATTATGTCATCCACATACACTTCGACCTCTCTGTGGATCATATCATGTAGAATTGTGGTTGCAGCCCTCGGATAAGTAGCCCTAGCATTTTTTAAGCCAAATGGCATGACTCGGTAGCAATGTGTTCCCCACAACGTAGTAAATGCAGTTTTCTCTCTGTCTTCGGGAGCCATCAGAATCTGATTATACCCGGAAAACCTATCCATGAAGAAAAACAATGCATGGCCTGCGATGAAGTTTACTGTAACAACCCTCGTACTGATTACCGTTAAACCACTGAATTACCTACTGATCATTGCTAAACTGAACTGCTAATGACTGATAAGTGAACTGGATGAACTATTGAACAAATCGAATGAAATCAAATAAATCGAATGAGTTTGTCTATTTAATTACATATTGCATCTGTTGACTTATGTGATTATTTGTTTGCATTTTATGTTTAACTGCTAATTGAAGGCCTTAACGGCGGCCGATTTAGAAACCGTTTGATGTTTTGTAATCAGCATAATATTTGTGATTTAATGATATTTTTATCTGAAAATTGATTAGGAATGATTAAATTAGATTGAATTGAGCTAATTACGAACTTAGGCTTATTTACGTTTTGCCATTGGTAGTGGACATTTGTTTATTGATTATAGTGACCTTATCACACTTAGACCAACATCTTGATCAGCCTCATTCTTGTATCATAACCGACCATCAAGAGAGCATAGAGAGAGAGAGAGAGAATTGTCTTGGCCTTGTAGAATTTGTCTTGGATTGCTTGGAATTGAAGAGTATATTGGCTAATTGAGCTCTCACAAGTCTAAGGTAGGACATTCACCTTTTTAATGTTGTTATTGAGCCTCATCTTGCATGTTCTATGCATCATTGTAGGATTGAGCCATGTTTTTATTCATATATGTGGAATTGAAGTTCAAATGTTACATGCATGTACATATTGATGAGTTTGAGTTGAATTCTTGGAGAATTGTCACATGCATGTTCATGTTGTTATCATAGTCCATGTTTTCAACTTGCTTTTCAAAGAATTGGAGCTCATTTGAGCATGATTGGAAGCTTAAAATTGGTTTAAAGATCATGCATGTCATGTTTTGAAAGTGTTCTTGAAAATGGTTTGAAATTGAGTTTAATTGAAACACCCTTGGGCCTTGATTTCTTAAATTGAGTTTTAGAACTTGTTATTCTATGTGTTTAAAGGAGTTTTCCAGAAAATTGGCCCAAGATGATCGAATTTGGAGCATCAAAACTTGGTTTGAAACTCAGAAGTCGAACTGATTTTCCAGATGGACGCCCGCCGAAGGGGAAGTGCCGCCGAGCGGGAATGCATGCTCCCAGATTTTCTTACATTGTTTCTACCGCCGAAGGATTTTAACGCCGAGCGGAAAATCGCAAGATCCAAAGATTTTTGCACCTTTCATCACCGCCGAAGCGGAATGTACGCCGGCGTGGCCTTTGTGCTTGTCCGCCGAAAGGGAAACTCGCGCCGAGCGAGGCCCTGTTTCACCAAAAATTTCAAATTGTTTCTAAGTGCATTTTTGCATCCTCATCGCATCCTAGGCATTCTTAGGCCTAGTTTAGAGCATCTTAATGAGGATGTAGACGAGAACCACACCGAGGAATTTAAGGATTTAATTATCATCCTTTTCAAACCGTAAACTTAGTGTGTGTCCTATTTGATTGATCGCTTAGGGTTGACTCTCGGGACGCCATTTAGCTATCGATAGCCCAATCAATTGTGAGTAGCAGATTGTGTAAAGATATGTTCAAATGGTTTTATTTTGAATACCGAATCAACTGCTTATTGAACCGATATTACTTATTGAATGAATGTATGTCCTGCATTTCAATCAGACAGGCATCCTTAGCACCCATCGTTATTGATCGTTACTGAGCTCTGTCGGTTTCCTTGTGGAACCATACCGATTGATGGCCATCATCATTGTTGGTTCAAGGCGGTCCTTTTTGGACCTATTGTTTATAGGCTAATGGATGTACCACATATGACCGATTGATTGAAATATCGATTGATCAAATCGAAAGATTGAAATATCAGATAATGAATTGATTTCATTATCAGAAGGACATTCATTCATAACCTCTTTACATTGTATGTTATTCACTGGGCTTTAGCTCACTGTTTATTTATATATGTAGGTGCTCAGCCACCAGACCGGAGCTAGGAGCGTGGGATTGGTCCCCGCTTTTGTCACCAAATTTGTGCCTCACTGCGAGGTTCCGAGACGCCATGCCATGGCTTGGGGTGTTTTTGTGTCCCCATAGGTCTCCTTCTTTGCATCAGATCATTGTTATCAAGGGATTAAGTCCCCGCTTGGATGTCCGTAATGATTGTGTATCAGATCTTGGTTTGAATGCATAAATGTATGAAAAATGTTTTTGGCATACGTAATAACATGCTCTATGGACACTAGTTTTACCGCTTTTGGCTTCCGCCAGCCCTAAACTCAGATTTATCAGATATGGCGTGCCTTTGGTAATCTCTTGACATCGCGATTCTGCTAAACCCATAGGGCCGGGTTTGGGTCGTGACAGAGTGGTATCAGAGCGATACTTAACCACGAGTTATACCGCACACACGTGTCCAAATGAGCTATAGGGTGTCCTAGAAAAGCAAATAGGGCATCTCATGAATTTGAAAAGTGTGTGCTTCTGACTGACTGATTATATGTTAAAATGTTAAACTGTTTAATTGTACAACTGTTTATAATGATAACCGTTATAACTGCTATAGTGAAATGGATAATGCAAATGAAACTGAAGCATCATCCTCTGAGGCCAGAATGGCCAGACTTGAACAAATGATGGGACTGATAATGGAAAGACTTGAACAACAACCGAACCAACAGCCCCCACCTCCTCCTCCTCCGGTGCAACCGGAACAGAATGTACAAAATGTGAATGTTAATGAGGTGGATATCATTGCACTGACTCAGAAATTCAGCAAAATGAAACCGCCGTCCTTTCAAGGAGGCTTAGAACCGTTAAAGGCTGAAGCTTGGGTTCTTGAGACCGAAAAGTTGTTTGAGGTTTTTCCGTGCTCTGAAGCAAACAAAGTTTTGTTAGCAACCTTCACCCTTCAGGAAGAAGCCAGAAGGTGGTGGATGTTGACCCGTGATGCAAATACCATTCTGACTTGGGCTCAGTTCAAGGAGTCCTTCTTTGAAAAGAATTTTCCCCAAAGGCATCGTGACGTAAAAGTGACTGAGTTTGAACAGCTGAGACAGGGCAAAACATCTGTTGCCGAGTATGAGAAGCAATTTACTGAACTTGCTAGGTATGCACCACATATGGTGGATACCGATTATAAGAAGGCCAGGAGGTTTGAAGGCGGCCTTAGTGTTGCTATCCAGGACCGGATAAATGTTTTGAAAATGCCAACTTATGTAGGTGTTCTCGACCGGGCATTGATGGCCGAGACAAATATTGCAGCAGTGAAACAATCTGAAACACCGACAAGTGAGTGGCAAGGGAAAAGACAGGGTTTTAAGTTTAAGAAAGGCAAGCATAACCCAGCAAACAAGAAACAGAATACGGGGTCGACTACTAGCCCCAGCCAAGGGAGTGGATTTACTCCACCCTGTTCCATATGTGGCAACAAGCACAAAGGGGTTTGCTACCAGGTTTCTGGAGCTTGTTTCAGGTGTGGCAAGGTGGGCCACAGAATCAAAGACTGCCCCTCTGCCCCGCCAGCTAGTAGTAAAGCTGCACCAAGCGCAGCAGCATCGAATGTAGCACCAAAACCGAACCCCAAAGCTACCGGGAAAGAGCCTATGAGGCAGGGCCGAGTGTTTGCCCTAGTACCGGGAGACGTGCAAAACACTGAGACCGTTGTGTCAGGTATCCTCTCTATTTGTGCTCAGAATGCTTATGTATTGATTGATTCGGGGTCTACACATTCTTATGTGTCATGCTTTTAGCGTAAATTGAATAGACCCTTAGAACCCATGAACTATTTGTTAGTCAGTATCATCACTGTTGGGGATCCATGACATGTGCATATATGTATCCTTGTGAGATTATTGTTGGAGATATGCACTGCTTATTGATTTCTTGCCATTGAACATAGATCATTTTGATGTAATATTGGGGATGGATTGGCTACATAAATATCATGCCACTATAGACGTGTAACAAAACAAGTAGTTTTCGTCCACGGGTTTGCCCAATTTGTGTTTAATGGGAATGGAGTAGTACCTCCTCCATATCGATTTCTTCAGTAAAAAGGTCATCAAATTGATTAGAAAGGGGTGTAAAGGATATCCGTGTTACGTATTGATGCACTGCTAATGATAATGTTAGAACTGATGTGAATTGTATTCCTATAGTCAGAGAATTCCCAGATGTATTTCCAGATGAATTGCCAAGGGATTTGATCGACAGGGAAATTGAATTTATTGTGGATGTGGTTCCGGGTACCCAGCCGACATCTAAAGCCCCCTATAGAATGGCTCCAACTGAACTGAAAGAATTGAAGGTACAATTACAGGAACCGTTAGACAAGAAATTTATCAGACCCAGTACTTCACCATGGGGTGCACCTGTTTTGTTTGTAAAGAAGAAAGACGGCTCATTGAGACTGTGCATTGATTACCGTGAATTGAACAAGGTAACTGTAAAGAATAAATATCCATTACCGCGTATTGATGATTTATTTGACCAGTTACAGGGTGCACAAGTGTTTTCCAAGATTGATCTTAGATCGGGGTATCACCAATTGAAAGTCAAACCGGAAGACATTGATAAAACTGCTTTCAGAACGAGGTATGGCCACTTTGAATTTTTAGTTATGCCGTTCGGAGTTACGAATGCCCCCGCCACATTTATGGACCTCATGAACAGAATATTTAAACCATACCTTGATGATTTCATTGTAGTATTTATTGATGACATATTGATCTATTCTAAGACTGTAGAAGAACATGAACAACATCTGAGACTTGCCCTGCAAACCTTAAGAGAACAGAAACTGTATGCTAAACTGTCTAAATGTGAATTTTGGCTTGATCATATAATGTTTTTGGGGCATGTTGTTAGCAAGGATGGAATTTCTGTTGACCCGCAGAAAATCGAAGCTGTAGTGGACTGGCCTAGACCAACAAATGTAACTGAAGTCCGAAGCTTTTTGGGATTGGCTGGATATTACAGAAGATTTGTCAAAGATTTCTCTAAGATTGCCCTACCACTGACTCAATTGACACAGAAAGGGATATCGTTTGATCGATCGATCAGAGGGAATCGAGATTTCAAGAATTGAAAACCCGGACTTGTGACTGCACCGATTTTGACTCTACCTTCAGGTACGGATGGTTATACTGTTTTTAGTGATGCTTCTCATAAGGGTTTGGGGTGTGTTTTAATGCAGAATGGGAGAGTTATTGCTTATGCTTCCCGACAGTTGAGACCGCATGAAAAGAACTACCCGACCCATGACCTAGAACTTGCTGCAGTAGTTTTTGCACTGAAAATTTGGCGTCACTATTTGTATGGAGCAACCTGTGAAGTGTATACTGACCACAAGAGCCTGAAATACTTTTTCACTCAGAAAGAACTGAACATGAGACAGCGGAGATGGCTTGAACTGATAAAAGACTATGACCTACAGATTTTGTACCATCCGGGAAAAGCCAATACCGTCGCCGATGCTTTGAGCCGAAAATCGATTGGGAACTTAGCCTGTTTGTTGACTAGACAGAAAGAGTTGCTTCTTGATCTGGAAAAGTCTGAAATTGAAGTTGTATTGAAAGAACAAGGTGGAACCTTAGCTGCTATTACTGCTCAACCAGCCTTGATTGAAGACATTAAAGAGAAACAACAACTGGATGATTACTTGAAGAAAATCATTGAAGAAAGGGATTCAAAACCGAAACCGGGATTCAAGTTTGAGAACAATGTACTGAAATTTCAAGACAGACTGTGTGTACCAAATGACACTGAATTGAAAAGAAGAGTTCTGCAAGAAGGCCACGATTCAAGTTTTCGATTCACCCAGGGAATCTGAAAATGTACCAAGATTTGAAAGCGAATTCGGTGGCCAGGAATGAAGAAGGAAATTGCCGACTTTGTGTCCAAATGCCTTCACTGCCAACAGTCAAAGCTGAACATCAACGACCTGCTGGATTATTGCAACCCTTACCCATACCAGAGTGGAAATGGGAGCATATCATGATGGATTTTATCGTGGATTACGCGCTCCGGAAAGGTATGGACTCTATTTGGGTTATTGTTGATAGATTGACTAAATCGCACACTTCCTACTGTCAAGACAATCTATAATGCGAGATAGATTGGTCATTATTTATATTGATGAAATTGTTAGATCGCACGGAGTGCCCGTGTCTATTGTTTGTGAGGATTCAAGTTTACATCGAGATTACAGCGAGCCTCTGACCGCATTGGGTCTTGAATTGGTGAGTAGTGCCTATCATCCTCAGACAGATGGACAGTCAGAAAGGACCATCCAGACTCTAGAGGATTTACTGAGAATGTGCGTACTGGATTTTCAGGGAAATTGGGAAAGCCACCGCCATTATTGGTCGCCTACAACAACAGCTACCATTCGAGTATCGGTATGGCGCCTTTCGAGGCATTGTATGGCAGGAAGTGTAGATCTCCAATCTGCTGGGCAGAAGTTGGAGATGGGCCGTTGCTTGGGCCCGAGATTGTATATGAAACAACTGAGAAAGTGAAATTGATATAGCAGAGACTGAAAACTGCACAGAGTAGGCAGAAAAGTTATGCCGATGTCAGAAGACGGGATAGAGAATATGAAGTGGGTGATCACGTGTTTGTGAAAGTGACACCAATGAAAGGCCAGACTCGCTTTGGAGTCAAAGGCAAGTTAGCACCGAGATATGTCGGACCGTATCAGATTATTGAGAAAATCAATCCGGTGGCGTATCAAGTTGCGCTCCCTCCTGAAATGGAGCATATGCATAACGTCTTCCACATTTCGATGTTGAGAGACTATCTTCGAGATCCGTTTTATGTGATTGAGCCTACCCGTATCGTGCTGAGTGATGACTACACTTACGAGGAACGGCCTATACAGATTGTAAACCGACGGATCAAGAAACTGAGAAACAAAGAGATTCCGCTAGTGAAAGTTGACTGGCAGAACCATGGTGGTGTGTATGCCACTTGGGAAAGGGAAGATGACATGGCTCGGCGATATCCGGATTTGTTCCCGCTGAATCCTGTTTTCTTCCAGACTGAAGGTAACTCGAGTTTAGAGGACTAAACTCCTTATAAGGAGGGGAGACTGTAACAACCCTCGTACTGATTACCGTTAAACCACTGAATTACCTACTGATCATTGCTAAACTGAACTGCTAATGACTGATAAGTGAACTGGATGAACTATTGAACAAACTGAATGAAACTGAAACTGAAACTGAATGAGTTTGTCTATTTAATTACATATTGCATCTGTTGACTTATGTGATTATCTGTTTGCATTTTATGTTTAACTGCTAATTGAAGGCCTTAACGGCGGCCGATTTAGAAACCGTTTGATGTTTTGTAATCAGCATAATATTTGTGATTTAATGATATTTTTATCTGAAAATTGATTAGGAATGATTAAATTAGATTGAATTGAGCTAATTACGAACTTAGGCTTATTTACGTTTTGCCATTGGTAGTGGACATTTGTTTATTGATTATAGTGACCTTATCACACTTAGACCAACATCTTGATCAGCCTCATTCTTGTATCATAACCGACCATCAAGAGAGCATAGAGAGAGAGAGAATTGTCTTGGCCTTGTAGAATTTGTCTTGGATTGCTTGGAATTGAAGAGTATATTGGCTAATTGAGCTCTCACAAGTCTAAGGTAGGACATTCACCTTCTTAATGTTGTTATTGAGCCTCATCTTGCATGTTCTATGCATCATTGTAGGATTGAGCCATGTTTTTATTCATATATGTGGAATTGAAGTTCAAATGTTACATGCATGTACATATTGATGAGTTTGAGTTGAATTCTTGGAGAATTGTCACATGCATGTTCATGTTGTTATCATAGTCCATGTTTTCAACTTGCTTTTCAAAGAATTGGAGCTCATTTGAGCATGATTGGAAGCTTAAAATTGGTTTAAAGATCATGCATGTCATGTTTTGAAAGTGTTCTTGAAAATGGTTTGAAATTGAGTTTAATTGAAACACCCTTGGGCCTTGATTTCTTAAATTGAGTTTTAGAACTTGTTATTCTATGTGTTTAAAGGAGTTTTCCAGAAAATTGGCCCAAGATGATCGAATTTGGAGCATCAAAACTTGGTTTGAAACTCAGAAGTCGAATCTGGATTTTCCAGATTTTGGACGTCCTTCGGCGAAGTGCTTCGGCGGGGAATGCATGCTCCCAGTATTTTCTTACATTGTTTTACAGTCCGCTCGAGCGGGGATTTTAACGCTCGAGCGGGAAAATCGCGCATCCAGCATTTTTGCACCTTTCATCAGTCTGCTCGAGCGGCGGAATGTACGCTCGAGCGTGGGCCTTTATGCCTTGTCCGGCGGCGAAAAACTCAAGGCTTCGGCGGAGGCCCCGTTTCACTGAAAATTCTGAAATTGTTTTCTAAGTGCATTTTTGCATCCTCATCGCATCCTAGGCATTCTTAGGCCTAGTTTAGAGCATCTTAATGAGGATGTAGACGTAGAACCACACCGAGGAATTTAAGGATTTAATTATCATCCTTTTCAACTGTAAACTTAGTGTGTGTCCTATTTGATTATTTGTTTAGGGTTGACTCTGGGGACGCTCTAGCTACCGATAGCCCAATCCTTGTGAGTAGCAGTTGTGTAAAGATATGTTCAAATGGTTTTATTTTGAATAATGAATCGAATCTGTTTATTGAACTGATATTACTTATTGAATGAATGTATGTCCCGCATTTGACTGTATTGTGGCATCCTTAGCACCTTGTTATTATTCTGAGCTCTGTCGGTTTCCTTGTGGAACCATACTGATTGATGGCCATCATCATTGTTGGGTCTGTTAAGGCCCGGTCCTTTTGGACCTACTGTTTATAGGCTAATGGATGTACCACATACGACTGATTGATTGAAATACTGATTGACTGAAATACCGAAAGATTGAAATACTGTATAATGAATTGATTTCATTACTGTAAGGACATTCATTCATAACCTCTTTACATTGTATGTTATTCACTGGGCTTTAGCTCACTGTTTATTTATATATGTAGGTGCTCAGCCACCAGACCGGAGCTAGGAGCGTGGGATTGGTCCCCAATTTTGTCAGCCAGCCTTTGTGCCTCACTGCGAGGTTCCGAGACGCCATGCCATGGCTTGGGGTGTTTTTGTGTCCCCATAGGTCACCTTCTTGCTCAGCATCTTTGTTATCTTATCTTGTTATCAAGGATTAAGTCCCCGTCTTTGGATGTCTGTAATGATTGTGTATCTTTGTCTTGGTTTGAATGCATAAATGTATGAAAAATGTTTTTGGCATCTGAATAACATGACTCTATGGACACTAGTTTTTACTGTTTTGGCTTCCGCCAGGCCCTGAACTCTGTATTTACTGTATTACTGATTGGCAGGCCTTTGGTAATCTCGGATTACTGGCCAGTTACGGTGCTAAACCCATAGGGTCGGGTTTGGGTCGTGACATTTACCAACTCATCAATATGCGGTAGAGGAAAGTCATCCTTCGGACTGGCTTTGTTTAAGTCCCAGAAGTCTACATAAACCCAAATTCTGCTATCTTTCTTGGGCACTAGGACGATGTTGGCCAACCAGGTTGGATACTCAGATACTAACTGTACGGGGGCGAAATATCCTCTACTTTCCGTACTCCTTGTACTCCAAGCTACACTTGACGGCGTCTAACCTGGCAACACAGAAACGGTGAGCTGCTCGGCGGTGGTGTGCCGGATAGACCCTCCGAAGATCAAGTCAGACCACTTGAGGAAGAAGGAGACTGTAAGAGAGAGAGTATTTTAGATGGCGAGAGTGGTTTTAAGTTGCATACCTCTAACGTTCATCTTCCTCCCATTTCTAGGCTGGCTATGCAGCCTCAAGATTGTGCGCGCACTACCTCTGTTGTCCTTCCCTGGACAGGTGGCAGTGCTCGCCTCTCACCACCTTACGCGTGTAAATGTTTTGTCCTCCAACCAGTACATGCAGAACTGCCCAACGGTATTGATGCGTGCATGGAGCAGATGTCCTCTCCCTCACGCCATTGGCCCAGGTGGTACACTTAACCAGAGTACCACGGCCGGCCTGGCCCACAGAGAATTGCCACCACACGCAGCACGACCGAGCTATGCCACGCCGACCTGTCCCTTGGCAAAGAGACAAATACCGGACTCTCATGGCCGAGTTGTAATTGACCGGTCCATCATGGCACCCGGCTGCGATGCGCGCCAGCCCCAGCCTGTTCTACCTTCATCCTCAATTACACGAAGCCTGTCCATCTCGGCTGATCGGTTAGAGGCATGCCGACCCTAATCGCGTCTCAAGTCCGGTTTGGGCTACTTTTAGCTCGGTTACCAGACACCACTGCGTACTCTGCCGCGTCACAGCTCGGTCAGGCATTGGATCGTACCTGGTCGGCCGATCTCCTCGACCGTGCAAAACAGACTCATGGACCGTGCTACATAGAGGGAACGGTACAGCACTGAGAGGTCTGTCATATCCCGCGCTATCGTAGCTCGGCCGTACTAAAGGTGCAGATCTCCCCTCTCAATTGGGTCTATCCGGCACACCACCGCCGAGCAGTTTACCATTTCTGTGTTGCCAGGTTAGACGCCGTCAAGTGTAGCTTGGAGTACAAGGAGTACTGAAAGCAAAGGATATTTTGCCCCCGTACAATTGGCGCCGTCTGTGGGAAGTCTTTGATATTCAACCCTTGTTCTTCAAGCCTCTTCAACCATTTCCATGGCCAACAAAGACGAAGTTCCGCTGTCCGTCGTCGATGGTGTCACTCCGGAGTATATCCGAAGGAGAGATGGCCCCCCGGATGTTCCGGCCATGGCGGGTCTAGAAACTTCTTCGCGAGGTGCGCGAGACAAACGTGGGAGGAGTTCTGATCGCTCGAAAAGTCCTAAAGGCCGACGGCAGCGGGGGGAGTCCCAAGCACAGCGCCTGGAGCACAAACTCAAAGACCAGGATGCCCTCATCCGAAGATGGCGGCAAAGATGGAGATGCTGAGGCGCCAGATTAAGGGGAAGGGTGTTGCTGGAGAAGGCAACCTCAGTGAGCACACCCCCTCCCCTCATTCTAACAGTCGCCGCTAAAGGAGGACTCATTCTATCTCCATCACCCGGAACTATGGGGTTGAAGATTCCGACCAAAGAGATGGCAGGTCCCTCACTTGCAACAGCACCTACCGCCCCTCACACCCATTGTCGACGTCGTGATATTCTGCCTCCACCCGTTCCAGGGATCTCAGGGATGTGTTGGAGGAGAGAGCGTGCCGTTGGAAGGCTTAGAGAGTGCCGGCGTTACAGAGATTGAGCGTCCCAGTTCATTGCAGTGAAAAAGTAGCGATGCCAGCGCCCAGAGTTATGGCCCCTGCGCTGGTGGACAAAGAGCTGGCAAGACTTACAGCCATGCCGCTGTCTCCAGAGATCAAGGGCACTCCACTCTCTACCGGATTCCACCAGCCGAAGTTTACTTTGTACGACGGCAAAACAGATCCGTACATGTATGTGAGTCATTACCAGCAAGTAATGGCTGGCCACCGGCACAACGAGGCCTTGATGTGCCTCATATTCCCAACAAGCTTGGGAGAGCTGGGCTTGAAGTGGTTCGAAAGGCTCCCAGAGGGGAGTATCGAGGGGTGGCAGCAACTAGCGGAAGCCTTCGTTACCAGATTCAAAACCAACACTTGAACACCGAAGGAGGTCGACCACCTCCTGGATGTCAAAATGGAGTCTAGATGTTTGCTGAAGGCATACAATGCGAAGTACTGGGAAATTTACAACGAGATCCTCGACTGCCCTACCAATCTAGCGATCACTCAGTACAAGCGGGGTCTCCCAGTCGGACATAGGCTGCGAGATTCGCTCACGATGCATCAGCCCACAACCATGGAGTCCTTAATGCAGCGGATCAATAAGCACATTCATGTGGAAGACGATGCCGCGTCCGTAACCGAGAAGGATAATCCGGTCATGGCAGACAGAAGGGCGGTGGGGAAAGTTCACTCGGTCGGGCGGGAGGACAACCGCCAAAACGATCGGTCAAATGACAAACGTCGTGGTGCAAACCGCAATGACAGAAACAAGGGTCGTAGGAACGACCGAACTGACGCTCCCTGTGATGCAGCAGAAGATGCCAAAAGAAAACTGAAGGCGCGGACTGGAATCACCACGGTTTTCAAAATCCCTATCTACCGCATTTTGAGCGAGATCCGAGGTGAGCCTTTTGTCCGATGGCCAGCCAAGTTAGGGAGTACGCAGAGGGGCTTCAATTCAAAATATCACTGCACCTTTCATGAAGAACGGGGACATCGAACAGAGGATTGCTTGTCGCTCAAACAACACTTAGAGGAGTTGGTGGCGGCGGGGCATCTTGACCAATACATAGATGGGGGCATCAAGGCCACGCCAGCGGAACAAACCGAGCCAAACGGCCTGGCTGCGCTAGAGGTGCCCCCGCAAGGTGTAATCAACGTCATCCACGGCATCATTGAACCAGCAAGGGTCTGCGAGCTTAGAGGGATGATCAAGAAGGCCGAGCATATGAGGAAAGTGCTCTCTGTGCAGCCCGTCGTAAAGAAGTGAAAGACCGAAGAAAGGGACATCCTTTCGTTCTCGACCAAGGACTTGGAAAGGGTTCAGATGCCGCACAATGATGCCTTAGTAGTAACCCTTCGCGTCAAAGACTTTGACATCAAGAGAATCTTGATCAACCAGGGGAGTTCGGTCGAAATTATGTATTATGACGCGTTTAAACAAATGAAGTTAGAAGACAAGGACTTGGCCCCTGCAACGTCCCCTTTGGTTGGCTTCAACTCGCAGCTAGAATGGCCAATCGGAAATATTATTTTGCCGGTCAAAGCGGGTTCGGTCGTAAAGCAAGTAGAATTCTGGGTGCTTAAAGTTCCATCCACTTATAACTTGATCTTGGGCAGGGGCTGGCTGCACGCCATGCAAGCAGTTGTTTCGACCTTCTATCAGGTTATGTGTTTTCTGGCACCGAGCGAACAAATAGAGGAAGTTTGGGGAGACCAGGTGATGGCAAAACAATGCTTCGTTGCGGTGAATGGCAGCCGAGCAGCCAAAGGGTTTGTCCAAATGATTGAAGGACCTGAAGGGAAGGAAGTCCTTGAAGATGTAGGAAGAAAAGAAGAGGAAAAATCGGTCGAAGATTTGGTGGAAGTGCGCATTGACGAGAACGATCTAACCAAATTCTTCCTCTTAGGATCATCCTTGTCTAGTGCCGAGCAGATGGATTATGTCAACTTTTTGGTTTCCAATTTGGAGGCCTTTTCCTGGACGCCTTACGACATGCCTGGCGTCGACTCGAGCTTCATTTTCCATTAGTTGAATGTCTTCCCCAATGCCCAGCCAGTCATTCAAAAGATGCGCCGCTCAGCCTTGCACCACGCCGAGGTGGTGGCAGAAGAAGTGAAGAATTTGTTGGAAGCTGGGGCCATAGAGGAGGTGCAATACCCTAGGTGGATATCCAACACGGTGGTTGTTCCGAAAAAGAACGGCAAGTGGCGAGTCTGCGTCGACTACAAGACTGTCAACCGAGTTTGCCCGAAAGATAGCTTTCCTCTCCCTCGAATTGACCAGCTGGTGGACTTAACCGCTGGCTATCAGAGGCTTAGCTTCCTAGATGCATATCGCGGCTACCACCAAATAGCCATGTATAAACCGGACAGGGAGATAACGTCGTTCACCACCCCCAGAGGCTTATGTTGCTACAAAGTCATGCCGTTCGAACTAAAGAATGCCGGGGCGACCTTTCAGCGGATGGTAACAAAAATGTTCGCTCCTCTCTTGGGCAGAACAATGGAGGCCTATATCGACGATATGGTGGTCAAGAGCAAGGAGAAGTCTCAACACCTCGCCGACCTAGCAGAGATGTTCGCCATACTTAAGCACCACAAACTTCGTTTGAATGCCTCCAAGTGCGCCTTCGGAGTTGGCACCGGAAAGTTTCTGGGCTTTTTGGTCACAAACCGAGGAATCGAAGCCGACCCATCCCAAATCAAGGCGATACAGGAATTGGAGAGCCCAAACTCCACGAAGGACGTACAACATCTTGCCGAGATGGCAGCCGCGCTGAACAGATTTATCAGCCGGTCTTCGAATCGTTGCAGGCCCTTTTTCAAGACTTTGAAGGCTAAGTTTTTCTGGGACGATGAGTGTGACTGCGCACTAGCGGACCTAAAAGCATACCTCTTCTCCGCCCCTATTTTGGTCACCCCTCAGCCGGGCGAAAAGTTGTATCTCTACTTGGCGGTCTCTCAACACGCGGTGAGTGCCGTCTTGGTTCGCGCTGAAGGCGTCCAGCATTTGCCCATCTTCTATGTAAGCAAGACTTTGCTCCCAGCCGAGACGAGATATCTTCCTTTGGAAAAATTGGCGCTGGCCCTGATGATGGCGTCAAGGAAGCTGTCACACTATTTTCACGCCCATACAATAGTAGTGCTGACCGAGTTTCCACTCAAGGTGCTCTTTGAAAAGGCGGACTTTACCGGGAGAATCTTGAAATGGGCCGTGGAATTGGGACAGTACGACATCAAGTTCCGCCCGCGCACTGCGATCAAGGCTCAAGCTCTTACGAACTTCGTGGCGGAATTTACCCCTGGCACGCATCCAGTTTGTCCGATTGATTTGGCTAGTGCGGACTTGGCACAGCCTATGGTTCGGGCGATGGAGACAAGTATTGGCTCGCAAGTGGAAGAAGGGCAAAGAGCGACCGAGCTAGCGAAGCCGGACAACTCAATAGAAGACGGAGTCAACCGGGACCAGGAAAGAGACCGGACTGAGCCGATCAGGGACTTGGAACTAAGGAGCTCCCAAAACCCTTCTGAGTGTTGGAAGCTATTCATTGGTGAGATGTGGAAGCTCTTCGTCGATGGACTGACTTCACCGGACGGGATGATCATTGAACAAGCAATTACGCTTGGCTTCCCAGCGTCCAACAACGAGGCGGAATATGAAGCCCTCCTTGCCGGGCTAAGAAGCGCACTGAGAATGAAAGCGTCGGCCCTGATGGTGTTCAGCGATTCCAAGCTGGTGGTCAATCAAGTCTCAGGGGAGTATGAGGCCAGGGATGAAAGAATGGCCAAGTATCAGGCGCTGGTGCGTGCAGAGATCAAGAAGTTCGATGCCATAAGAGTAGAGCAGATCAACCGCGAAGGAAACAACACGGCTGATGAGTTGGCCGGGCTCGCTTCTACTCAGACAGCTTTTCCCAACCCCTTGATGATAGAATTTTTACCGCGGCCAAGTATAGAAGAACCGGAAGTGACCGAGGTACTTTGCACCGACTTGGGTCCTTCTTGGATGGATCCCATCATCGCCTTCCTGAAAGATAGAATTCTACCGGAAGAAAAGAAGGCGGCGCACAAGATCCGTGCAAAGTCAGAGCGGTTTTGGCTCTCCCCGTCCAGGGCCTTGTACAAGAGATCTTTCACCGGGCTATATTTGAAATGTGTCCACCCCGCCAAGGTGGAGGCTTTCCTCTATGAGATACACGAGGGCATTTGTGGAAGCCATACTGAGGGCAGGTCTTTGGCATACCGAGCAATTTTCTAAGGTTACTGGTGGCCGTGCATGCAAGCGGATGCGCAGAAATACGTTCGCCGGTGTGAAAAGTGTCAGAAATTTGCTCACCAGATCCACCAGCCAGCTAGAGATTTGCTCCCTTTTTCAAGTCCTTGGCCATTCGCGCTTTGGGGGTTGGATATTGTTGGACCACTCCCAGCAGCACCAGGCAATCGCAAGTTCTTCATCGCTGCCACCGACTACTTCACCAAGTGGGTCGAGGCCGAGCCACTGGCGACCATAAAAGAAAAGGATGTGAAGAAGTTTGTTTGGCAAAACGTCGTCACTCGCTTCGGTATACCCAAGGCCCTCATCTCGAATAATGGCACTCAATTCGATGGGAAACTCTTTCGCGGATTTTGCGAAGAGTTGAAGATTGAGTTCTACAATTCAATGCTGGCCTATCCTCAGTCAAATGGTCAAGCAGAGGCCTCGAACAAGACCATCCTGGACGGGCTGAAGAAGCGGCTTGAGAAAGCCAAGGGGAAGTGGGCTGAAGAACTCCCTAATGTGCTCTGGACATACCGCACTACGCCAAGGCGATCGACCGGAGAGACTCCATTTGCCCCGCCTACAAGATGGAGGTCATTATCCCACCGAGGTTGGCATGCCAACCATCCGGTCTGAAAGTTTCCAGCCAGATCTGAACAATGAAGTTGTGGCGTTGGAGCTGGATCTTGCTGAGGAAATGAGAGAGCGCGCACTGATCCACATAGCGGCTTATCAGCAAGAACTTTCCAAGAAATACAACAAGATCAGACACCCTGTGCCGCTCAAGATCGGAGACTGGGTCTTAAGAAAGGTGCTCGGCAACACGGTGGTCCCTGGCGAAGGAAAGCTCGGTGCCAATTGGGAAGGACCATACAAGGTGACTGGCCTTGCTGGAAAAGGGGCATACCATCTGGAAGATTTAGATAGCAAAGTTGTCCCCCGACCATAGAATGCAGCCCACCTTAAGATTTTCTACTTTTAAGATGTAATTTGCTTTTGCTACTTAGCTTTCTAGACCTTTAGCCTTGTGGCATTTGATGTAAGAAATAGCACATTTTCTTGTAATGAAAAATAACCCCTTTTCTTGTAATGAAAAATAGCCCCATTTCTTTGTTTTATATTACATCTTTCTGTGCAAATGACACTGCAAGGATTCTGGGCCACTATGGATGATAGGGGCAAGGAGACCGACTTGAATGGGGCCAGACTGATTTTCTCTCACCGGTATAGACATGGACCGCACGAACAGTTGGTTCCAGTGAACTAATTGGTGTATTGACGAATTCGCATAAGGGCCGAGCTGACTCTTGCTCGCCCAATTGATGTGTTGGCGTCATGACCAACTTAAATGGAACATTGGTGTTTTGCCCAATGTAGAGGCCGAGCAGATTTTGCTCGGCCAAAAAGCAATGTTGGTGTTTTGTCCAACTAATAGGAGCCGAGCTGACTTTGCTCGGCCAAGAGGTGGGTTGGCGAATTGCCCAACTTACATGGTCCGAGCTGGCTTATCTTAGACGAAGGCAATTTTGGCGTTCTGTCCAACCCAAAGGCCAAGCTGATTTTGCTCAGCCACGTTGGAATATTGGTGATTTGTCCAATATATGCCGAGCTGATTTTGCTCGGCTAAAGTGAAATGGTGACTTCCCCAACTTCCTATTGGGGCCGAGTTGATGGCTGATTTTGGTCGGCTCGCGAAAAGGTCGGCTCGTTCGGAAGACCGAAGACCCGAGTTGCTAGCTGCAATTCGCGAACATTTAAGTGGAAGCAATTCTAATTTCAACAAGATATCATGCGGGTTTACCTACCAGTTGTGATTTATTAAAGTTTGAATCAAGAAATTCATGCACATGCCAACCGAACAGAAATAGGCAATAAACGAGCAAAAAGCACAAGTTTCATTGATTACTAAAGTCGCATTACAAGATGGGGGGCCTAGCCCGGTTACAACCAAAACAAAGATAAGAAA
The DNA here is from genome assembly GCA_025200525.1 of Camellia lanceoleosa. NCBI lineage: Eukaryota > Viridiplantae > Streptophyta > Magnoliopsida > Ericales > Theaceae > Camellia > Camellia lanceoleosa. The sequence continues at coordinate 132,703,811 of CM045765.1, forward strand.
AGAAATAAAAACAAAGTATAAAAGGTAAGGGGGCACATCAGTCCAATTCTACGTCAACTGTTTGCTCGGTAACCCCAACGGTCTGCTCGGGCAAGTTGTCCTCGACCTCATCGTCAGCGCCTTCCACTCCGGCAACGTCCCGATCGGCCACTTCATCTTCCACATCTTGAGATGCTTCGGTAGTGGTTTGCTCGGCTTGTTGTGCGGCGGCGGCCTCTTCCTCGGCCTCTTTCCTTGCCTCCGCAATGTGAGCGGCATTGGCGTACACCTGCATATAAACCGGGATATAGGCTGCAGGGGGATTCAGGAACATGTCAGCGTCCTGACCAAGGCCAACTTTTTCCACGGCCGCTTTCCAACCACATTGGAAAAAGATGTCCTTGGTCGCCTGGACTTGACGTTCATAGGTCCTCTCCTCCTGCGCGTATCCCCGATCCTCTGCGTCTTCAACAGCCTTCTCCCTCTCCGCTTGGTGGGCGTCGTGCAGCTTTCGGAGCTCGACGAGGTACCGAGCCTTGGTCGACTTCACGGCCCGTTGTTTGTCAGATTCAGCTCGATCGACTTTCTGGCTCAATTCATCCCGCTCCGCCACCAATGCCTCCTGCGCGGCCTTGAGTTTTGCTATCTCAGCCGCTTGGGCCATATTGTCTGCGATAGCATCTCGAAGACTCTGCCGCACGGCGATCATACACTCGTGGGCGAGGTAGTTCTTTTGCGCAGCCTGCAAGCAAATGTGAGATCATCAGTATCAAAACAACCGAGCAATAACTTGAACAGAGAATGGAAAACTTACCAACACTATCGACTTGGCTGTCGAGCGAAGTACTTTCAGATCGGACAACTCGTCGTGCTTCTTCATGTCGGCTGGAAGGATTAGCCCCTTGGTCATGTTGAAACCAAGGGAATAATCCTTGTCAGCATACACCGAGTCAGCAGACGAGACTGCCCGGCCCTTGTACTTTATCTTGGGCGCCCAGACCGGGGGGGAACTTGAGGATTTGGAAGGCTCGCCCAATGGTTGTTCGGTCTGGTCGCCCAGCTCGGTGGAGGCGAGCTTAGTGGAGTCTTCATCAACGAGGCCTTGTCTGGTTATATCCTTCCTCGGTCTTTTTTTTGATCGGCCAGCCGGTTGTTCGCTGGCGAGGGCCAACACCGCGCTCTCCTTTTGCCCGGCAAGTGTGGATGATGTTCTCCCGGTTGCCTCCGATGGTTGGGACTCGCCTTCCTCACCAGTAATCATGGACTTGATTGCCCTGATTTTCGCCATTTCTTGCTCAGCGGTGAGAGGAACAAGTTTGATCGGCGGCAGATTTGGATCGGGTTCTGGGGAAGGAGCGCGGAGGAAATCGGTCACTTTGCTTTTGCACGGGGCGGTGTAATGGTAGGTCAGCTCAAAGCCGAGCAGTTTAGATGACTCTCTCTCTTCGGCCGGGTGACGCAGTAAGACCCTTATAGCTTCTTGGTTAGCCCGGTGGTAGTCTGCTGCTAGATACTTATTTGCAATAAGAAAACAAGTGTTAGACTGGCGAAAAGAGAAACTAATGCAGAGATTACATAGTGTGGTTAGTCGAGCTACTCACCAGCACTGTCGAAGTCCTTCCTAATGTACCAGCCCGGTATGGGCGCCTCGATGTCCTCATAATTACCGGACACCCAGAGGAAGTCATCGTCGTTGGTTTCTTTGTCTGGGTTGCCTTCGATGAGTTTTGCTCGGCCCTTTTTTACCTTAAGGTACCAGCAAAACCCACCCTTATTTTTGCTAAGGCTATACTGGTGGAAAATTTTAGCAAGGCTGAGATTGAGACCAAGCCTCTGATTCAGCTCAGCGACTCTGTTTATTATTTTGTACGTGTTGTTGGAGACTTGGGTCGGGCAAAGCCTTGTCTGCCTCAAAAATTTGCAGATCAAGGGTTGGACGGGGAAGCGAAGCCCTCCTTCAACAATAGACACGACCATGAAGGGGCATCAGTCTAGGTCTCCCCAAGGGGTGTCTCCCTTTTTGGCGAGTTCTAAGACAACGTCATCCGGGATGTTGTACTCCCTTCGAAACTCGGCCATCGCACCGGGCGAGCTCACCATGAATCGGTACTTCCCCATCTACCTTGGTTTTATTGGGTAATTAAATTTGTGTCTCGGTAAAAAATGTTAGTGTGTTTGCTCGGTCTTTGAGCTCCACCAGTGATAGTGTTGGTCTGGCCTGGTCGGTCCTAGTTTGTTCTGCATTTTTGAAAAATGATTCCAAGGGTTAGCACGGCATAAATTGCACGGCTCCTATTGGAACTGGCTCAGCAAAAGGATTATTAGTGTTTGACCGGTCCGACCCCTATCTCGGCTAGACTACTTGGTCGATTTCGTAGTTCAGTTCTAACTCTCCACTTCCAGCTCGGTCAAGGTCCAAGAAGGGGATGCTAACAAAGTCAGAGCTCCTGTTCAAATTCTATTTGAAGATCTAATTAAGCCTTTAGCTCGGTCAAGGCCCCAAGTATTGACCTCATACCAGTTTTAGTTCGGTTCGGTTCTATTTACGGATCTAATTGAGCTTTCAGCTCGGTCATAGCCCCAAGTAAAGATCTCAGTGCTAGTCTTGCTCGATTCTATTTACCGATCTAATTGAGTACTCTGCTCGGTTGCAGCCTTAGCGAGAAGCCACAAACCAGTTTTTGCTCGCCCGAGGCCCTACCTATGGATCTAAATGAGCATTTAGCTCGGTTCTATCCAGATTCAATCTGTTCATATGAAATGCAGAGGTTTTGTTTTGAAGCTTGGGGAATCAAGGGGCACGAGGACCCCAGATGCTCCCCCAGTTACAGTTTGCCCTAGGATATGCCAATACTACCCCATGGAGGAGGTATTGGGAGATGCCTATCGTCTCTAAGCGAAGAACATCAAGAACACGAAGATAAAAAATGAAGAACGCGTATGGAGATTTGGGTAATTGAGGCATAAAATGCAATGGGGAAGAGAAAACTTACCATAGTTAGAGGACGAGGTTGGTTCAACTCCACAAGCTTGATGACAGCTCCAGCGGAGATAGAAATTGTGGGTGCAACAAGAGGAGACGCAGCAGCAGAGAGGGCAAAATCTCAGAGAGTATCGAAGCTAGGGTTTTGGGTTGAGAAAGGAAATGAAAAGTGAAAGGTTTGGACCCCTCGTTGGAGCCAAAATAGGGGGGAAACCAAACGATTGCGCCGTTTGAATCCTGGGCATGCAAGACAACTGGTTGCACGACCCAATGGCGTGAAGCCACGTGGCATTGAGAAAAGGGGGTTGTCAGTACGGCTGCACGACCATTGACAAGACTTCTGAGGCAGTGACCGACCAAATGAAGACAGCTCGGCCATGGCTTCGATCCCCATCACGCTCGGCTTGGAAGTGATGCAGCTCACTGACCGTTGGCTCGGTTGCAATGGTAACCCCAATCACGATTAGCTCGAATGGGATTAAGGGGCAATTGAGAGGGGAGATCTGCACCTTTAGTACAGTCGAGCTACGATAGCGCAGGATGTGACAGACCTCTCAGCGTCGTACCGTTCCCTCTATGTAGCACGGTCCATGAGTCTGTTTTGCACGGTCGAGGAGACCGGTTGACCAGGCACGATCTAATGCCTGACTGAGCTGTGACGCGGCAGAGTACGCAGCGGTATCTGGTAACCAAGCTAAGAGTAGCCCAGACTGGACTTGAGACGCAGTTAGGATCGGCATGCCTCTAACCGATCAGCCGAAATGGATAGGCTTCGTGTAATTGAGGATGAAGGTAGAACGGGCTGAGGCTGGCGCGCATCGCAGTCAGGTGCCATGATGGACCGGTCAATTACAGCTCGGCCATGAGAGTCCGGTATTTGTCCCTTTGCCAAGGGACAGGTTGGCGTAGCATAGCTCGGTCGTGCTGCTTGTGGTGGCAATTCTCCGTGGGCTAGACCGGCCGTGGTACTCCGGTTAAGTGTGCCACCTGGGCCAATGGCGTGAGGGAGAGGACATCTGCTCCATGCACGCATCAATACCGTTGGGCAGTTCTGCATGTACTGGTTGGAGGACAAAACCTTTACACGCGTAAGGTGGTGAGAGGCGAGCACTGCCACCTGTCTAGGGAAGGATAACAAAGGTAGTGCGCGCACAATCTTGAGGCTGCATGGCCAGCCTAGAAATGGGAGGAAGATGAACATTAGAGGTATGCAACTTGAAACCACTCTCGCTATCTGAAATACTCTCTCTCTTACAGTCTCCTTCTTCCTCAAGTGGTCTAACTTGATCGTCGGAGGGTCTATCCCAAGACACCACCGCCGTGACCACTGCTTCGTGTTGCCGTGTTAGACGCCGTCAAGTGTAGCTTGGAGTACAAGGAGTACGGAAAGCAGAGGATATTTCGCCCTTGTACACTAACAATAATCCTGCTTCGATTTGTTTGGCGACCTCTTTCTTGATCTTCAATACCCAATCCAGGCAAATTCTACGCAATTTTTGCTTGACTGGTTGGCTCTCAGGGTTAAAGGGGATCCGGTGCTGTGCGATCTCAGGATCGATTCCAGGCATGTCTTCGTAGGACCACGGGAAAACATCTTTGAAATCTTTTAATAAAGCGACTAAGTACTCGCGTTTCTCCGAAGACAACGTGGACCCGATCTGGACCATGCGTGGATCCTTCTCAGTATCCACATTAATGGCAATGATTTTATCAATACAGGGTTGAATATACCTCTCCTCCTCTTGATTAATCAAGTTTTTCAAAGCTAGAGGAATTTCTTCCTCTTCGTTTTAATTGAAAGTTTGAAAATCTTGGTCAATGCAATGAATAAGCGGCACGGAGAAGTACTCAAAATCTGCAAAGTTCTCATTCAACAGGTCCACCTCTTTGGTTACAACAGACTCAAAAGCATAAGAAAAGGAAGACCTAGATAGGACCTTCGCATCTGGATTACCACCTCCAAGAATGCCTAACTCAGACCCCTCAAACTGACTTGAATCTGATCCCGACCCACAGACTCTGTGGAATCAGATTCTGGCTCATTATCCGATTCAGAACTGGAAAGGTAGCCTTTCTCCAACTGCCAAGTAAGAGATGGTGCCCCTGATGCTTCCAAAATGCCATTGGTTGGGTTCATACCCAAGTTTTTCCCCAATCATGAAGATGGTAAGGTTATCTCCTAAGCTCTCTGAATCGACCAGAGGATTTGAAAGGAGACATGCTAGTGCTGCCCATACTCCAAGCTCGCTATTGTCGGAGTCACTTTTTATGTCCTGTACCTTTTCCTTGGCATTACTCTCTTGTAACTGCAAGTCAAAGAAGATTTTGAAGCTGGGGACACGCTGCTTTGCAGAATTCATCCAGGGCTTGGGAAAACCGCAAAAGGGGAAATCCTCTCCCTCCTGAACAAAGTGACCATTTAGTGTTTCGCGGATCGACCTGTGAACGAGCTCATAGCGTTTCCTAGCCTGCTTGGCTCTAGATCTGCCTATCATCTCTTCCCTTTTCCTGACCCAATCCTCTTTGGTGGGTACATAGCCAAGACCAAAGGCATGCGGATTATGCGGCATATTGGCTAATGCTGTGACACCTTTCCAGCCACTTCTTCCAAGTCCCATTCCTAGCATATGTTGTAGTTTGCTCATGAGATAAACAGACTGGGCGCTAACATATATACCCTCATCTGCTGCCAAGATGGTTTGTACTACCTAGGCCTCAGCCAGACTAAACCCTAAGAGGAATACATCTCCTTCGCTATGGTTGGTTTCTAACACTGGTGTGGTTACCTCTGGTGGTGGATGGATGGATGAGTTTCCGAAGACAATTGCTACCCCCTTCCCGTGAGGGTATTTTAGAATTTGGTGGAGGGTAGAAGAGACTGCTTTCACAAGGTGCAGCCAGGGTCTTCCTAGTAGTACGTTGAAGGTGGCCGGGACGTTTAGGACAAGAAACTTGACGTCCTGTTGAGCTGGGCCAACCTGAACTCAGATTTGTACTGTGTCCATTACTTCCCTGCTCGTGTTATCATATGCTCGAATCACTTGGGCTGTAGGTATGAAATCTACTGGTTTCAGGCCAATGGCATAAGCTATGCAAGATGGACAGACATTGATAGTCGAACCAGTGTCTATCAACACCACCGGTACCCATTTTTCTCTGCACTCAACAGATATGTACAGGGATTTGTTATGTGCTGAGCCTTCCGGTTGCAGTTCTCTGTCAGAAAAGGTTAGGGTTGGGTTGGCGCCACCTGGGAAGACCAATTCCACAAGCTATGCAGGGGTGGTGTCAATGGATAATTTAGTTTTGTCCATGGCTGACAATACAACCTGTCGATATACCCAGGAGGCCATAAGAAGACCCCAGATCGAGATGTCAGCCTAGATTTTCTTGAGTTATTTCAGCACTGCCTTCTCTTCTAGCTGTTTCTTTTTCTGTTTCTCAACCTCACTATCTTTCCCAGAGGCCTTAGCTTGGTTTAAGTGCGGTGGTTTGAAATACCACCCACTTCTTATCATGTGATCAATTTCCTCAGTGTACCATATATTGTCTAGAAGGCACTCACCCCAACCTTCGTCGGTGTGGACCAGGTATAGATTGTCATCCTCCCACCATATGCCTTCGGCAGCCGACAAACAGTTGTCTCGTTCCCTTGCAAGGTGTTGAGTCATTACAGCTTTCTACTTGTCTTCTACCCTTTCTCGTTCAAACATAGCTTCGTGTTCTATGTCCGCAGTATGCACAGTGTCTAGTCCCTAAGCTGAATTTTCCTTACTGGTGCATTTCAGCGATTTCCTTTTTTCATTGGCCATTCCGGCTACTGCAACAATTCTTGCTCCCTTTTTCTCCGATTTTCTTTTAGTTCCTTCCTCCCTGTTGGGTTCATCACTCAACCACCCAAAGTTGTCCGTCGACTTATTGAGGTCGAACCAGTCAATTTGTACATCTCCTTGATCTTGTTCATTGAAGAACTGCAGGTTGTCTAAGTTCTTCTCAAACTCCGCTAGCTCATCCAAACCTTGGCTGGGGCCATCCTCCTTAACGACATTGACCTCTGTTATAATTAGCAATACCACTTCCGGCTTGGCTTGATCAACTGGCGCAATGTAGCGACATGGATCATACCCCTCCTCAAACAAGTTCTTAGAGTGCTCAAGCAATGAATTCATACTCTCCTTTAAGGTCGGCCTCCCTTCTACTGCACTTGTGACCACCACAGGTTTAGGTTAAAGTGTGGATGTGTTTATCATGCACAAGTCCATGCTTTTAGGAATGAACACCATCGGTCTGGGTAAGTGGAAAGGGTAATATATACGTTGGGGTCATAGGGAAGGGCCAGTGTACGGATTAGGTTCAGGTTTCGAGGTGGAAGAACTTGATTGGGGTTGGGAGAGGGTTTATAATTGTATTTGGTTTCTCGGGTGGTGCGATCACCTTGTTGTCAATGAGGTTTTGAATCTTATGACACAGTTGGAGGCATTGCTCAATATCATGACCGTGTTGTTGGTGAAACGCACAATATTTTGCTGGGCTGTGTTTGAGTGGAAGAGGATCACACATTGGGCAAGGTTCTAACGGTCTGAGGTGCCCCTTTTTAATCAACACTTTCATGGCTTGGGATAAGGTCATGTAGAGTGGAGTAAAGGTCCTCTAGGATTGGACAGGGTTGGCTAAAGGTTATTAGCAAAGAGATTGGCGGTATTGGTTGTGGTGACAACACTTACATCTGATGGCCTCGCAACTATGCTACTACTGGTAGCATTGGAACTGCGAACAAATGACTTTTTGGTTGGCTCTTTATCATCAATAATGAGCCCCTGCTTCATAGCATCTTCAATCTGAACCTTTATTTCATGGAGTTCTGAGAACGTGGATAACGGGGGAACAATGATTTTCTGTAATAGCTTGCCTTGGAGATTTTGGACGACCATCCTTATCTGATTCTTCTTAGAAGGCCTCATGGTCATCATCAAGGCTTTAGCTCTCCACCTTGTAATAAAGTCAGAGAAACCCTCTTTTGGTTCTTGACATGTTGCTTCGAGATCACGAGTTATGACCTCGATTTGGGTATTGTAAGAGTACTGAGCCATGAAGGCTTCGGCCAATTCCTCCCAATTCTGTTTCACTGAATCTTCCAACTTGGCATACTAGATGGCCACTATACCTAACATAGTGCAACCAAAAAGGGATAGCTTCTTTAATTGGGTCAAGCCCATGGGCCGCAAAATATCCGAGGACAAACGCAAATGCATTATTGGGTTGCTGGAACCATCAAAGCGATCAACGTGTGGCATTTTAAATCGCTCTGGTAAGGTAACTGCAAACTCGGCGTACCCTTCCTCTATGTCTGGGATGGAGTCTACTCCTTGTGCTTTTTTGAACAATTTCTCCAGTTTGTTGACCTTAAGTATAGTCGGGTCAACTCAAATTCAAATGGAGCATCAGTTTGATAAACAGGTGCTTTGGAGGCCTGTGCTGGGATCGGTTCTGCTAGATTGCCTTGATTGCCCTGATTTTCCTAGACATTAGCGGTGTGGGCAGTGGCTCCGGGTGTTGGGATACCCATAGGAGGTGCATGAGATGCAGAGGCTGCTGCCGGTTGTGGTTGTTGTTATTGTAGCCTGTTTAAAACATCAGCCTGACAGGCTATGACTTTGGCCTGTCGAGTAGCATCTTGTTGCATGGTTTCAACTGTTTGCTGAAGATAATAAATCAAGTCTTCCATACTGACCGACGGATACTGTGCCATTAGAGTGGGCGAATGATCTTGTACTGGACTAGATGTAGAAGACTGAGCCTGACTAGATACAGATGAAATGAGGGGTGATTGCTGTAGAAACTGTGCTGGTGAACTGTGCCTAACTCTTCTCCGTCTAGTAACCGGTGGGAGCAAAGCAAACACAGGTTGTCCCCTAACAAGATCTCCGATTCTGTAAAGCCTTCTGACGCGAGTTCAGAGTACTTGAGGGATATCAAGCCTTTCTAAAGCTATGTTGGTAAACTACCTAGCAAAAAGAAAGAATAAAATCGAAATTGGACAGCACTTCGACCCTAATTCATAACAATCATAACAAATAGCTGAACTGTAATCCCTACTGAACTCTGTTCTCAAACTCATGCTGATATGAACCATTTTGTACAGTCTCACTGTAAAAGCACATTTCACGTAAATGCACCAAGACACCCCATGAGCGGGTAGGGTTACCATGTCCTAGATTTTTGGCATGATCTAAGCTGCACTATTTCAAACAAAAAGTTTCACATCCTACAAATGGGTGGCATCCTATCCTAAGTTGGAATAGTCACTATAGCTTCATTATATGCAACTAGGTTGAATGGCCAAAAGGGTACCTCGACAAGATTACCCAATATACCTCTCACACTTAACACCGAGAAATGAGAGGAGGATCAAACGGTATAGTGGTAGTCCAGATCCAAGGGTTGTGTTCCCATCGTGGCGGAGCCCGCAATCGGTTAGCTTTTTGGCAAGCCTTTTGGGCAAGCCTTCAGCAAACCGTTCAAGAATAGTAGATGGCAAACACAGTGAGTTAGGCACACAATTGCAAATGCAATGCAAATAAACATATAAATGTAGATAAAATTTCACATTATGAGTTTTGAGTCAAGTTCTTTAATTCCTCAGCAAAGTCGTCAGAAACTGTAGCTTGACTTTTCGCACTCCTTTCGGAAGACGAATAAGTCCTACAATATCAGATTCCCGCGATTCTGAATTTGATTCCACAAGTGTAACATAAAATAGATAAATACTAAAAAATCCAAATCCGAAAAATCTTTTAGAAAATCGATTTTGAATCAAATTACCGAAAATGGACTGCTTTTCCAGATACAGAGTCGCCACCTAAATATATTTTTTTGAAAAATTTAGGAAACCCATGACTCGTGCCAAAGGCCACGTGTCTGTCATCACCAAGATTGTCTCAGCTCGGGAGCTTAGGTACGAGAGGGAAAGGTCATGAATTGAGCACCCCCGCTCACCCGATCAAAGATCGGCCTCTACAACTCATGATGTGAATCTTATTTACATTATATGCTCTTGTTCCAATTATTAGGCTAGCATTACTATGTGATATGCACACAAGTATAGACTAATTTTCACGAAAGTTAGAACGTTTTGATTTTATGTTTGTTTTGAAAAAGTGTTTTGAATATGTACCACTTGAAAAAGTTATCTCATATAGATACATTAATTAAAATATCTCAATTTCAAGAAATATCATTCATCCACAGGCATTCAAACAGGTATATCAACCAAGCATTTAGCCTCACGGTAATATGTTTGATATGGCGGCAATCACACTTATGCACTATGCTAAAGCAAAAATGCTTACCTCAAATGTCCGAAGGCGAGTCAAAAGAAAGAAAATAGTTAGAGAAAAAGAATGCACGATCTTAAATAATACAATACGACTAATGCAACACATACAACGTACAATTAATAGGCTCGGCTACTAGCATAGCATGTGAGTCAATCCAAGGCAAGTGATATTTCATGTATTCAAGTAAGGAGTTTGAAATTGACATTCGAGTAATATAATGAGCAGAACTTTTATGCATGTAAAACGAATGGATGCAATTTATGAAAAATGCTAAGGAAAACATGATGCTATATACTATCCATCATAAGCAGATAAATAAAAGGGAGAAAGAATGGGGGTTTGAAGATATACACAAATTATTACATATTTATCCTCGCGCAAGAGGGTCTGAATATCCGAGTATCCGAATTAACTACTTATTACAAATCCAAATAATTCTGACATATTACTATTGAAGCATTAAATCAAAGGCACGGGAAGCAAGGAGCTGTACGCATATGAATAAGAATACCCTCCTGGAAACTCTCTGTTTAGTGTCTAGTTTCTGTTCTATTTTGCAGTCAGAAAAATAATCTGTTTTCATCCCAGCCTCTTTTCTGTTCAACCATGAGAATGGCCATTGATTTTTGATACTGCCTTGCTGCCACAGAAAAGAAACAGAGCACAAACAGAGTGTTTCCAGGGGATTTTTATCTGCTCTGCTCCACTCTATCATGAAACAAATCAAGGAAGGAGTAGAATCGATCCACAAATCATCAATAGTCGCAAGGTTATTGCGTGATAATCCATGGCTCGATGGGACAAAGGCTCAATGAATGAAAAGAAAAGACCAACAAGACCTCTTCCCTATCATAGAGTTACCTCAAGGGAAGTGGTAAACATTGACTCTTGAACCATTATCATCACGAAGAGTATGTAATGATTCAAGACTCAATGGGTTGAATTAACGTCCGATTGAACCCAACTTGATTTTATTATCTTATTTGACCTCTTTTAACCTAGTTATTAGCCCTTTTAATTACCTTGCCATTCTTTAGTCATTTTAGTCCAACAATGAGAATTATGTCCACTAAAATAAGAGAAGCGTTAAACAAAGAGTTGTTCTTGGCATGAGAGAGATGTAATGCCTTGGTAATAAACCTCTGAAGAGATTAAACCATTTAGCATGGAAGGTCTCTTTCTCATGCTAAAAACAACATATATGGGACTTCAATTCACCACTTTCAATTAGATTACAACAAACAATATAACAATAAATCAAAGCAAAAGACCAAAATAAGTAAGAAATCTAAGAAAATGAAAGGTTTGTGAAATTCACCTTCGAAGGAAATGATGAACTCCTTAGTTTACAAACTCCCTCTTGATCAACCTCAAGTGTAGGAAGTGTGTCTCAAATCCTTAATTCGAAATTATGAAGTTTATGGTATGTGTTGGCTCAAGATTGAAATGTTTTCTCTTTTTTCTCTCTAATCCTTTCTAACTCTCTTAAATCATTGTTTTTTTTTTTTTTTTCTGCCTCTTGAATCAATTTCTTTGGCCCCTGAAATCTCTTTATTTGGTTGCTTTATATAGGCAACAAAAAGATAATATAAATCTATATAATATATATCTATATATAATATAATAAATTAAAGTATATAAAGATTATATATATATATATTTATATATGTTTGCTGAGATTGATGTCGGCAGCCAAGGGCTGACCGACATCAAAATAATTTTTTATTATTTTTCTTTTATTATAATATAATATAATATATAAAATATCTAAAATATATAATTTATACCAAAATACTAAATATATAATATAATAATATAATTTTTATTATTATTTTATTTTATATATATAAAATATATAATTTATACCAATTTATATAAAAACAACAAAAATATGAACAAACACATAAAATTATGCAAAATTACAAAAATAATAAACTAATGAAATATTTAGTATTTTAAAACAATTTGGCCATAATAGTGAAGGTTGGGATTAAAGTTCAAATTACATATCTCTTACTGAGAATTTTGTGAGAAACACATTCTAATTGTCATCAACGGGTAATCAAAAGAAAGCACCCAAGTCTTAGGGCTGGTCAAAATTGGGGTGTCTATATGCGTATGTGTGGACTACAAGACGGTCAACAAAACATGCCCAAAAGACAGCTTTCTTTTACCATGGATAGACCAACTGGTAGACCTAATTGTAGGTCACAACCGACTTAGCTTTCTTGATGCATATCGTGGATACCATCAAATCGCTATGTATGAACTGAACCAGGAGGTTACATCCTTTACGACACCTAGGGGATTGTATTATTATAAGGTTATGCCCTTTGGCCTAAAAAATGCAGGGGTAACGTTCTAGTGAATGATGACTAAAATGTTCGAGCCATTGTTGAGAAGAGCAATGGAAGCTTAAATAGACGACATGGTGGTCAAGAGCAAGAATAAAGGAGACCATCTCAATGATGTAGCTTAGATGTTTCACATTTTAGAGGCCCATAATCTGCGACTGAATGCATCCAAATGTGCGTTTGGCGTGGGGCCAGGTAAATTTCTTGGCTTTCTAGTGACCAACCAAGGTATAGAAGTCAATCCTTCTCAGATCAAAGCCATTCAAGATCTTGAGAGGCCCAACACAGTCAAAGAAATGCAGCATCTCACAGGCCTAGTTGCCGTGCTAAACCGATTCATAAGTTGGTCGTCAAACAGATGTTGACCGTTCTTCCATGCATTAGAGGCCAAGTTTGAGTAGGATGACGAGTGCGATCGCGCACCGCAAAGTTTGAAAGAATACATAACCTCTCCGCTGTTGTTGACAACCCTAGTACCAGGAGGGGAACTTTTTCTATACTTAGCAACTTTCCAACATGTAGTTAGCGCAGTGTTGGTACGAGCTGAGGGAATACGACACGTGCCTATCCTTTATGTTAGCAAGACATTGCAAAGTGCCGAAACAAAGTACCTGCCGTTGGAGAAGTTGGCCTTAGCTTTGATGATGACTTCAAAAAAATTGTTGCACTACTTCCATGCCCACACTGTGATCGTCTTAACAGCCTTCCCCTTAAAATCCTTGTTTGAAAAGGCAGACTTTTCTGGACGAATTTTAAAGTGGGCCATGAAATTAGGACAATTCGACATTAAGTTTCAACCAAGAACCGCAATAAAAGCCCATGCTTTGGTAGACTTCGTGGCCGAGTTTGCTCCAGGAAGTCATTATGTTTGCCTGGTCGACTTAACCTAGGCAAACGAGCAAAGGGGGAAAAGTGCCACAGGGATAGCGTAGCCCCAACAGCAAGTCGCTCAACTGCGTATCGAACCATTCAACCTTGCAGAAAAGAAAAAAGGAGCAGATCGCACTACTACGAGCATAAACTCACCTGAAAGTAAAGTCCTAAGGTAGTCATACAGTACGGATCAAATCTTAACAATGAACAACAACTTAAAAGAAGACATCATCAATATCCCTGATCCTAACGTGTCATCAGATCCCTCCATTTGCTGGAAGCTATTCGTAGGAGAGATATGGAAGCTCTTCGTGGATGGATTGTCCAACAGGCACGGTGCAGGACTTGGCATAGTCCTTATCTCGCCAGATGGCTTGACCATTGAACAGGCAATCAACCTTGGATTTTCAGCATCTAATTATGAGGCTGAGTACGAAGCATTGTTAGCCAGTTTGAAGTCAGCACTTTGCATAGAAGCCACCGAGCTGATGGTGTACAGTGACTCCCAACTAATAGTCAACCAAATATCAGACGACGATGAAGCAAAGGACGATAAAATGGCCAAGTATCAAGAGTTCGTCAGAAAGGAGATCACGAAATTTGAAGTGGTAAGGATAGAGAAAATTGGCCGAGAAGAAAATAACAAGGTAGATAAATTGGTCAGTTTCGCATCGATGGCAGACACGTCTATTCCGCACCCATTACTAATAGATTTCTTACCACAACCAAGCATTGAAAAACCTGAAGCGGCTGAAGTATGCTGCATCGAGCTAGGTCCCTCTTGGATGGACCCTATCATGGTTACCAAATAGCAAGAAAGAGGCCAACAAAATTAGAGCGAAGTCACAGCAATTTTGGCTCTCCCCATTGCTAGCATTGTACAAAAAGTCCTTCACAAGACCATACTTGAAATGTGTCCATCCTAGCAAGGTCAAGGCATTCTTGTTTGAAATTCACAAAGGCATTTGCGGAAGCCGACAAGGGGGGAGATCTTTGGCCTTTCGGTCCATCTCACAGGGGAATTTGTGGCCATATATGCAAACAGATGCAAAGAAGTATGTCAAGAAGTGTGAGAAATATCAGAAATTCGCGTATTAAATCTATTAGCCAGCTAGAGAGCTATTACCTTTGAACAACCCTTGGCCTTTCGCAATGTAGGGCTTAGACATAGTGGAACCATTTCTAACTGCACCGGGCAACAGATAGTTCTTTATTGCGGCAACAGACTACTTCACCAAATGGGTGAAAGTAGAGGCACTAGCATCTATCAAAGAGAAAGACATCAAGAAATTTGTCTGGTAGAACATCGTAACTCGGTTTGGCATTCCCAAAGCCTTGATATCTGACAATGGCACCCAGTTTGATGGAAAAATCTTTAGGGGTTTTTGCGAAGAGCACAAGATAGAATTTTCTAACTCCACGCCAGCGTACACCCAAGCTAATGGTTAGGCTGAAGCCTCCAACAAAGTAGTCTTAGATGGTTTGAAAAGGAAGCTAGAAAAAGCAAAAGGCAAATGGGCAGAGGAACTTCCCTACGTCTTGTGGGCCTACCAAACTACACCTCGATGGTTAACTGGCGAAATGCCTTTTTTCTTGAACTATGGCATGGAAGCAATAATTCCCTTGGAAGTCGGCGTCCCCACTATTAGAAGCAAAAATTTTGATCCGAACCTGAATAGGGAGGCCATAGCCTTGGAGCTAGATTTTACCGACGAAAGAAGAGAAAGGACACTAGTACACATCGCCTCGTATCAATAGGAGCTGTCTGGAAAATACAAGAAAGTGGTCCATCAAAGGCAATTTAAGATTAGAGATTGGGTGTTGCGTAAAGTAATGGGAAACACTCTGATGCCTGGAGATGGCGAATTCGGACCCAACTGGGAAGGACCATACAAAGTGATTAGTTTGGCACGAAAATGTGCATACCACCTCAAAGACGTGGACGACCGAGCTATCCCAAGGCCTTGGAACACTGCAAATCTCAAAATATTTTATTTTTAGCTCTTAAAAGACTTGTAATCTTCTTTGACATTCAATAAAACAAGTAGACATTTTTTTAGTATAATTTATTTCAATACTTGTATTCCTCTATTTATAAAATTGTTTGTACTCATTGCCCGACTAGGGGGCAATGTAGGTTGGTAGGTTTGACCAACACAACTTTTTACACTCTTTAGCTGAGATAAGGATCTAAGCTAAAGAAGGTTAGCAGGTTTGAGCAAAATAACATTTTGCACTCTTTAGCCGAGATAAAGATCTAGGCTCAAGAAGGTCGATAGGTTTGACCGACACAACTTTTTGCACTCTTTAGAAGAGATAAGGATCTAGACTAAAAAAAGGTTGGCAGATTTGACCAACGAAAACTTTTTACACTCTTTAGTTGAGATAAAGATCTAGGCTAAAGAAGGTTGACAGGTTTGATCAACACAGCTTTTTGTACTCTTTAGCCGAGATAATGATCTAGGCTATAGAAGGTTGGCTAGTTTGACCAACGAAAACTTTTTACACTCTTTAGCCGAGATAAGGATCTAGGCTAAAGTAGGTTTGGCAAGTTTAACCAACACCTTTTTCACTCTTTAGCCAAGATAAGTATCTACGCTAAAGAATGTTGGTAAGTTTGACCAACTTTTTATATTCTTCAGTCATGGTAAGGATCTAGGCTAAAGAAGGCTTGGCAGGTTTGACTGGAACTTTTTGCACTCTATAGCTGAGATACAGATCTAGGCTAAAGCAGGTGGACAGGATTGACCAATACAATTTGCACTTTTTAGTTGAGATAAGGATCTAGGTTTAAAAAAGATGACCAAGACAACTTTTTGTACCTTTGACTGATATGGGTATCCCGGCCAAAGGAGGTTGGCTAGATGGGCCAATACAACCCTTTAGCACTTTAGGATCGAGATTATGGTCTAGGCCAAAAAAGGTTGGCAGGATAAAGTAACGCCGAGCCAATTAGTTCGGCTAGGCATACAGTCAAAATAAGACACAACAATAAAGAAGCAAAGTGACCGAGCGAAAAGATAAGAATTTTTCATTGGATAAAAGGTGCTTACAAAAGGTGGGGCGTATAGCCCGGTTACAAAGCAAGGAAAAGGAACAAAAAGAAAAACTAATAGCAGTAAAATACAAAGTTCCATCCTGGTCAAGCAAAAATATCATCAAGCTTACTTTCCAGATTACTACGGACTTCACCACTTGGTAGTCCGACCCTGGCCTCACCTTTTTGTGTTAGATCGGTCACGGCCGCTCCATCGATCAAGCTTGGCACGGTTTGGCTGGGCAGATCCACCCGACTTGGCAATGAAGTGTGACAACCCTCATCTCTGATTAGTGCTAAACTGTGATTGAGCATCATAAGTAATTGATTAAGCTGAAATTCAGAACTGATTGTATGAACATGTTGCTTTAATTGCATTTCTATCTGTCTGTCATTAAATGATCTGTTCATGTTTTAATTTTGAATTGCAAATTGAAGGCCTTATTGGTGACCGAATTAGAAACTGATTGGTGTTATATGCCAATTAGGATTTATGTGATTTTATGGTAGGTTTAATTAAAATTTGTTTTGGAATGATTAAATTAGATTAAATAATGCTAAATCACATTAGTGCAAGTAAATTACACTTTTGCCACTTAGTGGCCTAATTCTAGACCAACACTCCTTACACCTTACATATGTTGATGCACCACTTTTATTCATCTTCTTGACCCAAAAACCGTACGAGAGAGGGAGATGGGAGAAGTTTGGTTTCAACAAGAAATTAGCTTGGAAAATTAGAGGAATTGAAGGAGCATTGCAAATTAAGCTTCTACATTTGGGATTCTAGACCTAAGGTAGGGAATTCATGCTCTCGATTATGAATTTAAGTTGTATCTTGCCTGGTTCATGGAAATATTGGAGATTAGGGTCAAATTTTAGCTCAAAGTGTTGAATTATGAAGCATTGTGTTCATGCATGTCCCTATCATAGTGTTTTGAAGTCATTTTCATGAAATTCCCACATGCATGTTCTTATCTTAGTTTCGGTCCATGAATTCACCATGATTTTGAGCTCAATCTTGCATTTGATCTTGTGTTGGCACACTAGAGTTCATGGGAACTCATGCATGTACGATTTTGCATTGTTCTTCATGTGTACATTTAATTTGGTGTTCAATTGGCTTACTTTTGGGCTTGATTTCATAATTGATCTTTGAAACATGTTGTAGTATGAGTTTTCAAGTGTTTTCTAGAAAATTAGCCCAAAAGAATCGAGTTTGAAGCTTTTAAGGTTGAGTTTTTATGCTTGGGGATCAATCTGGAAATTCCAGATTTTTGATCCACGCTCGAGCAGAGGACTTCACGCTCGAGCGTACACTCTGAGTACATGTACTTCCGCTCGAGTGTATAAAGTAACGCTCGAGCGTGAAATGCATATACCCAGAAGTTCATGTGTTTTGCAGTCCGCTCGAGCGAGAGAATTCACGCTCAAGCGAGGGTCTGAGTCTCACGCTCGAGCGGAGGTTGAGCGTCCATCGAGCGTGAATATCATGCAACCAGTACTTTTCATAAGTTTGCAGCCCGCTCGAGCGAAGGCAGTCGCGCTCGAGCAGGGCTTCATTGTCTGCATGTCTATTCGAGCGTAGAAAGACACACTCGAGCGTGGACTCCTGTTTCAGCAAATTTTGAAAAGTGTTTTAAAGTACATCTTTCCATCCTCATTTCATCCTAAGCATTCCTAGGTCAAGTTTAAGGCATCTTAATGAGGATAATGTTATAGAACCACACCAAGTCAAGTTTAGGGGCTAAGCTATTAATCCCAAGTGTGTAACTTAATGTGTGTTCATTCTGCAACTGTGTAGGGTTGGCATCCGAGGACGCTCATTAGCTCGCCTATAGCCCAGTACTCTATGAGTAACGATGTCATAAGGATATGTTCAATTATGATTATTTTCTAAATGATCGACTGTACTGCTTCCTGAATTGACATTGTTTACTGAATGAATATTTGTCCTATTTGTAAACTGTACTCGTGGCATCCATAGTAACTTCATTCTTGTTACTATCTTTACAGAGATCTCTGCGGCCCAATGTTTGGAACCACTCATCATCGCTTGTTTGATGGCCATCAATCGATCGTTCGGTCTGTCAAGACTCATCGCTTTTTGCTATTGGATGTACCACATATGACTATTATCGTTTCTAAATAACTGTTATGGCATGAAATATGAGCCACTGTTTGAACAACTGATTTACTGATACAATTGACTGTTTTAATTACTGAAAAGACATTTATTCTTAACCTCTTTACGCATATGTTATTCACTAGGCTTTAGCTCACTGTTTATATTTACATGTAGGTGTCCAGGCACCGGACCAAAGCTAGGAGCGTCAAGTTAAGCTCCAGTTTTGTCAAGCCGATCTTTGTGCCTCACTTTGAGGTTCCAAGTCCGTTCAAGCTAAGACTGTTTTGGGGTGCCTCAGTTTCACCCTTTTGTCTCTGATCTGAAATAAATGTTTAGGACTTGACTGTACAGTTATGGCGTAGGGATTTGGTCCCTAACCTAGATGTTGTGTATGATGTAAATATACATGTTTTGATTATGAATGTGGCTTGTTCATAAAAGTCTTTTTGCATCCAGATCGTCACAGCTCATTGGACATCTCTTTTATTACTGTTTGGCTTCCGCCAGCCACTTACTCTGTATTACTGTCATTACTGTTAAGTAGGCCTTCAGTAATCTCGGATTACTGGCCAGTTGCAATGCTAAACCCATAGGGGCGGGTTTGGGTCGTGACATGAAGTCTGGAGGCCAAGGTCAGTGTTTGCGGGAGGAGCATCAATTGGATCTGGGATTTCCTCCTTCTCCTCCTCCTCTTGCAGGAACTTTTGTTGGACGGCATTTGCGTAGTACGTCATATAGCTCGGTATGAAGTGAGGATGAAGATTCAGAAATACTTCTGAGTCATGCGCCTGGCTAAGCTTTTCAGTCGCAGCCTTCTAGCCACACTTAAAGAAGATGTGTTTGGCAGCTTCGCATTGATGGACGTAGGTTTCTTCACCCTCCTTGAAACCTCGGTCCTCCGCGTATCTTCTTTTGTAGTTCTTTGATCTCGACATTCTTTTTCTTCTCTAGTTTAGCAATTTCGCGCAAATATCGGTCCTTTTTCTCGGCAAGCGCTTTTTGTTTCTTTGACTCAGCCGCACTGACCTGCTTGGTTAGCTTTTCCTTCTCGGCACTCAACTTGGTTAGAGATGCTTTCAGGGCCTCTATCTCTGCATCTTTCGCTTTCACCTCGGCAATGGCCTTATTAGCCGTTTTTCGTAATTCAATAACACGTTGGTGGGTAACGTGATTTTTCTGAACGGCCTACACAACGTATGACGTAGTAAGTTAAAATCGCACTGGAGCCCACACCAAAGATGAAGAGAAACTAGCATGGCCGGGGTGATGGCCCCCTTAAAGAGGTTGGGTCGTTAGTAGCTCAGTCTTTTCCTCATCTGCCAGCTGTTGTGGTTGGGACGTTGAGGTGCGTGGCCTCTTACTAGGCCGGGATGAGGTAGCCCAGGTGGAAGGCATGGCAACAACGGTCTCTAAGGTCTAGCCGGTGGGAGGTTGCTCGATTTGGACCTGGGCATTTGAGGCAGATACTTGTTTAGTGATCAGAGCTCAGACTGCTCTCCTCTTGGCTATCTCTTGTTCTTGGGTTAGTGGGATTAGGTTGATTTGAGGGAAGGTTGGGGTCTGGCTCTAGGAAGGACTTTAAAAGGAAGTCGGTTACTTTGGTCTTTCTTCTACCACTATATCGGTAGGTCAGCTAAACGTCAAGCAGTTTGGCTTAATCTTGATGTCGATAACGGAGCACGACTCGTAGCGCGGCTTGATTTGCATAGGCGTAGTTTGTTTTAAGCTGGTTCAAATCTGCAAAAAGGGACAAACTCACAAGGGTTAGCGCAGCAGGTGTTAAGGTAGCAAAGAAGATTAAAACCGGACTATCCTTATCAGTTGTTCCTTTGTTCTAGTTGATATTGTAGCCCGGTATCTGGGCTTCCTAGTCTTCAAAATTTCCTGACACCTAGAGAAAATCATCGTCGTTTCAGTCTTTATCTAGTATACGCTTGACGATTTTCTCTCAACCCATTCTTATTCTGAGGTGGTAGACCCAACCGTCATCATTTTGGCCAAACGAGTATTGATGAAATAGCTCAGCCAATCCGAGGTTAAGGCCAAAGTGGTAATTTAGCTCGACTATTCCGTTGATAATCCTATAAGTATTGGTGGATAATTGGGTAGGGCATAGTCTGGTTTGCCTAAAGAACTCACAAATGAGTGGTTCGACTGGGAACCACAGTCCCCTTTCAAATTATGGACACCATAGAGAAATGAACAAAATCAGGCTTGCTTCATGGCGTGGTGTCTAGCTCGGCTAAGGAATGGTGGACGTCGTCTAGAATGTGGTAATCCCTTCGGAATTCGGCCATGGCACTAGGCAAGTTCACCAGAAATTGGTATTTGCCCATTATCTTAAATTTACTATGTTAAATAAAGTTTACATAGCGGCCTAGCACGGTGCTGATGTGGACTTTGGTTGGCTCAGTTGAGCAAAGGCACCCAAGGGCAAAGTGCAAGGTGTGCCTGGCCAACCTAGTCAAGTTCGCAAAGTGGAAATAAAAAGGTGTTATGCCAAAGTGATAAACCAGGCTAAGTAATAGTCAAGACTAATCAAGCCCAGCTCGGTAGTGGAGGGACACCTGCCATGCTTAGTTCAGCCATGGAACGATTAGGATTTTTTGGCTCGGTTCCAGAACCAGCTCAAGGTTTTAGACCGGTCCTAAACCAAGGTCATTTTAGTCCAGTTTAAGAGAAAGGGCAGTGTTTAAGAGAAGGGGTAGGATTATAGCCCGGTTATTGGGCAAGGGATTTCTAGTTCGGTCAAAAGCAAGCCTAAGGTCGCAAACGAGTTCTTATTTCGGTCACAATACGATTTTGGATCAAAAACACTATTCTAGACTGGTTTAAGTTCCAATCAATGTGTTTCCAGGTTTAAGCGTAGAGTTTTGAGGTTTTTGATATTGGTTCAGTCTTTAGTGTATATAACACACATATATGGTGTTAAAATGCTATTCTTTAGAAATAAACAGAAGTATATTAGTGGAGAAGAGAAAAAGGTATAAGGAACTTACGGATTTAAGGTGTGAAATCAGAATCCAATCGACAAAAGGAGCACTTGCAACAAAGATGAGCGAAATAGGCGATTTAGATGCCTGGATTGGGACTTGAGCGTAGGAGGTGAGAATATAGAGCTTTGAGTGCGAGGGTTTGCAAGAGAGAAGATGAACAGTGGATGTGACTATTTCAAAAAATACGAGTTTTATGTGACATGGAAGCGAAATGATGGGACTTTTGGAAATTTTGGACAGCGTGTGATGGCTGTCACAGTGGGTGGGGGCAATTAATACGTGCTATGTGTCCCAGTAAGGACACGATGTCAGAAGCGTGAAAAGATGGGTTGTACGACTGGCGCAATTTTTGAAAACCGAGCGAAATTTGAGCTCGGTTAGGCAGAGTGGTTTAGGGTTTGGTTGGCATGGACTTTGACTGCTCAGTTGAGACTAGATAATCCCAAACATGCTGGCAGATGAAATTAAAGGGCAATTGAGAGGGTAATTTATGTGAATAAATTGGGCCGAGCTAAATCCATTTTTCTTTTAGGCATTAGGTCGAGCTATGGGCCAAGCTGTGAGTGTAAATAGCCCAGTTATGGGCCATCTAGGTACCGAGCTATAAGAGATATCACTAGGGCCCTGACCCAGCTGTTTAAAGCTAAGCCCTGTAATGGATCGGGATATTAGTAGAAAAGAGGGCCGTGCTAAGTATAGCTCAGTAAGGCGCCGTCCTACAGTAAGGGCTATCTCGG
This sequence comes from Camellia lanceoleosa, assembly GCA_025200525.1. Taxonomy (NCBI): domain Eukaryota; kingdom Viridiplantae; phylum Streptophyta; class Magnoliopsida; order Ericales; family Theaceae; genus Camellia; species Camellia lanceoleosa. The sequence continues at coordinate 132,726,235 of CM045765.1, forward strand.
TACTGCCCAGAATAGTATGGAGCCGTGTTAGCTTGGTTGATTGGTACCAGCCGAGGTAAGAGTGTTAGAACTATTTCACTTGGTTGGCAGTGAGTAGGGTGTTATCAAGATAGACATTATCCTTGGGAATGTGATTCCTAGGAAGACTCTGCTAAAGAGAGTGAGAGTCCTACTAGGATTGTGCCAGGCAGATTCTATAAAAGCTCATGACAAAACCTATGGATAGGTATTGTAATTCTTATTTTCAAATACACAGAACTTTTGTGTCTATTGTCTATTTGCTGACTTAGGCATCGGAGAGGTTCCCGACACACACACGCCAGCTAGCTCATGTTTGTGTTTTTAGGTAGCAAAGCGACGACGTTTGGAAGAGTGTAAACTTAATCAACAGAATTATACATGAAGATTATTCTATACTCGTACAGAACAAATGGTATATTAGTCCCAAAAATATTATAAATAAGAAAAAAAAAAAAAGGATCTCTTAGGATACAAGTCTAAATATATGAGATTAGGTGGAATACAAGAAAACTTTATGAATTTATTGGGCTATAAGTCCTCAAAATGAAATTTATAAATAAATCTCTAATCTTAATAAGTGCCTTACGACACGAATAAATATTCAATATTCCTAGAGCGTCACGTGTTTATACTTTTTCACTAATCATCATACACCATACCCCTTCATATTCATCAATCACCCGACAAAAAATCATAATACCCCACATTCTCTATCAATCATAATATTATGGAGTAGGGGTGTACGTGGTTCGATTGCCGCCGGGAAACTTTTAATCCATCATCCATCCGCCAGATATCCGCATCTATCTGCCGAATTGACGAATGCGAATTGAGCGAATTGGCAGATGAATACGAATTGGTTTGGCGGTTTAAACTTTTTCAAATTTTGAACATAATATAACAACTTGTCAACATTTTTTTGGATAACAACCCAACTCAACGTAACCAAAAGATTATCAAATAAATTGTTAAATGCCAATAATAAATACATATAAGAAAACCATTATTATCAAAACTATTTCATTATTTTTTTTTATTCAAAAACTATTTAATTTGATTTTTTTTTAAAATGACAAAATTAAGCCTTATATTTTCCACAGAAAAATAACAAATATCAACCTTTGCCATTTGATAAAAGGATTTCCATAGGTTATTTTTGTTGTTTATAAACAGAATATCTAAACAAATTGAAAATATAAAGTCTTACAAATTACTAAGGGTGCTCGCAGTTTGGTGGTTCGCTTACGGCCAAAGGAACCTCCAATCCACCATCTATTCAAAACTAGGCGGATTGAAAAAAATTAATCTACAACTGTCTGTTTGTCATCACGAATCCGTCCAAAATGCGACAGATCGGTTCAGTTCAATTCGTTCGATTTGGACAAATTAGAGTATTTGCTACTCACTCCTACTATAGAGTATCAAGTGATCGCACTTCGGAAGTTTTTAATAATCACTCGTTAACAAGACCTAAAAATAAATATTTTAAATAATTTATAAAAATTAGGTCAACCCAAAAAGCGGCAAAAGATAATAGTGATAAACGACATTATAAATCGAAGAGTTAATTTATTTTTTATTTTCCTTTTATTAGGTTAGATGGAAAGTTTCATTTAATGTATTGTTAACTGGTTTTAATGGCATATGTTGTTACCGCAATGTTATTGATTAAATTTTATTGGTGAAATTCATTAAATAGCCTTTATTACACACCTTAACAATAGTCATCTCTATCTCTACTATATATTATACAAAAGAGAGTTTTTAGCCTCAAACTTTGTGGGAGTTTCAATCTTTCAATCTAAATTTATTGATTTTTTAATTTAAAAAAAAAATCATAACATTTATTAACTTCTCCCAACTCCAAAGTCTTACCATCATAATAACACTTTAATGCGTTAAGAACAAGCATAAAAAAAATTCTTTGAAATCCACCACATATGAATTCCTTGAAAAGTCCTAACACACATGATTATTATCCCTCATAATAACACTTTAATGCATTAAGAACAAACATAAAAAAAATTTCTTAAAAAGTCCAACACATATGATTATTATCAAAATATTAAACTTTAATATAATATAAAAAAAAGACTTTTAATTCCTTGAAAAATCCAACACATATGATTATTATCAAAATATTAAACTTTAATATAATATAAAAAAAATTAAAAAAAATTAAAAATCACAATTTACATATATAGATAATTATAAATATAATTCGTGCATAGCACGGATAATATGTTAGTTATTTTAAAATGAAATGCCCAAATTAAGACACACTATTCCACGTGAAAACCTTTTTTTTAATTTCACTTTATTTATTTATTTTTGAACAGTCTCCTCTCTCTCACTCTCTCTCTCTCTCAAGAAACAAGTATAACACCCTGTTTAGATTGAGGAGAAAAGGAAAAAAAAATTAGGTGAATGAGATTTCTCATCACTTATTTGAATGATTAATGAGATGAATAATGGCGAGAAAGAAAAAAAAAATAGTGAGAAGAAAAAAATTACCCCAAACTAAAATTTTGTTTCTCACCAAAATTATTCTTTATAAAAAAAATTATTATATCTAAACTACCATTTGAAATACAAAGTAAAAAAGACGTATGTATCTTCTTTTAATTATTGCCCATTTAAATAAGAATATGAGATATCATAATAATTTATTTTATTTTATTTGTTATACTGTAGGATGTTATGGGATTTGAAAGTTAAATTATAATTAAAAAAAACTCTATCGATTCGAATCTTAAACTTCTAACTTTTTTATTGTTCTAAAAGATAGTTACATGAATAACTGAGTTAACAGCTCCGTCTTTTTTTTTTCTTTTTTTTTTTGGGTGAATACTCTCTTTTTTCACTTAGGTAAAAAATTCTAATTATTATTTTTATTTTCTCATCTCACAATTCAATTTTTTTTTATTTTTTTTTGGGTGAATACTTTCTTTTTTCACTTAGGTAAAAAATTCTAATTATTATTTTTATTTTCTCATCTCACAATTCAAACAATTCAAAGAGATTATAAATACATTGGTAGAGAAATTTCTAAATTCAATTAAACTCAAATTGTCAAAATCAGCTGCGTCGTTTTGGGCACAACACAACACAAAACTACGTCGTTTTACTCAATTTCAGCCATTTGAGCCACCTTTTTTAGGGCCCTCAAACATTATTCTTATAAATATTCAAAAGCTAAATATAAAATAGGACATAAAAATTGAGATCCACATGTGGATCCATTCATAATGTGACATCTGTATTTGGTGTCTGTATTTTTAACGTTAGAACGCAACAAATACCGCAGAATATAATGCTCCCAACCGCTATAAATTCAATTCTTGTGAATGCCCACTTCACCACCTCTCTCACCCTTTCTCTCTCTAGAAATATGGGTTTTGTGCCAGTCAAAGCTCTCGTCCTCATACAGCTCTCAACGGTGCTTCTACTGAGCACTGTGTATGGTAATGTGGTTGATTTGGTGAGCAGGGCACAGCCGCCACACCACCATGCTCCAACCTACCCACCAACTGAGTCACCCAAATACCACAAGACCCACCCACCCAGTCCCAGTCCTCAACCTCACCACCACCACAAGACCCACCTTCCTCCACCGGTTCACCCTCCGAGTCACCCATACCCTCACCCACCCAGTTATCTCCCAAAGAGGTGTCTTGTTGCTGTTCAAGGGGTTGTTTTTTGCAAGCCCTGCAAGTACACTGGGGTTGATACCCTTTTGGAAGCTACCCCACTTCTTGGTTAGTTCATCACTTCCTCTCTTTGTATTTTCGATCTGTTTGTTTAAGCAGAAAACATTATACATGCATTTATTTGACATTTGTAGTGTTTGAAATATTGCAAAATAAGAGTTAGCTCGTTACTTTTTATTTACGATCTGTTGTTTGAGCAGAAGACATTATAGTAGCCTTCGTTTGGGAACTGGGTTGGCTTTTTAGTATTTTGATTTTTTTTAATTATTTTAACTTGGGTTAAAAAGTTTGGTTTGGAAAAAAAAATTTTGACTTTTTTTTGTAAGAGAATAGTGTAATGATTATGGGTTGGATGTGATGTTTTGTTTGTTGTGACTAAAATAACTTTTTTTTTTTTTTTTTTTGACTAAAATAGCCAAAAAAAAGCCTGAAAATCTTCTTCCCAAACGGTGCCTGACATTTTGTAGTGTTTGATCTAACAAAAAATAAAAGTAAATGGAAAATATTTTTGGTGATAAAGGAAAAAAAAAATTATTTGAATATCAATTTTTTTTATTTATAGAAGGCAAAAAAATGGTTCTGACTAAAGTTTTATCGATGCCCATACAGTCACTTGTGACTGCATGAATGTAGTCTTGTAAGTTGAGTCAATCTAGATTCTCTAGAGTGATTTTTTTTTTTAATTGAGATTTGATTTTACAAAAAATGAGGGTACAATAATATTTAGAATTTTTTTTTCAAAAATGTTTCTGAAAAAATGGAAATTAGTTTTGATAAAAATAAATATTAAAATATAATTTTATGGTTTTAACAATTATTTCTGACTTCTTTAAAGATAAAATTATATAAAAATGATAAAAAAAAATTTATGAAATTAATTTCTTTTTTTTTAAAAAAAAAAAATTCTGAAACAAAATTTTTAAAAGCCAAATCAAACATAGCCAGATTTCTCTTGTTAACATTTGATAGCATATTCTTTTTGTATTAATACATTTTTAGCTGTGTGAAGTTGTGAGAATTTCAGTTCAGTTAAAAAAAAAAAAAAAAAAAAAAGAAATTGTGAGAATTTCAAAATACGTAAAATTCAAAATAAATAAATGTTATCTATCATCGAATTATTTTAATTTTATGTACATAGAGGTAGGATTTATTGTATTTAATGTTACAGTTCCGGTTAGTGCCCCGAAATTGGGGGCACTAATGCCCCAAAATTGCCATACAAGGCAAAAAATAAAATAAAATAAAACAAAATTACCCAAATTAAAAGTTAAGAACATTAATATTCAATTTTTCAGTGTTACAAAACATTTCTGTTAATGTCATATAAGAATCCGGTAAAAAGTGAAAAAGTGTTGATGAACAGTTTCGATAAACTATTTCGGGGATACATGTGCATTGGGATAGAGAATCTCTAGTCACATCTCATTAACCATTGAATCATTTAATAGTTTAATGTTCCTCTATCTTAATGTATTTTTACGAAATTGAGTATAAATTTTGGTAACAAAATAAATTTTTAATTTTTAATTTTTAATTTTTAATTTTTTCAATTTAAACTATAATTTTTTAATTTATTTTTAATTTAAACCATTTGTCTATTGTTGTTAGGTAAAATCAATAAAAAAAAATACTTATTTTAGTTATTAAATTCAACGAAAAAAATATATTTTAGACATTTTATATATACATCTACATTGAGTGTAATGGCTAAAAAATTAAGATTTATTTTGTTATAAGAGTTAAGCCTTGAGGTTTTTTTTTTGATAATTTTCCCAATTATTTTCCTTTTGAACTAGTTTTTGCCTTAGTTTGGCAGAGCATTCACAAATGTTTTGGGCATAAATGAACCATTGTAGGTGCCATTGTGAAACTAGAATGCAACAACACAAAGTACCCAATAACCCAAGAAGGGAAGACAGACAAGAATGGTTACTTCTTCATAGAGGGACCAAAGAAGATCACCAACTATGGTGCTCACAAGTGCAAGGTCTTCTTAGTCTCTTCTCCACAGGCTCAATGCAGCAACCCATCTAACCTCCATGATGGTAAAGTTGGTGCCACCTTGAAGAGGTCTGAGAAGAAGCCATCTGACCCTCCACTTCCCTATGAGCTCTTCAGTGTTGGGCCTTTTGCCTTTGAACCTGCCACCAAATGCCATTGATCTCTTTAAGATTAGACTATGCAAAAACATTAAATTTAGTGTTTGTTTGTGTTTGTAATGAGTGAGTGAGTGTGTTTCACGACAACTTATTATTAGTATGGTTTTATGGTTCATAATTATGATGGGTACCCTCTTGTTGTGGTTAGCTAGCTTGGACTTTGTTAGTTTGTAGCTTTGGTGACAATAAAGTAGTGTAGTGTATGGTATCGGTGGATTAAAAAATAAATAATGAGGCATCTGATGTTTATGAGCTTTTTTTAATTCCAAAGACTCACAAAATAACTGAAAAAGTTTAAATTTACGTGAATTTAAGAAACTTGTTTTAATTTGTATTTGAGAAATAAATTTACAAAAAATAAGAATTTGGTAAATGAATTTAGATTTTCTCTAGTTAGCTTGGCAATTTAACTGGTTGATGGGTGTGATTCCTATACAAATTACTCAAGGTTCGATTCTTGGACCAAGCCGCGAGAAAGTAATTTCTCTAGTGAATGGCCGGTCTTTGACTAGATCGGAGAAGGGATTAGTTGAAGCCGTGAAAAAGTAATTTCTCTAGTCTCGTCATGGATGGCTGATCAGATCGAAGAAAGGATTAATTGAAGTGCACTGATAATGTAAATTGTTTATTTTATAAGGTTTGTTGAACACATTTTTTATATAAAATTTGATTAGTTAGACAATTGGACACATAGTTTATATTATATTTGTTTTTTAAAAAATAAATTTTTTTGCAGAAGAAAATTTCTATTTTCATAGAAAATTTATACATAAAACACCAAAACAATGAGGCGGAAATGGCGTTTTTGTAAATAATAACTCGCTTAATAGATTTTTTTGCTATAAAGTAAAAGATTTATATTAAATCACATCATTTTATATAAAAGAAATTTGTATGAATTTTTTTATTTATATATCATTTTTTTAAATTATATATATTTTATAAATATAATTTGATCATGTAATTATAATTATCTGATTAACTTAATTTTTTTTTTTCACTAAAATTTTTGAAGATAAGCTGTTCAGATCATCAATTCTGGGATACAATACAACTACTAAAGTACAATACACCAATCTAAAAATAAAAAAACATTCAACAATACAGTTGGCAAAGGTAATTTAGAGACAATCCCCTTGCTAAATAACTGTATTTTTTTATTGGGAAATTGTATTTAAAAACAAAAATAAAAAAACAAAAAACTTATACCAAACACAAAAAATCATTACAGTCCATAAAAATACAATATATTTTTTTTAACAACGCCATTAATTTGAAATTTTTTCCTTCTTATCCATTGGGTACTTTAGCATAGCACAGTGTGAAAGTGAATCAACAGTAATCGATAGAAGTGTAGCAACTGTGGCAGACATTATTGCTTTTTTCTTTTTGGGGGAGAAATCTGTAGTCTTTGCCCTTCACAACTCTCAATGTACTCAAAAGGGAAAAAAATACAAGGAAAATGGAAAGAAAAGAACAACTCAGCAATTAGCTATTTTAATTTTGAAGACAAAACATAGGATTCCTGTGGAAGATCAGAGCTTACTGCTGATGGGTCTGTATCCTTATGTTTAAAGTTGTAAACCTGCATCCTCATATTTCCAAGTTTTCTATGCTGGTCATATGTATATATATATAGGGTTGAATTGAATCTTCTCTCAAATCCGAACTTCAAGTTCAAATCTTTAATAATACGATGAGTTTCGTTTCAATAATCTGAATCGTTTATTTTAAAAGATTTTTTTGTATATATCATTTATAAAAAAAAATTTAAAAAATGATTCAATAATCGTAAAATTTTCATTTAATCACATTTGTCTCTGAAAAAAATAAATGACAAATATATTTTTTAAAATAAACCGTTCATTTTTTTATAGACAAATGTGATATAATTAAAAAATTACAATTATTAAATTGACTTAATTTATTTCATTATTGATATATACGAAAGTACCCTATAAAATGAATAATTTGAATTATAAAAATAAAACCCTTTTGAGCCTCACGGCCCCTCAACTTCTTTCAAGTTCAAGACAAACCCAACATATATATATATATATATACACACACTATAACATATAAGGGTTTTAAAGACTAAATATTTTGGTTTTTAAAAGTGAAAATTTTGTTACAAAAGACATTTAGGGATCAATTTCCATAATTATAAGGATAGTCGCTAAAAGGTCGTCTTGAAAAGTAAAAAATAAGGTTTTTAGTGACAAAATTTTAAAAATATCACTAATAAATAGACTTTTCGGGATAAAATAATTTAGTCTCAAAACGGTTTATTTTTTTTAGACAAAAAATTTGGTCCCAAAAGAATAATTATTCATCACTAATGTCGCATTTTTGTTGCTAAAAATATAATAAAAATACTTTTTGCAACAAAAATATTTGGTGTCAAAAAAATAATTGTTCCTAAATTTTGGTCTCTAGAACCTTAATTTTTTGGAGTGGTATTCTAATTGTTCATTTGATAAAACATTTCATATATATCATCTTAAAAAAAATTTAATCGATTCAATAATCGTAACTTTTTTATTTTATCGTGTTTGTTTAAAAAAAAATGGTTAGTTGATTTTTAAAAATATATTTATCATTCATTTTTGTAAGACAAACATAATAAAATGAAAATTTTACAATTATCAGATTGACTTAATTTTTTTTTATAGATGATATATAATGGTCTAAATTATTCATTTCGTTATGCACAAATCATTCAAAAAAAAAAATTAATTAATTAATCCAATAACCGTAACAATCTAATTTTATTATATTTGTTTTTTAAAAAGTAAACCACATATTTTTAACAATATATCTATGGTTCATTTTTATTTTTTTTTTGGAAGAAATATAATAAAATCAATGAATATAATTATCGGCTTAATATGGATTTGTTTATGTATGATGTAAACACATGGACTGAAAAGATAAATGTTTCATTATGGTGGAAATATTACTGGGCTACACAAATCTAACTAGGGATTCTAAAATGAATGAATATATTTTTGCTTTTTTGAATGAAAGATTTCATACAAGGTTGTGGAATGAACAAAGTCCAATTGTTGTTGAGCCCTAACTTTTTGTTAAAGTTTTTTTAAATTAAGATTGGGCTTATTGTGGAGCCTTTATTCTCAATTCATATTTTTGGAGAAAGTAAATTATGGTGGGCTCGGCCTATTGGAACTTTTCTTGACGCGAACACAAAAAGAGACAATCACCGACACAATAATCACACTTACATGTAAAAAGGAGTTGTGTTGTGCATGGTTCTCTTTTCATAACACTTTTAAATCAATTATGTAATTAAAAAAAATTCATTAATTATGTTTGATTGCAAATTAGATATTTGAACATAACATGTAACCAAACAAGTTTAACTTTTTTTTTTTTTTTTAAACAGAATATAAAAAATTATACTAAACAAATTTATAACTTATTTTAATTCTTTCAAACTAATAATCTAAAACATTATAATCATAAAAACTCAGCTATACGTGACACCACATTAAGTCATTATCTATCAGTATTTTATTCATATTAAATATGAGTAGGGATTCATTAAATCACTAAAATTGTGACACATAAAATGATAATAAAGTATTGTATATAAATTTTTTATATTAACATTTGTTGTTATTCATTGATGACAAATATTGATACTATCCCAAAAAAAAAATTTTGAGCTGGTTTTACATATGTTTTTAGTAAAGTTTTAATTTTTTTACTTTTTATGATAAAGTTATTATTGCTGGAAATTTTTTTTACTTTTGGTAGAGTTTTGTAAATATGATTTAAGAGTATGAGTTGTATTTTGAGTTTGTGAATTATTGAATTATGATTTGAGTGTAGAAAATTTGTTTGGTTATGATTTTTTAATAGAGTGTTGAATTGAGTGTGGAATTGAGTTTTGAAAGTTTGATTTAACATGTGAAGTAAGAAAATTTGTTTGGTTATGAGTTTTGGACAGAGTTTTCAAAACTTAATTCAAATTATTATAACTCATAACAAAACACACTACTTTCACATTATTGAAAATTCTGATCAACACTCATAACCAAACTCTTTTTTTAAATTCAATTAAAATTTTTTATTATTAACAGAAAATAACATTAATCAATTTTTTAATTGAAAATACTACAAAGGAAATAAATTTTTTTTTTCAAAATAAATATTCAAAAAATTTAACTCATAAATATTTAAATAATTTAAATAATCTAAAAAATTTAATAAGTAAAAAATTAAAATAAATATTCAAAAAATTTAAATCGTAAAAATTTAAATATTCAAAAAATTTAAATAATTTAAAATGTTATTATTTTAAATTTAAAAATAACTCTACACTCAAATCGTAACCAAACACATAAAACAAAACTCAATTAACAAATTATTTTTAAAACTCATAATCAAACACATAACTCGAAACTCCATACTATTTTCATAACTCTACACTCAAATCGTAACCAAATACATAATAAAAAAATTAAAATATTTAAAAATATTTTTATAAAATAGAGTTTGAATTTATTTTTATAAAAAATTTTAAAAATTAAAATCATAATATTTTAAAATTAAAATATTTAAAAATATTCAAAAAATTAAAAAAATCGTAACATATTTAAATATTTAAATATTTAAAATATTAAAATATTAATTTGAATTGAGTTTTGAAAAGAGTTTTGAATTATGTGTTTAGTTATGAGTTTTGAAAAGTAATAATTCTGCTTTGAATTGAGTTTTGAGAAATGGATGTAGAATTATAATTTCAAAGCTCAAAATAAACAATACACTCAAATCAATGGATGAAACTATAATTTGAGAGTTGTGCCAAACAGAAGAGAGTCATCCTACTGTAGCACAACCCAACTCCCTTTTATATATAAGTGCATAGATATATATATTTGGTAAAGTTTCAGTGATTGTTGGATAGGATAATAATACCAAAAACCAAAAGCAAAAACAAAAAATATAAAAATAAGAATTTTATAGGGGTGTTTAGAGATTTAAAATGTCAAATATTATTAGGCAGTCATCTAAAAAATAATATATTTCTTGGAGATAATTAAATATTTTTAATCAAACATAATGATATAATCTCCAATTCTTATTTAAGAGTAATGATATACAAATAGAATTAGAAAATTACAAAAAGAAAAAAAGAAAAAACCAAAACTTTTGATTTATTTGTAATCTAAACCATTTGCCTATTTTAGTTAAATAAAGCGAATGAAAAAATTTATATTTAGTTATTAAACTCAATGTAGGTGTATAGAAAAGATCTAAAATATAATTTTTGTTGAATAATATATAGAATAATATAACTTCTTTTAGTTGTTTCATTTTCAATCAAAATAAAATCTATCATTATTTTCATAATTTCAAAAATGTCATTGACTCTTCATTATAAATATTTTTTTTCTTGTATAAATTTTTTGTTTGTAAATAATTTTTATTTTATATAATTTTTTAAAAATTATATTGAGTAATGTTTAGTTTATTGGAGTAAAAGTGAATTGTAATATAATAATTACTAGGGAAAATTAAAAAATAAAAATAAAAATAAATCCAAGGATTTGAACCCTATAATAAAATAAACTTTAGATTTTTAATTTTATCAATTTTAACTCTAATCTTTTTATTTGTTTTTAATCTAAACCATCTATCTATTTTCATTAAGTAAAATTGACGAAAATAATAATATTTTAATTATCAAACTCAATAAAAATAATATTTTAAATATTTTTTATATACCTATATTGAATTTAATGATTAAAATATTATTTTTTCTATCCATTTTACTTAACAAAAATAGACAAATAGTTTATATTGAAAACAAACATAAAGAAATAGAATTTAAATTGACAAAATTAAAAATTAAAAATTTATATTTTATGTAACGATATTATCTATTTTGTAATAAACTAAATACTATATTCAGTAAAGCTAAAAGTATTGTAATTATAAAATTTAAATTTGCTAAAAAAATCTTATATTTATGAAACGTAAATTTGAGAGGGAGTTTGAGTTGCTATAGTAGTGATGGCTCTCTTCTTCTGAATGGGTTTCTCTGTTTTCATTGGTTCAATCTGACCTGGGTTTCTCTCTCTATAGCTTGGAACAAAGTCCCTCTTCTTACTGTTTCTTCTAGGCTTTGATTGTGGGTTTTGATCAAAAATTTATTTTTCTTTATTGGGTATTTTTTTTGTTTGTTTGTTGATTTAATGCTTGAATCCACCATTAATGATCTCTTTTGGAGCTTCTCTTTTAGTTGAGGATATTAATTTTAGTTTTTATCCATGTGCATTTTAACATAAAATGAAAATGCATATACTCAAATGTTTGTTTGTACTCTTATGAGATGATCATCCATGAGAAGAGCAGTTACGTTGGGAGTCTTGTTGATATCCTCCCATGCTTTGGTTGAAAGCAAAAACAGAAGAAAACTCAAAAATCATTGAAAATTTTATGAACTTCTCACCCAAATCAAATACCCAAATCATGAGTGATGTTCAACTATTTTTTTTTTTTTTTTTTTTGAATAAATAAAAAGAAAATGGTGCGTTTCTATCTTATTTACATTTTGTTATTGAAATCAATTATTGTCATATAATCATATCCCCTTCTACATTATAGATTACTGCTTACATTTATATATGCATGCGCATGTATGCATCTATTCGTTATTGAAATTATTGGTGTTCCACAATTTCTCCAACATGCAATGATACCATCCTTATTCATTGATTTTCTTTGGGGTTTTCTACTTTAACCAGGTACCTGCAAGAAATTAAGTTGCTGACGTGTTAAATGAATTATTGTGGAAGAACAATTTGTCTACAAAAAGAAGAACCAAGAAATAGAAAAGGCAATGCGCGAATTTAGGACAGCCATAAAAGAATTGGCAAATAGTGATAGTTTTATTTATTGTACTACTTTTGTGATGAGGTAATCAAAATGAATAGGAAAGTTGTGGTCTTCATGATAAATATCTCTTTTAGAAGGGTCAGGTTATACTCTTTCTTCTTTTTTTTTTTTTTTTTTTTGATAATTATTTTTTATTGATGGTGGTATTGGTACTTATTGTTCGGTGTTAACTTTTTTGTATTACAAAACTAAACAAAATAAAGGGGGAAAACCACAATGGAAGAGTAAATATAAGATTACACATGTAATATATAATTTTTTTATATCTTTATAGTTATGTAAACTCACTTATTTATAGATCATAAAATATTCATTATACACCATTACTAATCACACCATGTGGTTTACCACATGGCATTCCACACTTCCCACATGGTAAAACTCTCTTGTTTCTACTTTGGCCCAAAACTCATTAGAATTCCAATTACATTTCTTTTGATAATTATCTAAATATTTCACAATAATCCCCCTTGAATAACCATATACTGACAATATGTCTCGTTAAAACTTTACCAAGGAAAATTCAATGGGAAAAAGACTTTTGGTGAAAGAAAAATAGTATAATATTATTGTATGTGATTTGTTTAGTTTGTCTTATTAAAACCTTACTAAGGAAAACCCAGTGAGAAAAAATCTTAGATGAAGAAAAAAGAGTACAATCTACAAATTTACTAAAATTGATGACTCTCTCTCAATGTTGCATAACAGGTCTTTATGTCGACGCATCCCAATATTATGTACCAGGTTCTTAAATGTTGCAGCCAGTAATGCTTTAATAAATAGATCTACTAGATTATCACTTGAGCGTATCTATTGAACATCAATATCACCATTCTTCTAGAGCTCATGTGTGTAAAAGAATTTTGGTGAAATGTGTTTAGTCCTGTCACCTTTGATATAGTCTCCTTTGATCTATGTGATACACGCAGCATTATTTTCATATAATATGATTGGACTATATTTTGTTGAAGACAATTTACATCTTTCTTGAATATGATGGATCATGGATCTAAGCCAAATACATTCTTGACTTACTTCATGAATTGCAAGTATCTCTGAGTGATTTGAAGAAGTAGCAGTCAATGTTTGTTTTGCTGATCGCCAAATATACTAGTATGTCCATAGGTAAAAACATATCCTGTTTGTGATTTATTTTTATGTGGATTAGAAAGATATCCAACATCTACATATCCAATTAACCACGGCTTGGATTTATTTGAATAAAATAAATTCATATCAATTGTTCTACGAAGATAACGTAATATTTGTTTTACTCCATTCCGATGCCTTCGAGTTGGTGCGGAACTATATCTTGCTAATAAATTGATAGCGAATGCAATATTAGGCCTGGTACAATTTGCAAGATACATGAGAGCACCGATTGCATTGAGATATGGTACTTCAAGACTAAGGAGTTCTTCATTATCTTATTGAGGTCGAAAAAGATCTTTTTTCACATCAAGAGATTGAACAACCATAAAAGTACTCAATGGATGAGCTTTATCCATATAAAAGTTCTTCAAGACTTTTTCTATATATGTTGATTGATGTACAAGAATCCTATTTTGCAAATGTTTGATCTGCAGGCTAAGACCAAATTTTATTTTGCCAAGATCTTTCATTTCAAATTCCTTCTTTAAATATTCTGCAATTTTTGTAAGTTCTTCTAGAGTTTCTACAAGATTCAAATTATGAACATATACTGCAACAATTGCAAATTTGGACTCTGATTTCTTAATAAAAATCCATCGACAAATCAGATCATTTACATATCCCTCTTTCAACAAATATACACTGAGCCGATTATACCACATAAGTTCGGATTGTTTCAAGCTGTATAGAGATCTTTGTAGCTTGATTAAATAAATACTTTGGGGTTTTGAATTAGATGCTTTTGGCATTTTAAATCCTTTAAGGAGTTATATATATATATATATCATTATCTAGTGATCCGTATAAATATGCTGTAACTACATCCATTAGACGCATATCTAAATTTTTTGTGATTACCCAGCTAATTAAAAATTTGAATGTGATTGCATCAATTGCGGATGAATATGTTTCCTCATAATCAATACTAAGTCTCTGCAAGAAACCTAGTGCAACAAGTCGTGTTTTATATCTTACAATTTTATTTTGCTCATTGCGTTTTTAAACAAACAACAATTTATATCCCATAGGCTATATCCCTCCAGGAGCTTAGACTACAAGTCCAAATACTTCACGTTTTGTAAGTGAGTTTAACTCTGCTTGTATTACTTCTTTCCACATTTGCCAATCATTTCTCTGTCTACATTTCTCAACTATTTGTGGTTCATTGTCATCATCACTTTTGATAATGTTTTCAGCATTACTTCTGGTAATGTCAAGAGCAACTTTAAACAAAAATATGTTATCGACAATAATTTGATTTCTATCCCAAATTTCTCCTGTATTCATATAATGTATTGAGATTTCATTATTTTCAGGTACCTTTTCCACTTCAGGAGATTTTTATTCTGAAGGTTCTTCTTCTAGAGATTCATAAGTAGGAGATTTGGATAGACTTACTATGACTTGTTTTGTGATTCTAACCTCTTTAGATGTGCTTTCATTTAAGGATATGATCTCTCCAAGAGATCCATTTATGGTTTCTTCTAGAGTACCAACTGTTTGTTATTAAGCTTTCATTTTTTGAGGAATTTTGTCTTTTGTACTGATGGGTTTTCCACGCTTCTGATGTTCCTTAGACTCATTTGCTACTATACCCATTGATTGTCCGACATGAACATTAATTCTTGGTAGGGTATTAGTTGCTGGTATGTAAGACTTTGTCACATTTTTTGTGTCAATGAATGCATCCAGTAACTGATTTGTAATACTTTGCAAATGAATGATCCTTTAAACTTGTAGTTCACATTGATTAGTACGAGGATCAAGATGAGATAACATCGAAGTATTTCAAGTGATTTCTTGTCGAGCTTCAGGCTGTGACTTGTCTCCCCCTAATGATGGAATAATTGTTTCATCAAAATGACAATCCTCAAATCATGTCTTAAACACATCACTGGTCAAATGTTCTAGATATCTAATGATTGATAGAGAATCAAAACCAATATAAATTCCAAGCCTACATTATGGACCCATCATAGTGCACTGTGGATGTGCAATAGGAACATAAACTGCGCAACTAAACACTAAGGTGACTAACATTTGGTGATTGACCAAATACAAGTTGTAATGGCAAGTACTTATGATATGCAGTTGGTTTGACACGAATCAAAGATGCAGCATGCAATATATCATGACCCCATGCTGAAACAGGTAATTTACTTTTCATAAGCAAAGGTTGAGCGATCAACTAAAGTCTTTTAATGAAAGATTCTGCTAAACCATTTTGGGTGTAAGTGTGTGCAACAGGTATTCAATATCAATGCCAATGGACATGCAATAATTATCAAATGCTTGGGATGTAAATTCACTGGCATTATTAAGATGAATTGTCTTGATAAGATGTTCTAGGAAATGTGCTCGCAATCTAATTATTTGAGCAAGGAGTTTGGCAAATGCAACATTACGTATAGAAAGTAAACAAACATGTGATCATCTGGTTGATGCATCTATTAGAACCATAAAATAATGAAATGGTCCACAAGAAGGGTGTATGGATCCACATATATCTCCTTGAATTCTTTGCAAAAAGGATGGAGATTCAACAATTACTTTTGTGGGTGATGGTCTGATAACTAATTTCTCTTGTGAACAGGAAGAACATAGATAATCACTTGGTAAAAGAATTTTATGGTTCTTTAATGGATGTCCATGTGATTTTTTAATTATTCGATGCATCATTATAGATCTCGAATGCCCGAATCGGTTATGCCATACCATAAATGTTTTTGGGTCAGAGCACTTTTGGTGCATGACAATATATGACTCAATCATTTTTATTGTCGTATAATATAATCCAAATTAAAATGAAGGAAGTTTTTCTAATACTAGCTTCTGACTAGAATTAGTTAAAGTGATCAATAAATACTCTTACTGACCTTTATTTGTAGTTTTAATATGATAACCATTACAACGTATATCTTTGAAACTTAACAAATTTCTTCTAGATCTGGTAAAATACGAAGCTTTATCAAAATAAATTTTTGTTCCATTTGGCAACATAATATTGGTTCTTCCAGAGTCCTCAATTAGGTTTGTAGAACCTGAAATTGTTTTGACATTAGCTTTTCCTATAACTAATTGTATAAAATATTTTGCATCATGTAAGATTGTGTGTGTGGTTGCACTGTCTACTAGATAGATATCATCACTAATCATTTTGGAGTTAGTCAGTGCATTATTCTCAAAACCTAAAGTAAGAAAATACAAACTACTAAACTCAAAAATACAAACTTCAAAATCATAATCAAAATAGGACAATAAATCATGATATTTAGAAAATCAAGTTAATTAGTGTGAACATTTCCACCACCAATTAAATGATTAATTTTTCCTTCAAAATCTTTAAAGAAATCGAAAACATCAAGATGATTAATATCAGTGGGTTCATAATGATCTGTGAAATGCATCTTAATTGCTTTTCCTTTTTTCTTTTATCAATGCTTGATAAAAATCCACCAAATATTTAGGTATACGATAGGTACACGACCAATGCCCTATCATGCCACATCTGTAACAAGCGTTTTCTTGATTCTTTGGAGGTTTATTATGTAAATCTTTTCCCTTTTCTTGTGATGTTCCAGAATTATTCCACTTCTGTTGAAATGGCATGTTATTTTTCTAAACATATCCCCCACAGATTCGGTAATTATTTTTACCTCGGCCACGTCCAAAACCAAGACATCTCCTTCGTCCACGACCATGAAATGCAACTTCATTCACTTTAGGGAATGAAGTAGAACCGGTTGGATGGGATAGATGATTTTTCAATAACAATTGATTAGTTTGTTCTGTTAGATAATGTCTCAATGGGACCACATAATTAAATGTGGTGTTATCATTTATAAGAAGCCTACAATTTAAGTGATTCAATTTAGTTAATAGGCTTAAGGATATATGTGTTATGGACCTAATGTGTAGATACTAGTTGTATAATTTCTATTTCTATGAAGGGCAGAAATAGAAATTAAAACATATTGGTTAAAGTTGGTTTTCATTCCTTTTGAACTTCCATAACCTTTCAGTTTTGAAAACCAATAAATAGAAATTAAAACCAATAATGGTTAAAGTTGGTTTTCATTCCTTTTGAACTTCCACAACCTTTCAGTTTTGAAAACCAATTACAACTTTTAAAAGGTTATGGTCCCTATTCATTTCCAAGTGGAAAAAAGAACACTGCCATTTTTCTAAATCCTCTCAAGGAGAAACATAAGGCACCAAAGGGGAAAGGATTAGAAGGCAATAACATAATCAATAACAAAGAGTTTATTGATAATCACGCTTCCGTTTAACCGTTCATCAATGGATTCAGGTATGTCATTTTGTCTTGATTTCTTGATAATACACATGGTAAATGATCCGAAGTGTAAGGTTTATGTTCTGAAATTTATGTTTACAATTGGTATCAGAGCCAGCATATCATGTGTCTTATCAGAATTGATATGCTTTATTCATTCTATTTAGTTTCCTGGAATCAGATTCTGAATTTTCTTATGGATGTAAATTCTGTTTTTTCCTGTTTTGTTCTGTGAAAATGGCAATCTGTTTTCTGGAATTGTAAAATGATTCGGTGGGCAGGTTTTTTTTTTTTTTTTTTTTTTTTTTCAAATGGATGAACATCATGTATTTATATATATATAGATATATCTTGTGATTTGATCGGTTTAATTTTGAACATCATAAAAAAAAAAAAAAAAAAAAAAATTATTTGTTTTTGGACCCGTCAATTCTATTTATATATATATGTATATAATTGGGATTGCTGCAGATTATATAACATATACGGGGTCACAAATTTAGAAATCTTTAAATTTAATGTAATTTCATACAACGTCTACAGAAATTTAATTTTCTAACATTCTCAATATAAGTCAATTCAAACAAGATGTCACAAAAGTGATCTCTCTTGTCTAGATTGTTTTATATAGAATGTTTTGATGTTCATGTCGGTGTATCTCATGCGGGTATTTATCGGTCCAAAGACATGATTAAGACTTGACAGAATTACACACACATTTTGTGGTGATAAACATGTGCCAATTGTCAAGAAAACCTAATGTGAATAATAAATCCATCAACAGATAGATTTGTTATTTGACATAACTTATTGTCAATGTTTGATCATTACAACAAGAATACCACTTACAGTTAATATCACTACCCAAAGGCTTGGTATTAATGTTGTGCTAGGTATCTTGAGATGTTGTCATTAAATTAATTTATTTAGAGATTATCTGTTTGGTAACTTAATGTGAGCATAATTGTTTATTCCTTTTATTTTCTTTTCTATTCAGCTTTAATGTCGACTACTTCAATCTCTGCCAACATGAACAATGTTCCAATGTTAAATGGAACAAACTTTAAGGACTGGAAAGAGAACATATTGATTGTTCTCGGCTGCATGGACATAGACTTGGCATTAAGGATGCCAAAACCGAATGCTCTCACTGCACAAAGTACTCCTGAGGAAATTGTATACTTTGAAAAGTGGGATCGTTCTAACAGGCTAAGTCTTATGATCATGAAGGGTGGGATTCCAGAAGTCTTTCGGGGTGCAATAACAGAGGATGTTACCGTTGCCGGTGAATTTCTTTCAGAAATTCAAAAGCGTTTTGCTAAAAACGATGAGGCTGAAACAAGCACGCTTTTAGCAAGCTTGATTTCAATAAAGTATAAAGGCAAGGGTAATGTTCGCGAGTACATTATGGAAATGTCTCATCTTGCTTCAAAACTTAAGGCACTAAAGCTCGACCTATCTGATGATTTGCTCGTGCATTTAGTTCTCATCTCTCTTCCTGCACAATTTAACCAATTTAAGGTCAGTTATAACTGCCATAAGGAGAAATGGACTCTCAATGAGCTCATTTCATTTTGTGTGCAAGAGGAAGAGAGATTGAAGCAAGAAAGGACTGAAAGTGCTCATTTGGCAAGCACCTCCAAGCATACAGGCAAAAGAAAGCATAAGGGAAAGGAAGTTGCTATTCCTCAGGGTCCGGAACCAAAGAAATAGAAAGTACAGGATGGTTGTTTCTTTTGTGGCAAGCCCAGACACAGAAAGAAGGATTGTGCCAAATATATCGCCTGGCGTGTAAAGAAAGATACATTTCATGTTTTGGTCTGTTCTGAAATAAATTTAGCTTCAGTACCAAGAAACACTTGGTGGGTAGATTCTGGTGCTACTACTCACATATGTGTTTCTATGCAGATTACTGAACTCTCGAAAGTGATCTTTGAAAAGATACATCTTTGTGGGTGATGGCAAGTCAATAGAAGTGCGAGCAATAGCGCACTTTAGATTATTCTTGGCGGTTATTATTTGGATTTATTAGACACTTTTGTTGTACCGTCCTTTAGACGGAATTTAATTTCTGTTTCTATATTGGACAAATTGGGATATTATTGTTCTTTTGGAAATATGAAGTTTAGTATGTCTATTAATTCCAATGTTGTTGGTACTGGTTTACTTAATGTGCTTGATAATCTATATTTGCTCGAAACTATTGCATCTTATAATGCAACCTTGCATGTGGAATCACAAGGTACAAAGCGTAAATTAACTAAGGAAAATTCAGCCTCATTATGGCACAAACGCCTAGGTCACATCTCTAAATCTAGAGTTGAGTGCCTTGTGTCTGATGGAATTTTGGACTCTCTTGATTTTTCAGATTTTGATGTCTGTGTTGAGTGTATCAAGGGAAAACAGACCAAAATAAAGAAATATGGTGCCCATAGGACTACAGATGTCTTAGAATTAATTCATACGGACATTTGTGGCACATTCCCTATGGCGTCTTGGAATGGTCAACAATATTTTATCACATTCATAGACGACTATTCCAGATATGGGTATCTATTTCTTATCCATGAGAAATCACAGTCTTTGGACGTATTCAAAAAATTTAAGGCCGAAGTTGAGTTACAACTCAACAAACGGATTAAAAGTGTTAGGTCTGACCGTGGTGGTGAATACTATGGCAGATATGATGGATCAGGTGAACAACGTCCAGGACCGTTTGCAAAATACCTGGAAGAATGTGGAATCGTCCCACAATACACCATGCCAGGATCACCTAGCATGAATGGTGTATCTGAGAGACGAAACCGGACTCTTAAGGATATGGTAAGAAGTATGATCAGTCATTCTACTTTACCAGAGTCCTTCTGGGGTGAGGCTCTAAAGACAGCAACTTATATCTTAAATTGGGTGCCAACTAAAGCAGTTGTAAAAACACCTTATGAGCTTTGGGTTGGGCGAAAGCCTAGTCTAAAACATTTGCATGTGTGGGGGTGTCCTGCTGAGGCGAGGCCTTATAAACCTCATGAACGAAAATTAGACTCTAAAACCATTAGCAGCTACTTTATTGGCTATGTCGAACGATCACGGGGTTACAAGTTTATGATCCCACAAATAGGTCAATATTTGAGATGGGAATTGCAACATTTTTTAAGGATGTTGAGTTTGGGGGGAGAAATCCAGTTAGAGACATTGTCTTTGAGGAGGAAACAGGAGTAATCCCACTTCCTACTACTACTTTTGACCAATCACAGGTTCCTATACCTGTCATTGCTCGAGAAGTAATTTCGGATCCTCAACCAGACAATGTTGTTCAAGATAATATAGTTCAAACCCCCATTCAAGATGAGGTAATTATTCCTGAGGAACAAACTCTACAACCTCAACCTCAAGAATCTGTGCCATTAAGGCGATCCACAAGAGAAAGGAGATTTGCACTTTCAGATGATTCCAGGAACATGAGGTAGAAAATGGAATGTCGAAAGATGATCCAATCAACTTTCGTCAAGCCATGGAAAGTTCCAACTCTCATAAGTGGATAGAAGCCATGAATGAAGAATATAAGTCTATACAAGACAATAAAGTTTGGGAGCTTGTCTCATTACTAGTTGGTGCGAAGCCCGTAGGTTGTAAATGGATATTTAAAACCAAAAGGGATTCAAATGGTAATGTGGAGAGGTATAAGGCACATCTTGTAGCCAAAGGCTTTACTCAAAAAGAAGGAATTGACTTTAAAGAAACTTTCTCTCCAGTTTCTTCGAAAGATTCTTTTAGGACAATTATGGCGCTTGTTGCATATTTTGATCTTGAGTTGCATCAGATGGATGTCAAAACAGCTTTTCTTAATGGTGACATTAAAGAAACAATTTATATGGTGCAGCCAGAAAACTTTGTGTCAGGAGACCCAAAGAATATGGTTTGCAAATTGACTAAATCCATCTATGGACTCAAACAAGCTTCTCGTCAGTGGTACTTCAAATTTCATCAAGTTCTCACTTCGTATGGTTTTGAAACTAACGTTGTTGATGAATGTGTGTATCACAAGTTCAGTGGGAGTAAACACATATTTTTGGTTTTATATGTTGACGACATATTGCTTGCCACAAACGATATAAACTTATTGCATGACACCAAGAGATTTCTATCTAAGAATTTTGAAATGAAAGATCTTGGTGATGCTTCCTTTGTATTAGGAATCGAAATACACCGAGATCGTTCTCGGGGTATTCTGGGATTATCACAAAGGAGCTATATCGAAAAAGTACTCAATAGATTTGGCATGCAAAATTGTAAATCAGGTGAAACCCCGGTTGCTAAGGGAGACAAGTTTAGTCTCAATGCCCGAAAACGATCTTGAAATTCAAGAAATGCAGAAGATTCCTTATGCATCGGCTGTAGGGAGTCTAATGTATGCTCAAGTATGTACGCGTCCGGATATTGCGTTTATAGTTGGCATGTTAGGCAGATATTTAAGTAATCCTGGCATGGATCATTGGAAAGCAGTCAAGCGTGTTATGCAATATTTACAGAGAACAAATGAATATATGCTCACATATAGGAGATCGGATAAGTTAGAGGTCATTGGATATTCCGACTCCGATTTTGCTGGATGCCAAGACAGTAAGAAATCCACATCAGGCTATATTTATCTGTTAGCTGGCGGAGCAATTTCTTGGAGGTCTGCAAAGCAGACGCTCATAGCTTCATCCACCATGGCCGCAGAATTTGTAGCATGTTATGAGGCATCAAACCAAGGGATATGGCTGCGGAATTTTGTCACTGGGTTGCGTATTTTGGAAGGCACTGAAAGACCACTTAAGTTATATTGTGACAATAAGTCTGCAGTTTTATATTCCAATAACAACAGGAGCTCGACAAAATCAAAGCATATTGATATCAAGTTCCTAGTTGTAAAAGAAAGAGTGCAGAGTGGACAGATTTCCATAGAGCACATTAGGACAAACTCCATGATAGCGGATCCACTTACGAAGGGACTACCACCCAAGGTCTTTCATGAGCACACTGCTCAGATGGGTGTTGTTCTATTTGAGAACATTCTGGTTTAGTGGGAGTTTGTATTTATATTACTGCTTTATGTCAGCCTTGAGTTTTATCTATGTAATTAGATTAATTTCGCAGAAATGAAATATTCATTTATTACGCTCACGACGTATTGTGAAGTATTGATCTCAATAAAGTTAAGTAGGACCAGTTGGAAATAGGCATGTATGGATCACATCACATGTAATTTCCATGCTACGCATCCATGATTGATCTATGTCATTTAGCTGTATTAGTATACGTGACCATTGGTGGGTCGAGTTACGATTGATGTAACGAAAACCGCTTTGATCCTATATTAATATAGTTAATGGACAAGATTGTTTGGATACCCTCAAGTTATGATAACAAATTTCTGAGCTCACTAAAGTTAAGCACATTTTTTCAGGATACATATGTGGTCCAGTGGGAGATTGTTAGATAATGTCTCAATGGGACCACATAATTAAATGTGGTGTTATCATTTATAAGAAGCCTACAATTTAAGTGATTCAATTTAGTTGATAGGCTTAAGGGTATATGTGTTATGGACCTAATGTGTAGATACTAGTTATATAATTTCTATTTCTATGAGGGGCAGAAATAGAAATTAAAACATATTGGTTAAAGTTGGTTTTCATTCCTTTTGAACTTCCACAACCTTTCAGTTTTGAAAACCAATAAATAGAAATTAAAGCCAATAATGGTTAAAGTTGGTTTTCATTCCTTTTGAACTTCCACAACCTTTCAGTTTTGAAAACCAATTACAACCTTTAAAAGGTTATGGTCCCTATTCCTTTCCAAGTGGAAAAAAGAACACTGCCATTTTTCTAAATCCTCTCAAGAAGAAACATAAGGCACCAAAGGGGAAAGGATTAGAAGGCAATAACATAATCAATAACAAAGAGTTTATTGATAATCACACTTCCGTTTAACCGTTCATCAATGGATTCAGGTATGTCATTTTGTCTTGATTTCTTGATAATACACATGGTAAATGATCCGAAGTGTAAGGTTTATGTTCTGAAATTTATGTTTACATGTTCAGCCATAAGAAAGTGTGAAATCAATTTAGAGTACTTTGAAAAATGACGCTCTCTATATTGCTGCTGCTGCAGGAGCACATTATCGGCGTGAAATGAGGATAATGTTTTTTCAAGCATATCTTCTTTAGTAATTTTTTCTCTATATAATTTTAATCAAGAGATTATTTTAAATAAAGTAGAATTTTACTCACTACCTGATTTTTAATCTTGCAACCTCATATGCAACCAATCATAATGGGCTCTTAGGAGGATTACGATCTTCTGGTGCTCATATCTCTCCTTCAAATTATTCCACAAAATTAGTGGATCTTTTACCGTAAGGTACTCATTTTTTAATTCTTCTTGGAGATGATGACAAATGAATATCATTGCCTTTGTATGATCCTGTAGAGATGCTTCATTTTCTTGTTTTATGATAGCTCCAAGATTCATTGCCTCAAGGTGGATCTCAACATCCAAAAATCTAAAATAAATAATTTTTTATTCCAGAAATGTCAAGAGCTGAGAATTCTAATTTTAAAAGATATGACATGATTTCTAAATTTAACAAAAACAATATATTTAGTATCACTTAAATATATTAAGGAAATATAAAATTAACTTTAGAATTTATTTATACTTATTACATCCGCCCAATAGCTTTGTCTTCTCAGCTGGCTAGAATCTCATACTGATAACGTATTATAAAACTAAAGAAAATAAAGGAGGAAGAGCCACTGTAGAAGAGGAAATATAAGATCACGCATGTAATACATAATTTTTCTATATCTTCATAACTATGCAAACTCACCTATTTATAGGTGATAAAACCTTCACTATACACCACTATTCATCACACCATGTGGTTTACCAAATGGCATACCACACTTCCCACATGGTAAAACTTTCCCCTATTTCTACTTTGGCCCAAAACCCATTAGAATTTTAATTACATCTCTTTTAATGGTTATCCAAATATTTCACAATATTTTGCATGTTCTTTGTGTCCTCTAAATTACTTCTTTTTGAAGACCTTTTCCTATACTTGCAAATTCTCAATTTTTGCTTCTTATTACTCTGTAAATTTTAATTTTAATTTATTATTATTTTTTTTTTGGTTCATGGTCACTCAAAGACTCACAGCCTTGGTATGAATTATGACATTTCTTGCATAGTCTGGTTTTTTTTACTCGTCTTCTTTGAGGCATTTACGCGGTGTTTGGTCGAGAGATTTGGGAAGAGATTTGAAAGGGAAAAGGAAAAGGAAAAGGTATGTGAAACTACATGAAATGTAGGTATATTTTATTCACATTTCATCTACCTTTTCCTTTTCACTTTATAAATTCCTTCCCAAATCACTCAACCAAACAAAATGTTACTTTTTCAGAGATCTCTCTTCTATAGTGTTTACTTTTTGCCTTCCTAATAAATATTTGATTATGTTTAAATTGAGCACATTTACATTGCCAGAAACATGGTGGTACTTCTTTTCTATGGTTTAATGTGTCACATTGTGATAGACATTTTGATCAACTTAATGTGTGGCATTCAGACACTACTATTACTGTCAAATACTCCACGGTCGTATAATATTCAGCCAAACAGGTAAATTATTTTCCTATTTCTCTCTACTGTTTTTCTTTTCTAATTCACTTTTACCTTTTTTTCTTAATAAAAAACATCATGATTATTATGTGTGAGCATACGTGCACATCCTCATAACATTCAAAGGTGAATAAACAAATTGCAGTTGATGTGGTTAATAGGGAGGTTATCCAATATATTTTGGGTAGAAAGACACTGTTATCCCGTATATTTCTTCTTTTGTGGTCATAGGTTGGTACAGGTGAATTTGCAGCATACATTTTATGTTCTCATCATTGGGATATTTTATCATGAGTGATTGGATTCAAATTTGTTGTTGGTTAGCATTGTAGAATTATTTGATTTTCGAGATTTGATCTATTCATAATGTATAAAATTATTTTCTTTTTCATTATTTTCGTTTTGTTTTTCAAAAGCTTCTAGATCATAGAAAGGGATTTTTTTTTTTTTGAAAAAAAAAATAAAATAGATTGCTTGCCCTTACATGTTAGACCATTGTTGTGATGAATTATGTATTCTTGATATAGTACCTTTAGGTCTTAGACTTTATAATATGTAATTTGCATTTTTTTTTAAAAAAAAAAAAGTTGTAGTTGCATATTCATTAATGTAACATGTACTCATTGAAATTTTAGTGTTGTGGAAATAAATAGTGTTTCAAATATAGGAGTAAAAGAAGGATCCTTTGTGGGGAAAGAACTCATTGGGGTTCATTCAATTTTGCAGACCATAATGAAAAACCTGTAACAACTACATATTTTTTGCCAAAATGGATTGTTATATTTTGGTTTCAATCACTGCTCTCATATCTACCCAAATAAGATATAAAAGCTTGTTGTTGTAGTTAACATCTTACTCGTACACTAACAAAAATTATAGTTAAACTGTGGTGTTCTTTGCAAATAATTGGGAAACAAACAAACACATAGTTTATTGGTCACACTAGCTCATGTTTATTAGCTAGAAAAATTCTCTGAAAAATATCAAAACTTGTTTGTTAGATTTTGGGATATATATCTCTACTGAATGAGTTTTCCTAACCAAATAAATAAATTAAATTATTTGCTTCACTATTCATGTTTTGAGAGGGTAATTTATGTGAATAAATTTGGCCGAGCTAAGTCCATCTATCTTAAACATTGGACTGAGCTACGAATCGAGGTGAAAGCTTAGATAGGCCGGTCCTGGGTCATCTGGACACCAAGTCAGACAGAGACGTCGCCAGGGGTCTGACCTGGCTATCT
Source organism: Camellia lanceoleosa (assembly GCA_025200525.1). Lineage (NCBI taxonomy): Eukaryota > Viridiplantae > Streptophyta > Magnoliopsida > Ericales > Theaceae > Camellia > Camellia lanceoleosa. Next base: position 132,753,406 of record CM045765.1, read on the forward strand.
AAAGCTAGGCCTTATAGCAGGCTGAGGTGTTAGCAAGGAAGAAGGCCAAGCTAAGTATAACTCGGCGGGGTGCTATCCTGCAATTGGGGCTACCTGTGTTATTTAGGGCAACATTGAGACATGTTAGCTCGGTTGACCGTACTGCCAGCCTAAGTAAAAGAGTTGAAACCATCTCACTTGGTTGGTAGTGAATAGGGTGTTATCATGATAGGCATTATCCTTGGGAATGTGATTCCTAAGAAGACTGCTAATCTCATTCCTAAGAGGACTCTGCTAAAGAGAGTTAAAATCCTACTTAGGCAAAATCTATAAAAGCTCATGACAGGACCTATGCACAAGTATCGGAATTCTTATTCTCAAATACACAAAGCTTTTGTGTCTATTGTCTATTTTATTGACTTAGGCATTGGAGAGGTTTCCAGCATATACCCGCCGGCTAGCTCACGTTTGTGTTTTCAGGTAACAAAGCAACGATGTTTGGAGGCGTGCAAACTTGATCAACAGGATTATACGAGAAAATTATTCTGCGCTCATACAATTGGTGCCGTCTACAGGAAGTTTACAAAGAATAAACCTTTTGATTGAGTTTTTCTTCGATTAACTTTAATGACGCATAATGAAGACTTAGCATTTTCTGCTATTGATGGGCAAACCCCGGAAAGGGAAGGGAGACGCAAAGGTTTGCCTTTTGTCCCACCCATGGTAGAATTGGATCCCCAGTGACGGAACCCATGGAGAGACACACGAAAAAGACGAGGCTCAAGGCCGCACTGCTCTCAAAGCCCTGATAGACAGAGGTGGATGATGGATTCTTAGGTTCTGGAAGATTGCGTAAGGAAGCAAGACGAAGTAATAAGGAGAATGATGGCTGACATGGATACGATGAAATGCCAGATAAAAGGCAAAGGGGTGGCAGAAAATAAGATGGGCAAAGGCAAAACGCACTCTAGCCACTTAGGAGCTCATGACAAGTAAGTCACGCCATCACAAACTAAAAGCAGAAGCCTCAGGATAGGCGACACGCAGTCAAGGACCTCTAGGACTCGTTACTCCAAGTCTGAGAGAACAAGGACTGAAAGGTCTTGTACGAAGGGAAACAGTTATTGGCCCTCGTGTACGCACCAAACGACATCAAGGCACATAGAGTTACCTAGGTCTTCGGACTTACAGACAGTGCTAGAAGAGAGGGCATAAAGACGAGAAGATGCTCAGGAACGCGACCCCCAAAGGGTCTCTACTCTACAGCGGTTGGCTCCTTAGACACATGGAAGTGTCGAGGTTGGAATGCCAGTTCTGCGCCTTGCCTACGAACCAGCAAACAAAGCGTTAGCAAGGTTACAAAGCTCATCGTTCATTCTGGAAATAGAGAATGCACCATTACCCTTAGGCTTTCACCAGTCTAAATTCACCACTTCTGCCAGGTTATGGCTGTATACTGACAGAACGAGGCTCTAATGTGTATCTTGTTTCCCTCAAACTTAGGCGATCTAGGCTTGACATGGTTTGAGAGGTTGCCAGAAGGCAACATAGCTTCATGGGCTCAACTTGCAGAGGCGTTTGTTACCAGGTTTAAGACAAACACCAAGATGCTAGTGGAGATAGACCGGCTGCTCTCCATCAACATGGGTGAGAAAGAAACACTAAATTCCTACAATAACTGTTATTGGGAGACTTTTAATCAAATTGGAGATTGCCCCACAAACCTAGCTATCTCACAGTACAAATGGGGTCTGCCAACGGGAAATAAATTGAGGGATTCAATGACAATGATGCCACCCCTCATAATTGAGGCCTTAATGGAGAGAATGCATCAACACATCAAGGTAGATGAAGATGAAGCTCGCGCCAAGGCAAAGTCTAGCACAACAGCAATGTCGGACAAAAAACCCGTGACAAAAGGTAACATGGTCGGCCGGAAAGAACGACCAAATAAAAATGGTCGAAGCAGACGACCAAACGATATGGACTCCCAAGCAAGGAGGTTGAGAGTCTGCACTGGCATCACCACGGTGTTCAATAAGCCTATCTATTGGATTCTTAGCGAGATAAGCGACAAACCCTTCATTCAGCGGCCAGCCAAGTTGGGAAAAACGCAAAGGGGCTACGATAATAGATACCGTTGCACCTTCCATAATGAGAAGGGGCATCGAACTAAAAATGGTATGCCATTAAGGCAACATTTGGAAGAGTTAGTGGCCGCAGGCCACCTAGACCAGTATATTGAAGGGGGAGTGCAGCCAACCCCCCAGGACCATAACGGGCCAAATAAGACGCCAATTGACGGTTTGCCCCAAGGCATAATTAATGTGATACACGAGATCATCGAGCCTGAACAAGGATGTGAACTCAGAGGGATGATCAAGAAGGCTAAGCACACGAGAGAGGTACTGAGTGCACAGTTTACCATCAAAAAGGGAAAAACAAAGGCGACAAACTTCATCACCTTCTTTGACAAGGACTTAGCAAGGTTACAATGCCCATACAACGATGCACTAGTGGTTACTCTGTGTGTCAAGAATTTCGATATCATACGGATCCTGATTGACCAAGGGATCTCATGCGAGATAATATACTATGAGACCTTCAAGTAGCTCAAGTTAGAGGACAAAGATTTAGCACCCGCAACATCTCCCTTAGTCAACTTCAACTCAATACCAGAATGGCCGGTTGGCAAGATAACTCTGCCGGTTAAAGTTGGAACAATGACAAAACAAGTGGAATTTTGGGTATTGAAAGTCTCTTCCACCTACAACATAATCTTGGGAAGAGCATGGTTGCACACCATACAAGCGGTAGCATCAACCTACCATCAGGTGATACAATTTCCTAACGAAGTTGGCATGATTGAAGAGGTCCTAGGAGGCCAAATCATGTCTAAACAGTGCTTCATAACAGTAAACGGCAGCCGAACTACAAAAGGGTTTGTATAAATGCTAGAGATGTCAGAAAGCAACAAACTATTCGCAGACATCGACAAGGCAGCCGAACAAAAGACAGTAGAAGATCTGGTAGAGGTTAGAATAGATGAAAAGGTCCCAAAAAAGTTCTTTCTACTCAACTCATCTTTGTCCAGCACCTAGAGAATAAAGATCATGGAATTCTTGATCTCTAACATCAAGGTGTTTGCCTGGATGCTGTACGACATGCCTGGCATTGACCCTAACTTCATCTACCATCAACTTAATGTCCATCTAACCACCAGACCAATTATACAACGAACGCGCCGATCGGCACTTCACCACGCCGAGATAGTGGCTGAGGAAGTGGGAAACTTGCTAGAAATGAGGGCAATCAGAGAGGTACACTATCCCAAGTAGAATTCCAACACTATGGTGGTGCCAAAGAAGAACGATCAGTGGCACGTATGTGTGGACTACAAAACGGTCAACAAAGCATGCCCGAAAGAAAGCTTTTCTTTACCTCGGATAGACCAACTGGAGGACCTAACTGCAAGTCACACCCGACTTAGCTTTCTTGATGCATATCGTGGATACCATCAGATTGCTATGTACGAACTGGACTAGGAGGTTACATCCTTCACAACACCTAAGGGATTATATTGTTATAAGGTCTTGCCCTTTGGCTTAAAAAATGTAAGGGCAACATTCCAGCGAATGATCACTAAAATTATCGAGCCATTGTTGGGCAGAACAATCGAAGTATACGTAGACAACATGGTGGTCAAGAGTAAAAACGAAGGAGACCATCTCAATGATCTAGATGAGATGTTTCACATTTTGAAGGCCCACAATCTAAGGCTGAACACATCCAAATGCGCGTTTAGCATAGGGTCAGGTAAATTTCTTGGCTTTCTAGTGACCAATTGAGGTATAGAAGCCGATCCTTCTCAGATTAAAGCCATTTAAGATCTTGAGAGGCCCAACACAGTCAAGGAAGTATAGCATCTTATGGGCCTAGCTGCCGAACTAAACCGATTCATAAGTCGGTCGTCAGACAGATGTCGACCATTCTTCCAGGCGCTGAAGGCCAAGTTTGAATGGGATGACAAGTGTGACCGCGCTCTAAAAAGCTTAAAAGAATACATGACCTCTCCATCGTTGTTGGTAACCCCAGTACCAGGAGAGGAACTTTTTATGTACTTGGCAGTTTCCCAACATGCAGTTAGTGTAGTGTTGGTATGAGCCGAGGGAATACAACACCTACCTATCTTTTATGTTAGCAAGACACTGTTGGGCACCGAAACAAGGTACCTATGGAGAAGTTGGCCTTAGCATTAATGATGGATTCAAGAAAACTGTCGCATTACTTCTGTGCTCACACCGTGATTGTCTTAATAGCTTTCCCCTTAAAAGCCTTGTTTGAAAGAGCGGACTTTTCTGGGCAAATTTTAAAGTGGATAGTGGAGTTAGGACAGTTCGACATTAAGATTCAACCAAGAACCGCAATAAAGACCCAGGCTTTGGCATATTTTATGGCCGAGTTTGCTCCAGGCATCCATAATGCTTGCCCAATCAACTTGACTGAAGCAATCGAGCAAAGAGCGAAAAGTGCCGCAGGGATAGCGCAGCCTCCACAGCAGATTGCTTAATTGCGTAGCAAACCATTCAGCCTTGCAAAAATGAAAGAAGGAGCAAACCGCACTACTACAAGCAAGGACTCACCTAAAAAAGAAGTCCTAAGACCGTCAGGCAGTAAGGATCAAATCCGAACAGCAGACAACAACTTAAAAGAAGACAACATCAACGCTCCTAATCCTAAGGCGTCATCAGATCCCTCCATTTGTTGGAAGTTGTTTGTTGGTGAGATATGGAAGCTCTTCGTAGATGGAGTGTCCAACAGGCACGATGCAGGATTTGGCATAGTTCTCATCTCGCCAGATGGTTTGACCATTGAACAAGTAATCAACCTTGGATTTTCAACATCTAATAACGAGGCTGAGTACAAAGCATTGTTAGCCGGTTTGAAGTTAGCATTCCACATGCAAGCCACCGAGCTGATGGTGTACAGTGACTCCTAATTGGTAGTCAACCAAATATCAGGCGATTATGAAGCAAAAGACCATAGAATGACCAAGTATCAAGAGTTGGTCAGAAAGGAGATCATGAAATTTAAAGTTGTACGAATAGAGCAAATCGGTCGAAAAGAAAATAGCAAGGCAAATGAACTGGCCGGTTTCGCGTCAATGGCGGATACATCCATCCCACACCCATTCTTGGTGGACTTCCTACAGAGACCAAGCATTAAGGAACCTAAAGCAGCCAAGGTATTCTGCACCGAACTAGGCCCTTCCTGGATGGACCCCATCGTGGTCTTCTTAAAAGATGGTATTTTTCTAGAGAAGAAGAAGGAAGCCAACAAAATTAGTACAAAGTTGCAGCGATTTTGGCTCTCCCCATCGCTCGCATTGTACAAAAAAATCCTTCACAGGACCGTATTTAAAGGGTGCCTATCCTAGCAAGGTCGAAGCATTCCTATTTGAAATCCACGAAGGCATTTGTGGAAGTCACCAATGAGGGAGATCTCTGGCCTACCGAGCTATTTTACAAGGGTACTGGTGGTCGGATATGCAGCAGACGCAAAGAAATATGTCAAGAAATACGAGAAATGTCAGATGTTCGCGCATCAAATCCATCAAGTAACTAGAGAACTCTTACCTTTGACTAGCCCTTGGCCTTTTGCAATGTGGGTCTTAGACATAGTGGGACCACTCCCAACCGTGCCAGCAACAAAAAGTTTTTTATTACAGTAACAGACTACTTCACCAAATGGGTAGAAGCAGAGGCATTCACTTTCATCAAAGAGAAAGATGTCAGGAAATTTGTCTAGCAGAACATCATAACTCGGTTTGGAATTCTTAAGGCCTTAATATCAGACAACGACACTCAATTTAATGGACGAATCTTTAGGGGCTTTTGCGAAGAGCACAAGATTGAATTCTATAACTCTATGCTGGCCTACTCTCAAGCCAACGGCCAGGCTGAAGCCTCCAACAAAGTAGTCTTAGATGGTTTAAAGAAAAGACTTGAAAAAGCAAAAGGGAAATGGGATAAAGAACTTCCTCACGTCTTATGGTCATACCACATTACACCAAGACGGTCGACTAGCAAAACTTCTTTTTCCCTGGCTTATGGCATGGAGGTAGTGATCCCCCTAGAAATTGGCCTCCCTATTATTAGAAGTGAAAATTTTGATCCTAATATGAATAGAGATGCCATAGCCTTGGAGCTAGATCTAGTTGACGAACGAAGAGAAAGGGCATTGGTCCACATCACCTCTTATCAACAAAAATTATCCAGAAAATACAATAAGATGGTGCATCCAAGGCAATTCAAGATAGGAGATTAAGTGCTGCGCAAAGTAATGGGAAACACTTCGGTACCAGGAGATGGTAAATTGGGACCCAACTGGGAAAGACCATACATAGTGACTGGCCTGGCAAGAAAATGAGCATACCACCTTGAAGATTTGGATAGCTGAGCTATCCCAAGGCCTTGGAACATCGCAAATCTCAAAATATTTTATTTTTAGCTCTTCAGATACTTGTAATTTTTCTTTTTTTGACATTCAATAAAACAAGTAAGCTTTTTTTTTTTTATTTATTTTACCAGTACTTGTATTCTTCTGTCTATAAACTAGTTTGTATTCATTGCCTGACTAAGGGGCAATGTAGGTTGGCAAGTTTGACCACATTTTTTGCACTCTTTAGCTGAGATAAGAATCTAGGCTTAAGAAGGTTGGCAAGCTTGACCAACATTTTTTGCACTCTTTAGCCGAGATAAGGATCTAGGCTAAAGATGGTTGGAAGGTTTGACTAACATTTTTTACACTCTTTAGTCGAGATAAGGATCTAGGCTTAAGAAGGTCAGCAGGTTTGACCAACACTTTTTACATTCTTCAGCTGAGATAAGGATCTAAACTTAAGAAGGTTGGCAGGTTTGACCAATATAACTTTTTGGACTCTTTAGCCAAGGCTTAAGAAGGTTGGCAGGTTTGACCAACAATTTTTGCACTCTTTAACCGAGATAAGGATCTAGGCTAAAAAAGGTTGGCAGGTTTGACCAACATATATTTTTGCACTCTTTAGCTGAGATAAAGATCTAGGCTAAAGAGGGTTGGCAAGTTTGACCAACACATATTTTTGCACTCTTTAGCCGAGATAAGGATCTAGGCTAAAGAAGGTTGGCAGGTTTGACCAACACTTTTTTGCACTCTTTAGCCAAGATAAGGATCTAGGCTTAAGAAGGTTGGCAGGTTTTGACCAACATTTTGCCCTCTTTTGCCAAGATAAATATCTCGGTCAATACAAGGTGGCCGAACTATCCAACACATTTTTTGGATTCATTCATCGAGATAGGTATCTCGGCAATAAAGGTTGGCAGGTGAAGGTATGGCCGAGGTGGTTAGTTCGGCTAGGCATACAGATAATATGTTACACAATATTTAAAAACAAACATAGTAACCGAGCAAAAACATCAAAAAATTTTCATTAAAAAGAAAATGCTTACAAATGATGGGACTTATAGCCTAGTTACATAGTAGAAAAACAAAAGTGAACAAGGAATAGTCGTAGCATGGTTAACCGAGTAGATTTTCCAACTCTGCATTAGCCCTATCACCGACTTCACCATCCGCCAGGATAGTTCTAGCGTCGGCCTCTAGAGTTAGGTCAGTGATACTTTCTTTTACCACCAGGCTGAGCAATTTAACCAGAACCTCCGAGTTACCTCTCGGAGGGGTCACAACGTACTCAAAAGGATACACCTTGTTTTTGACGAGTAATGATGAGCCACGCATCGAAGACTTGAATCGAAAGTTCCCGCGGGGACATTCTTGAGCTGAAAATTGTACTTTTCTTGTACTTTCTCGAGAGCGGAGGACTCCAATCATCACCAAAACACAGAGGGAGGACAATGGGACCTTGGAGACCACCCAGGAGGGTGGCCAACCACCTAGAACAATGGCCGACCAGTTGTTGACCACAAAAGTGGTCGGCCGACCAGAAAAACTGGCTGGCCGACCAGTTTATGAAAACAGGGACAGATTGGTCTTTTCAGGTCCGGATCTTTAAGTACACAACTCTAAATCACTTTTGCTCACACCTCCAAGGTCGAAATACATTTCTCTTCATCCCTAGACCCTTTTCCCTCTCAGATCTGCACTTTATATGCGTTTTCCAATGTCTCACGCGAAGTTGTTTTGCGAAAACTTTTAATTCTTTTCGTTTTGAATCGATTAGAATTTGTTTTTGGAGCTTCTTTCTCCATTTTCACCACTTAAGGTATGTTTGTCTCGAAGTTTGGGACCTTTTCCCGAGTGTTGACTTTTGTTGACTTTTTCTCTTCCGGAGAGTTGACCTTGGTTAACTTTTTGCAATTTTGGCTCATTTTGCTCATTTTTGCAGATTTCTTCAGATGGCTAACGATATTCCGTATGGCGGAGGCTCTCCGAGAGTAGAGGATGAGCCCGACATTATACCGTTGCCACTGAGGATACGGCCATTCGACCCGGAGGGGTACCACTCGCAGGAGCACATTCTACCTCCTTGCACCTTTCATCATTTCACCGACTTCGCGCGACGGGCGCCCGCAGACCTACTGCTATGGGAGCCGGAGTACCATCTATCTCATCATGCACGAGAGGTACGTACTTCACTTTTTACATTTTCTGTAATGTATTTTATCTACTCGTTCCAAACAGATTCACATACATAGTACTTCTGCTCATTCTCGAACACAACTTACACACAACATTTTGTCCACTTGGCACGCAGGTCATAACATAGGACATTGTTCGTTGGGCACACAGCTCAAAACATAATATTCTGTTCACTGGGCACACGGCTCATTTTAGGCACACAACTCATTTGGGCACACAGCACATTTTGGGCACACAGCTCATTTTAGGCACACAGCTCATTACACTGCTCAATCTGAATACGCAGTTCATAACACAGTATTTGCTTAATCTGAACACACAGTTCATAACGTAGTTTTGCTCAATTTGAACACACAGTTCATAACGCAGGGTTTGCTCAATCTGAACACCCAGTTCATTGCGCAGGGTTGCTCAATCTGAACACGCAGTTCATAATGCAGTTTTTTGCTCAATCTGAACATACAGTTCATAACGCAGTTTTTTGCTCAATCTGAACACAAAGTCCATAACGCAGTTTTTTTTTTTTGTTGGTTTAATTTGCACGCAGCTCATAACATAACACACTGTTCAATCTGAACACGTAGTTCATAACACAGCATTCGGTTTAATTTGCACGCGGCTCATAACATAACACACTGTTCAATCTAAACACACAGTTCATAACACAACATTCGATTTAATGTTGTACACGGCTCATAACACTGCTCAATCTGAACACACAGTTCATAACACAGCATTCGATTTAATTTTGAAACTGATTACATCTGTTCAATCTACTTGCAGGTATCGTCTCATTTCACACGGGTTACAGGTCGATCATTGCTAGGGAGTGGTATATGGAGCTCCCGGATGCCGTTCGGCATATTGTTGATAAGGCGGAGTTTGGCCCATTTTGTATGGGATTGTCGCATCATCCGGCAAGCAGGACCCTTTTGGGCGCATTAGTAGAGAGATGATGGGACACCACCAACTCCTTCCATGTCTCTGCCACCGAGGACATGACGATGACCCCGTATGACCTCCTTACTGACGGGCCTCGACGTGGCGGACCGGCCGGTCCCATACGATGCAGATATGGATGAGTGGAAGGCGGCTTGGACTTATCTGCTCAGAGCCCATCCGCCGATTGACAGATCATTAGGCAGGGTCCGGTACACCTGGTTTGCAGAGCAGTACAAGAGGACTACGCCTGAGACATTTGAGGCCATACAGCAGTATGCCCGGGGGTTTTTGATGTTCCTTCTCGGGACCACTCTGTTCTCCGACGGGGGGAACACAGTTGGGCTTTATCTGCTCAGTGCTCTGGTAGACCTATCACAGGTCAGTCAGTATGATTAGGGTGGCGCTGTCCTTGCTACCCTTTATTGCTACATAAACGCAACCTTCCGCGAGTGGGGGACCATAGTAGATGGCTACTAGCAAGCCTGGGAGGTACATTCTGCCCTTTTAATTTACATTTCTGCTTTTCATTATCTGTACACTGCACATGGCATACATTGCACACATTACATTCTGTACCCTACGCTCAGCATTCAGCATTCTGCATTTTCTATACATTCTGTATTCTGACAACCACTGTCTTCCTTTTCACAACTGTGGTTTTATGCCTACTTCTTGACACTCGCCCCTGAACTAGAGGTTGAGGCACCTCTCGAGATCCCTTATTCACGCAGATTTGAGGGTCGGTGCCAGTCCAGGCCCCGGGAGACTCTGCCGTATCTTCGGCAGTACTTTGACACAGTGTGGGTGACCGAGGTAAACCAGAACTCTCAGTTCTTCATGCTTTCTGCTTTGATTCATCTTGCATATTTATGACATATAATCAGTTTATGCACTTGCTATCCGCAGATCACTTGGCCGCCTGGGCTGGAGATGCCCGGATATGCTCGGTTCCAGTTTCCTGGGGCATGGGGCGCCTCCCGTTACAGAGTCTTGTTTGAGGGACCAGCCAGTAGAGCCTAGTTTCTCGGGGATCACTTCATGCATCAGACGATGGGCAATGCCACTCAAGATATCCCCTTACTGCCTTCACTGGACATGCGGTCTACGGAGCACCTCACTCCCCGGGAGGTTGACGACCTTATGCTGGGTGTCGACGCAGTTCTATTCTTGGAGGAGGGGGAGTACGCGACATACCGCCATACATACTTGATGCCTCCACTAACAAGTGTCCGTACTTGTAGACGCGCCCGTGGGGCCTCGCTCTACAGTTCGGACTCGATTTGTGTCACGGTTCTAAATCTGAACCAAAGAGTCCAACTCTGGCAAATCGTTTTGAGAAAAACTGATTTTTGAAAAGTGCCAAACATGGACTGCTTTGCGGACTGAGTCGCCACCTAAATATTTTTAAAATGGGAAATTTAGGAAACTCGACTCGGTCAAGGCCACGTGTCCGCTATAACCAAAGTTGACTTGGCTCGAGCTTGGGTACGATCGGGAAGGTCATTTATGAGCACCTCTCGCCCGGTCCGAAGACCGGCCTCTACTAACCGTGATATCCGTTTTTGAAAACATTACATGCTCTTGTTCCAATTATTAACCTAGAATTACTATGTTATGCGCGCAGCAAACAAGTATAGACTAGATCGCCTAATTTGGGAATAAGCATTGCATATCCGTTTTGTCTCGAAAAACGTGTTAGATTTTGCTTCTCGCAAGTAGGCTAAAATACGGATTTCAATGAGTGGTTCCAACTCAGGCAATCCAACCTTCACCCACAGGCATTCAAGCAGTTTATGACACATAAGCATTTAGCCGCATGGCAAGCATACTGTCATGGCAAACATTCACACGCATGCGATATGCTAAAGCATAAATACTTACATCGTACTCCGTGCCAAAACAGTAAACTGGTTAGCAAAACATGCATGACCTAGTTTATGTTAAGTGACTAATGCATCGCATACGGAATGTAATCTAGACAGGCTTGGCTATCCCTAAACATGGCATGTGAAATGCGCGAGTAGCACGTATTCAATTTGGAATTGAAAATTGCTATGCAGTTTGTATGATATGCCGAGCCCGGTGCATGTAAACAAATGCATGAATGCACGCATGCATTGCATAAGGTATGCTAAAATAAAAGTGCCCTAATCTACCATTATAAGCAGGTAAATAAAAGGGATAGAAAGAAGTGGGGGTTGGAAGACATACATCCACTCACGCACACTTATTACATTTTCGCCCTCGCTCGGAGGGACCCAAAATAATAATACAGTCCGAATAATAAACAAATTAATTATTACAAAATTCTACTTATCAAATTAAATCAAATGTAAAAAGAAAGGGGCCTCAGCCCCGCCTCGGGATGCGCGAATGATGCATGCTCGGTCCAACTTGCCCGAAAAGCCCACACCGCACCACTGCTGTCTCTGTTCTTACTGCCCTGCCTCTCCAAAAATTACCAAAGTCCCAGGAGGCCTTCCCTGTGTGCTGCTGAGTGCTACCGGCTGGAAGACATTCCCACCGGCTGCTTGTGATGACCACCGGTTGCAATGGAAGTTATCGGCACAAAAAATGTGCCGGTCGAAACTAAAGAGTGCCGGTCGGCACTAAATTCCTGCAGGAGACAGTTTTGACAGCAACAGACAGCAGCAGTGCATGATATGGAATCTTGGGACAAATGTTTGCACCAACCATACTCCTTATCATATTCGTGACTCAAAGGAGTATAGCCTTTGGTTCTCGGACCACCATTCGCGCATTTCGATGCGTGATGGCCCAAGAGCCAAGTTGTGCACTTTCAATGGGATGAAATGCAATGCATACAATCAAATCAAGGGGCATCTACCTCCATCATGACTTGGTCAAGAGGTAGAGCATGCATGCTAATTGCAACCTAAGCATGCAATCTAAACATGCAACATGAACATGCAAACATATAATTCATGCTAGGTACACAACCTAAGCAAATAATCATGTAAGGCATGGAACCATTATGCTAATGACCATATGCAAGATATAATCTAAACATGCAAGTATGCAAGGCATGCAACATGTTAGGCAACTTAAACAATGAAGATTGCATGCCAAATGCAACATGATCGAAGCATACAACACATGCGAAAGGCCAAGCATGCAACCAACACAAGATAACATGCTACAACATGAAAATGATGGTCTTAGACTAATTTGGACAGCCCCTAAACAAGCCCAAAACAGCGGCTAAATGTCATGGAAATGAAGGCCAAAATACATACAAACATGCATGCGCACATGGTCCAACACTTAGGCATATTAAAGCAACTTTTTAAGCACACTTAAAAGGCACAAACATGGATATATCTCCAACATGTTAAACACTGAAAACATGCTAGAAAAGGTCCCAAATCAAACAAACCAAGCAAGTATGGCATACTACACACTCACACACCTAAGGCTAGCAAGCCAAAATGCAAGGTGACTATATAAGGCATGCCATGGATGGCCTAAACAACCAAAAACAGATCTTATATGTGGCAAAACAAGAACATTTTCAGTTTATGACCACCCACAAAAACAAAAGCAAGATAGGCTAACGAAGCATGCAAACTTACGGTAAATAGAAGAGATTACAAAGCAAGTGCATGATAGAGTTACCAAACATGGTTGAGCCCTTCTTCAATGTTGAAGAAGAGCTCAAAATGAGCCTACTTACAGTTTATTACATGCTCAAAAACAGATTATACACCAGCCAAATATACTATGCAAGAAACATGGCATACAAGAGGATATTGAGATAGGTGCTAGATGCAGCCACCAAACAGCAAGGGGTCCTCAATCAAACATGAAGAGGACCCCAAAATAAGACTATTTGAAGTTTGGGTCGGAGCCCAAAAGTGCTTGCAACTAGGGCTAAGAGATGATGCAAGAAAATGCTAGTTTGAGGGAAATAGACACTTACCCTTGAAGACCAATGAACCAGCAGGTTTTGATCCAAGTTTAGGTGCTCCTAAGCTCTGCAAATGGCCTCCAAGTCGCTGGAAATGGAAGTGGTGGTGTTGTGCTATGGGTTGGTGAAGGAATGGTCAAGAATAATGGACTTTTGGAGGCAAAGGAGTAAGATATAGAGAGAGATAGAGGGTTGTATCTATCTATATCAGATATATATCTATATATCTCTGGTTTTTGTTCCAAAACTCTAACCTTTTGCAATGGGAGAGAAGGCTCTCTTATATAGGCCAAGAACCAAGCTTCTAAGGCAAGTTTCAAAGGGTCAAAGGGTGCAAAGCTTGTTGGAGAAGCTTGGACAGCTGGTAGGCTTCTTGAGGAAGCCAAGACAAAAGGGTCAAGGCTTCCTCAAGAAGCCATGAGCAAAGGGTGCAAAATAAGGGCCAAAAGGTGCAAAATGGTGCAAAATAGGCACATGGATGCACGTGGGTCTGGTTCTGTGCATCCCAGCTGGCACAGCTGGTGTGCACTATGCTTGGGGGGTTCAAAGAGTTCAGGTCGGCCAGAAGGTGTGATCATCGGCCAAAATAAAGTGCCGGTCGGCACTCTTTTCTGCCGGTCGGCTAAATAGAGTGCCGATGGATGATTCCTTGGTCAAAACATGGCTGGTGGGTATGCAAATTGAAGCCCCGGAAGTTAGCTTTCCAATGGCGCAAACCTTGCATCAAAATTCCTTCTGTGCAAAAAGTTATGTTCTTTTCCGTGAAGTCGCGCAGACTCGATCCAACCGGGATGATGCCCAGCTTCAACCAATCATATCTCCTCCACCCGGACTTGGCTCTAGGAGATTCTTGAGTGCAAAGTGAAGCCCCGGAATTCTTCTTTCCAATGATGGTGGCCTCATAGCTTAACTCCAAGTATTGAATTGAATAAGCCCGATTTAGCGAGGGCTGCTCGATTCCCTTCTACCCGGATCTATGCCGAACTTCTCCCAAACCAGTTTTCTCCTCTCCTTTCCTCTTTTCTTCAACTCCAAACCCCTAGACAAAGTGTTTTGAAGGGTTTGCCTCTCTCCTTGTCAAAGGAATTGAACCTGTGCCCTGCACATCTCTCAACACCGAGCAAACCATCAGTAATGCCCAAGTCTTGAGGGCGGTCAAAAATGGGGTGTCTACAGTACTCCTACGAGGAGGGCGGCCGACATGCCATCATCGAGAAGCGCTCAAGCTGCAGACGTCCCTTCGACTAGCAGGGGTGGTATATCGAGGGGTGGGGCTAGAGGGATGCCCTCGACTTGCTAGTACGCTGGGTGGCCAGATCTTCCGACCGAGCTGACGGACTGGCAGTATGGGACATCATACTCGATTCCACTGGAGCCTCCACTGCCGGATCATTGATACGTCAGTGACCCTGACTCACCATCGGTATGCTCCACAGTTTTCATTTATCACTCAGATATTTAGTCATTCATTCATTCACTGATGACTTGAATTTGCATCGGTAGCCTCCCAGAGAGTATACAGAGGGGTTGCTCGAGGTGGTAGCATCACTCGAGAGCATGATCTTGCGAAGGGAGACGATGCTGTACGCCGTCGACATTCTGATACTTTCAATTTCCTTGTATTTATCATACTTTTGATGACATATTGAAACTGAACATTTCACCATATTGATTCGCTGCATGTGTAGAGCACATCTGACACATCACATTCACATACTATATCTGCATGCACACACTCCATGCATCATACTTGTATCTGATATACATACTCTGGCTGATGTATTCAAACTGCCCTTTTTAGGTTCCACTGTCACGGCCCGGGCCATCTCGGCCTTCTCGAGCAGCTAAGAGAGGGGACTCAACTCGCAGCCGAGGAGGACGTAGAGCACCTGTCAGATATGACGAGGAGTCTAGCAAGGAGGAGGAGTCAGGACATCCACAGTCAGAGACATCTGCAAGCAGGGATGATGACTCCGTTTTCAATTTTGAGGACGGAGGTGGTGCCAAGGAGGATTCCGAAGAAGGTGACTTCGATTCAGATAGAGGTGCTGGCAGTGGTGGTGTAGAGGCTGCTCAGTCAAAGAGGGTGAAGAGGGCCTCTCGGTCTTGAGCTTGATAGCACTGATGCAGATGTTCCTACTTTATTTTTCTTTTTACACGTAGTTGTAGCACATTGTACAGCTTAGGTAGTTTTATTTTCTTCAAAACATGTACCCTATTGTAAAATGTTGTAAAAAAGAAGCTATAATGGAATGAAAATGACTTTTTGTTCAAAAAGGTGTTGTATTTTACATTCTATGCATCGCATCGCACCATGTTGCACAAAAATGAGATTGAATGGAAATTGAACATCGTGTATTACCAAGTCACGTAGTGAACTGACGTAACAAGTTAAACAACTTAACTCACTAAGCAACAACAAAACCTTAGCAAGTTTACAACTCGATAAGCAAAGAGCAACAACTCGATAAACAAATGAGCGACAACTCGATAAGCAAAACTTAACAACTTGATAAGCAAATGCATTTTGGAGAATCAAAGTAATGGAATGCATCCGAAACAGAGGTAAACTCAGGCCTTCAGTACTCTCAGCACACAGGAAAGCTAGAGACTCTCTTCTGGAGACAAGAAAAAGCTGAAGACCACTTTTTTTGCTCATGGCCAACCACCATAGGAGCCTGCCGACCAGTTTCTTGGTCTGTAAACCCAAAAAGGTAGCTGGCCGACCAAAAAAAATGGTCGGCTGACCACTTGGCCTGGGGACCTCCAGTTTTTTGACACTTGTCCTCCAAACAGTGACTTATCCTTCATAAAGGTTCCAGCTTTGTGGTTCCCTCATTCTAACTCAGTTTTGTATCAAAATGGAGGCGTTTCTTGTCCAAAATCTCACAAATTGGATCGCCAACTTGGATGGCTCGGAAAAGTTGAATTTCCGGGGCTTCGGCATAAATGCACTATTTACGTTGAGTCACACTCCACTGCGTTTTCCGTTCCTTCATGCCATGGCAAGGTTTTGGAATCCGGTAACACACGTCTTTAGCTTTGGCGGACAAGAGATGTGTCCCACTTTCGAAGATTTCCAAGTTTTGATGGAATCCGAGCGCAACGAAGAAATCTTACCCCAGTTCTGCTTCAGCCACATCCAAGCCTTAGGACGGATGTGTGGGTTTAATTTGCACGACGCTCGGTCATTGATTTGTGACTGAGTGCTGGACATTTCGAGCTTAGTTCGTCAGTTTTTTGATGCTGGCGACCGCGGCGACCATGACTGGCAGGGCTTTCGGCGACATGCACTTTTCTTGTGCATGTTGTCACATTTCTTGCTTGCCCTAGGCTCCGGTGGGTTTAGCACCCGTTTGATTAAGGTTACCGAGGGCTTGAAAGAGGGCCAGAGCTGTATCGCCATGACACTAGCTGAGACGTTGATGGGTTGGGACGCTTTCCATCGCCGAGAGACGACTAGATTCGTGGGGAGTCCACTACTGTTGCAGGTAATATTTCCCACCCCATCTCACATATATTTATCACATCACTCGGCCCTCAGGCTCAGCTTTTCTCTCAAAAACTCTTTTCTTGCTTTTCTCTCCACGTACACCTCTTTATTCTTTAATCTCTTATTTTTTATCCCTCCCTAGATATGGTTGATGGATAAGTTGAAGGTTATGGACTCATGCCCAGCATATTCAGCTCGTAGCTATTTCTTCCAGTGACGTCTAGTCGATGCCTCTTATGAGGGATGGTGGTACGAATGGATGTGCAGTTTGACTGCTCTTGACATTGCTCGGCGCTACCCCTGGCTTAATCTACCGGCGATGAGCTACAGCATGACTCACCAGCCCGGGATTCAGTTGATCAGCCTGACACACTGTGTCCTTTACTTCCCATTCCGACTCCAGCGCTAGTTCAGACATGATCAGACTTACCCAGAGGAAGGGATAGAGTACCCTGCTGTATTTCCAGTCCGAGGCGCATAGCTAGCTCGGTATGCCACAGCATGGAGGACAAGAGAGCTTCTAGCCCCCGCTCCCACTTTCAGTTGCACCCTCTCTGATGAGTGCATAGCTTAGCTTCATGAAGAGGCACAGATTGGGCCTACTTCAACATCAGAGGCTTCAACCAGCTCTGGGAGGGGACGCAGGAACACCTGACTATGCCCTGAATTTATTTGCTTTAATTAGTACTTTCAAGTTTTCTTTATGAATGTAATAAAAAGCAACTTCAATTTGTATTCAAGAGTAAGAGAACTCTATACTGAAATCAATGTAATTGAAGATTGTGGGTACTAAAAATTTTCCGTTTGGTCCAAAAATGGTCTAAGTTGTAAAAAGGTTAATTTGAGCAAAATCAACTTTTATTAAAACTTTTTAAAACCATTTTCGATATGGATCACAACTGGACACGCCCGAGATCTATCATTGAGATGTACAGCCCCAGATCCTAGCAACTGGAAAGTTGCCCCTAGTTTGAATAGCACTGCACTGGAGATCACAACCGAGCTCTTGAATGCAAAATAGACAAAGATCACCGACAAGATCACATGGACAAAGTTGATCGGGAAAGTGTTTATGGCTGGACTTCAGAATAAAGTTGCCTACGTATCCCAAACATAGGAGTCAAGCCTTACGTAGTTCAGCTCGGGTTCACTCGTGTATTAACACTCTCCTTTTGTACTCTAACTTTTACCAAGGCCGCCCTTTCTGGGTTTTCAACCTTGCAAGCTCAGTTTTTATTATTTCAAATTTTCTATGCTCTAACTTTTGCCTAGGTCGCCCTTTCGGGTTTTCGGCCTAGCGAGCCTCTCAAGGATAGTATTTCTTCAACTTGTCCATGTTGATCGGCTGGGAGAACTCTAGGCCATCTAGGTCCATCAAAACGACAGCTCCACCCGACC
Source organism: Camellia lanceoleosa (assembly GCA_025200525.1). Taxonomy (NCBI): domain Eukaryota; kingdom Viridiplantae; phylum Streptophyta; class Magnoliopsida; order Ericales; family Theaceae; genus Camellia; species Camellia lanceoleosa. Next base: position 132,771,783 of record CM045765.1, read on the forward strand.
AGATAGACTTGATGATGTAAGGGCCAGTCCAATTGGGTCTGAACTTGCCCCTAGGGTCGTGGATGGGAGCTCGGTTGTCTTTGAGCACAAGATCCCCTTCTTTCAAATTCCTAGACTTAACCTTCTTGTTGAAAGTCCTAGCAATTCTTCGTTGATAACCCTGAACATGATCTGATGCTTCTTTTCATCAAAGACATGAGTTCTTGAACTCGCTCACGCTAATCTGCCTCAACTATCTGACACTCAGCCAATACCCGTAATGACGGAACCTCAACTTCGATAGGTAGAACAGCCTCCATCCCATAAACCAAGGAATACGGAGTCACCCCAGTAGAAGATCGAATTGAAGTCCGATAGCCCCACAGAGCAAATGGCAACTTATCTGGCCAGTTCCAGTAGGTTTCTATCATCTTCTGCACAATGTGTTTGATGTTCTTATTAGCGGCCTTAACTGCTCCGTTGGTTTGCGGCCGATATGTGGATGACTTATGAAAAGCCACGTTATACTTCTCCAACAAATCGATCACCTCCTTCTTGAAGTGAGAACCATTATCTGAGATAATCTTATTCGGAACCCCGTAACGACAGATGATGTTGTTTCTGATGAACTTTGCAACATGCGAAGCCTTCAACACCACGTAAGATTGGGCCTCAACCCACTTTGTGAAGTAGTCTATCGTTACCAGAATGTACTCATGCTCGTTGGACCCCTTTGGAGTGACAGCCCCAATCACATCAATCCCCCAAACTGAAAACGGCCATGGCGAAGTCATGTTGTACAGCTTCGAGACATTTGTGGCATCGCCGAACAAAGCCAATACAATCCTCTTCCATGGTGGACCAGTAATAACCCTGTCTAAGGATCTTCCGAGCTAGCATCACCCCGTTCATGTGCAATCCGCACTCTCCTCCATGGATGGCCTCCATTAGGCGCTTGGATTCTTCAGCATCAACACACAGTTTATTCATCCCGAAATGACCTCTCTTGTACAGTTTACCCCCACAGATGATGAACTGAGCAGCCATTCTTCGAATTACCCTCTTATCTTTGGCATTTGCCCCTGGTAGATATGCCTCTTTTTCCAAGAAGTTCCAGACATCGTAATACCAGGGATTCTTATCTTGTACCTCATCTATGGCAGCAATAAGCTCGTAAGCCGGCACGAATTTCTGTTCAATGATGATCGGACACATCCGGACTCCGAAAGGGATGTCTATCATGGAAGATAGAGTTGCTAGTGAATCTACGAACTTGTTGTTCTCTCTTAACAGATGAATGAAGTTCAGTTTCTCAAACCAAGGAATCAGCACGTCCAAGGTCTAGTGATAGATTCTCATTTTTTCTTCTTTAACTTTCTAATCTCCTTTAGCTTAAGATACAACAAGGTTCAAGTCCCTGATGACATCCAACTGTTTTGCCCCTAGTTCTAGGGTGGCTTCTAAACCGGCAATACATGCCTCATATTCTGCCTCATTGTTCGATACTTTGAACTGGAGTTTGAATGCTAGGGGTATGCGGGAATTGTCAGGTGCTATCAGCAACACCCCTATCCCATACCCATATTGGTTTGACGCTCCGTCAAAGTACATCGTCCAAGTCTCTTCTTCGACATGCAGAATGGCCTTGCCAGGGAATAGGTACTCAACTACTTCATCCCCTTCAATTGGGTGATCGGCTAGGAACTCCACTACCGCTCTCCCTTTCACTGACTTGCGCATCATGTACTTCAAATCGAATTCGGAAAGCAGAAGCAACCAACGGGCTAGCCTACCCCATAAGTGCCGATTTTTCGAAAAGATATTTGATGGGATCTAATCTTGAAACCAGCATTACGGAGTGAGCTAACAAGTAGTGCCACAGCTTCCTAGTAGCACATACCAAGGCCAGACAAGCCTTCTCCAGCGGAGTGTAGCGGGTCTCGTAATCTAGCATTTTCTTGCTCAGGTAGTAGATAGCTCTCTCCACTTTGTCCTCAGACTTCTGTGCAAGCATGCAGCCCATTGTAGTTTCAGTCACTAAAAGATACAGAATCAACAATTTCCCCAACTCAGGTGGTGACAACATAGGTGGGTTCTGTAAATATTGCTTGATCTGTTCAAAAGCAGCTTGGCATCGGCCTTCCCATTGGAACCTCATTTCTTTCTTCAGGAGACCAAAGAGTGGTTCACAAGTCAAGGTTAATTTTGCAATAAACTGTCTTATGAATTGCACTTTACCCAGAAAAGCCTCGCACCTCCTTTTCAGGCATCGGTGGTGGCATTTCTAAGATGGCCTTGATTTTGGAAGGATCGACATCGATACCTCTCTGTGTGATCAAGAACCCTAGCATTTTCCCTGCTGTAACACCAAATGTACATATTTGAGGATTCAGCCGCAGCCGTTACTCCTTGATCCGTTAGAAGAATTTCTGCAAGGCGGTGTAGTGGCCCTCTCTTTCCTTGGACTTGACAATCATGTCATTCACATACACCTCAACCTCCTTATGGATCATGTCATGCAAAATTGTGGTCGCAGCCCGTTGATACGTAGCTCCAGCATTCTCCAACCTAAACGGCATCACCCTATAACAATAAGTTCCCCACGAGGTGGTGAAGGCAGTCTTCTCCCGATCTTCGGGTGCCATCAAAATCTGATTGTAGCCTGAAAACCCATCCATGAATGAGAGCAGCGCATGCCCAGCAGTAAAGTCCAATAATTCGTCGATATGCGGCAGAGGAAAGTCATCCTTCGGACTGGCTTTGTTCAAATCCCTGAAATCCACACATACCCGAATTCTGCCATCCTTTTTCGGCATTGGAACTATATTGGCCAACCAAGTTAGGTATTCAGATACCAACAAGAACCCTACGTCAATTTGCTTGGTGACCTCTTCTTTGATCTTGAGAGCCCAGTCCGGGCGGATCCTTTTGAGCTTCTGCTTAATAGGTTGGGCCTCTGGGTCAAGAGGGATCCAGTGCTATACAATCTCAAGATCGATTCTAGGCATGTCTTCATAGGACCATGTAAAAACATCTTTAAAATCTTTTAACAAAGTGACTAAGCGCTCGCGTTCCTCCGAAGACAACATGGACTTGATCTGGACCAGCCGTAGATCCTTCTCAGTACCAACATTAATTTTGGTGATTTCATCAACCAAGGGTTTTACAAACCTCTCCTGCTCTTAATCAAGCAAAAATTTCAAAACCAGAGGAATTTTTTTCTCGTCGTTTTCATCAAAATTTTGAAAGTCCTGATTAATGTAATAAATTAAGGGTACAAAAAAGTACTCAGAAGCCACAGCTATTCCATTCTCATTAATCACTTCCAAATCGCATGATTCCTCTGTTACAACAGACTCAAAGGAAAAAGAAAAAGACGACCTAGATAGGACTGTGGCATCCGGGTTGTCACCCCCAAGAATATCGGACTCAAACTCAGATGAGCTGGAACCTGATTCCGACTCCACAGACTCAGTGGAATTAGATTCCGACTCACTACTTGACCCGGTGCTGCTCGATAAGAATCCCTCCTCGTATTGCCAGACAAGGGAGGTTGCGATGAATGCATCCAGAATATTTGAAGATGGGCTTGTAGCCGTTTCATTCCCAATCATGGACACCGAGAAGTTATCCCCCAAGCACTCATGTACGATCGGAGGATCTGAAAGTAGACAAGCTAGTGCTACCCCCATTTCAATCTCTGCACTCTCGGAATCCTCCTCCTTGCACTGTTCAACCTCAGTTGGTGGGTCTGTCTGCTCCTTAGCAACATCATCCCCAGACAATTGCAAGTTAAAGAAAATCTCAAATCCCGACAACCGCTGCCTCTCTGCATTAAGCCACGACTCTGGAAAGCCACAAAACGGAAAGTCCTCCTCCTCCCGGACAAAGTATCCGTTCAAGGTGCCCTGGATGGGCCAGTGCACTAACTCATAAGGCTTGCCAGCTTGTTTGCTTTGGCTCTTCCAGCCATCTCTTTTCCCTTCCTCACCTAATCCTCTTTGGTAGGTTGATAACCTAAACCAAAGGTATGTGGGTTATACGGCATTTCAGCCGATGCTGCTACGCCTTTCCGGCCACTTCTTCCTAATCCCATCCCGGGGATGTGCTGGAGCTTGTTTATGAGGTACACAGACTGTGCACTGACATATAACCCCTCATCAATAACCAGTATGTTCTGTATAACCCAGGCCTCAGCTAGGGTGAACCCTGACAGGAACACATCCTCTGTGCCATGTTCAATTTCCAGAACTGGTGTAGAAACCTCTGGCGGCGGATGGATTGAAGAATTCCCAAAAACTATAGCCACCCCCTTCCCGTGGGGGTACTTCAACATCTGATGCAAAGTGGAAGAGACTGTCTTCACCTGGTGCAGCCACGGCCGCCTTAGGAGTAAATTAAAGGTTGCGGGAATGTCCAAGACATGAAAGTCAATATCCTATTGTCCTGGACCAACCTGAGTTCGAATCTGCACAGTCCTCGTCACCTCTCTACTGGTATTGTCGTAGGCCCTTATCACCTGGGCAGTAGGCAAAAAGTCCGCGGGCTTCAACCCGATTGCATATGTCGTCCTCGATGGACACACGTTGATGGCAAACCCTGTGTCAACAAGAACTACTGGTATCCATTTCTCTCTGCACTCCACAAAGACGTAGAGTGGTTTGTTATGGTTTGCGCCCTCAGGCGGCAGTTCCTTGTCAGTGAAGGTCAATGTCAGGGAAGCTCCTCCCAGAAAGACCAATCCCACAAACTGCTCAGGTGTGGTGTCTATTGAAAGTTTGGCCTTGTCCATTGCAGAAAGGACAGCTTGTCTATAAACTCTTGAGGCCATAAGCAGTCCATAGATGGAGATGTCTGCTTGTATCTTCTTAAGCTATTTCAGCACAGCCTCATTCTCGAGCAATTTTTCCTTCTGCCACTTCGCCTTCTTGTCCTTCCTAGACGTCTCTGGTTAATCCAGGTGTGGGGGCTTGAAATACCGCCCACTCCTGGTCATGTGGTCCACCTCTCCCACATACCAGGTATCATCCGATTGGTTTTGTCCCCAATCTTCGTCTGTGTGGGCAAGACACAAGTCGTCGTCTTTCCACCATATACCGTCGGCCATCGACAAGCAGTTATCCGATTCTGTTACAACTGTTCCTATACGCACAGCACCTTTCGTTCTTGTACTCACAACACATTCCGCCCCCACGGGGGCTTTGGCCTTTCTAGCCCTCTCGAGATCTTCGATCTTTTCCTGCTCAAACTGTTTCAATGCAGCCTGCTACTCAGTATCTTCTGTACTCAAAATGCTCTGGTCCCGAGCAAAATTCTTAACACCGGTGCTCCCCGGTGGTGTAACCTGATCCCCGGCCATCCCGACCACTGCTGAAGTTCCCGTCTCTGACGAACCTTGCTCTGGCTGAGACTGCTCAACAACATCTGGCTCGTCATTGAACCACCCAGTAGCTTCCGCTGACCCTTCCAAGTTGAACCAGTTGACAGTCACGTCCCTCGGATCCTACTCATTGAAAAACTGAAGGTTGGCTATGTCCTCTTCCAATTCCGCTAGGTCATCTAGCCCCTGATTAGGTCCATCTTCTCGAACTACATAGATTTCTGCCCCCACTGGCAATTCCACCCTTGGCTTAGGCTGATCCGTTGGTGTGATATAACCAGGTCATATTCAAGACTCGCAGACCTCTCAGGCTCTGAATCCTTATTCCTCTCTGCTCCCAAAGTGATCCCTGTTCTATCTTCGGTAGTCACCACCACTAGTTCAGGTTGGGTTTGGGAGATGTCTAACATGCACAAGTCAGTGCTGTTAGGAATGAACACCTCCGGCTTGGGTAGGTGAGAAGGGGTGATATATATGCTCGGATCATAAGGAATGACCGAGGTTTGGATTAGATTGATGCGTTTGGAAGGTGGAGCTTGGTTAATTGGTGGGAGAGGGTTGGTTGTGACATTCGGCTTCTCCAGATGCATGATTACCCTATTGTCAATGAGATCCTGAATCTCATGATGCAATCGAAAGCACGGGTTGGTTTCGTGACCATGCTGTTAGCGATAGCCATAGTACTTCGCCGGGTTATGGGAGGGAGAAAGCTTTTCTGGTAAGGGCCGCGGCTCTAGGGGCTTTAAGTGCCCTTTCTTGATCAAAACCCCCAATGCTTTGGACAAAGGCATGTATAGTGGGTGTGAAGGTTCTCTGGCCTCGGGGGGCATATCTGACTATTTGCGAGCTACTTCCGAACGCACCAGTAAAGGGTGTAGCTGCAAGGGTTTTTGGAGTGATGGTAGTGACCATTCCGACATCTGAAGATCTGGCAGCTACAGCACTGCTTGTGCCTGCATTCGTACTATGGTTGAATGCCCTCTAGGGCTGCTCTCTTTCATGGTAAATCAAACCCTGTTTCATGGCGTCCTCGATTTGGACCCCAATCTCATGTAAGTCTGCAAAGATGGGTAGGGGGAGGACGATCATCTTTTGCATGAGCTTGGGCTGGAGGTTGCGCACAACCATCCATATTTGGTCCTTGTCAACCGGCTTGATGGTCATCATCGAGGCTTTAGCCCTCCAGCGGGTCACAAAATCGAAGAAGCTCTCCTTTGGTTCTTGCTTGGTTGTCTCGAGATCACGAGTTGTGACCTCGATCTCGTGTTGTAGGAGTATTGAGCTATGAAGGCCTCAGCCATTTCCTCCCAGTTCCTCTTAACAGAGTCCTCCAGTTTTGCATACCAAATAGCCGCTACACCCAATAGGGTCTGACCAAACAAGGAAAGCTTCTGTAATCTGGAAAGGCCCATCGGCCTTAGGATATCCGAAAATAGCTGCAGGTGCACCATAGGATCTCCAGAACCGTCAAAGCGGTCTATGTGCAGAATTTTAAACCGATCTGGCAGAGTCACGGCCGAGTCGGTGTATCCATCCTCTATATCCGGAATGGATTTCACGCCTTGAGCCTTCTTGAAAAGCTTTTCTAGCTTGCTCACTTTTAGCGCCGTTGGATCCACCTCAAATTCAAATGGTGAATCCACTAGATTGGTAGACGTTTTGGATAGCTGGGGTAGGATTGGGGACGGAGCTGGCCCCGTTGGAACGTCTGTATTTTCCTAGACGTTTGCTGTATCCCCGGGTTTTGGAACTCTTGGTGGGGGAGGAGTTGGGTGTGAAGCAGATGTTTCGGTTTACTGCTGTAGCCTGGCGATTAACTCTGCGTGTTAGGCCACTACTTCTGTTTGACGGGCAGCATCCCGCTGCATGTTTTGCATAGTCTCCTGGAGCTGACGCATTATCTCTTCCATGCCTACCATCTTGCATCTTGATCTTCGAATAATCGGTATATCCGTCTGCGATGAGACTAAAATCTCAGCCTGACTACTCAAAGACCCCTAATCTGGCAATCGCTGTACTGATACACTGCGCCTTACTGACCTCCGTCTGATAACCGGGGGTAAAGAAAGGTACACTGCTTGTCTGTCTATCAGATCCTCGAATCGATTAAGTCTTCGACCTCTGACCCAGAGTGCTCGGGGAATATCTGCCTGGTTGGATGTAATTGTGCTAAACTACCTTGCAAAAAGATAAATAAAGCATAATAAGAAAACATACAACCAGAAAAACAGATAGCATAACGGCTTAAATAAAGACAACACACAATTGACATAACAACACTCAGTTGGCATTTGCAAGCCGAATACACTGTTCTCAACCACTGTTTACTGTGCCCCAAATAGCTTCCCCAAATCTGATACCCTCAGGTAAAACTGATTCTCTGTATACTGATGCCCGCAGGCCTGATACCTAGACTTGCAAATTGATACATGCATTCCTGTAGAGGCACACTCTAAAAGCACATAGCAAGTAAATGAGAGCCAAAACACCCCTATGTTGGGGTAGGGTTTCCCTGTCCTATTTTGTCAAGAATTAGGGTTTCACTACGCACGCAGTGGTTTCAAACAACCTACAATCGGGTAAGTAACTTGTCTTAGTTTGGAATAGTCACTATGGATTCCGATATGCACTAGACCGAATGGTCAAAGAGGGTGCCTCAGTAAAAACCGAGGTTTGTGTTCCCGTCGTGGCAGAGCCCGCAACTGGTCAGCCTTATGGCACGCTTCTCAAACCGAGCCTCCGACAAACCGTTCAGGAATAGCATATGGCAAACACGGTGTCCTAGACGCACCAATGCAAATGCAATGCAAAGAGACACATAAGTGTAAACAAAACAAGATATCATGAGTTCAAGTCAACTTCTCTAACTCCCCAGCAGAGTCACCAGAAACTGTAGACCAGCCCCTGAGAACTCTCCGGGCTCCACGCTGCGAAGGCGCGAATTCCATTTTGTTCTCTAGCTACTACAGTTCAGACTCAATGTCACAGTTCTGAATCTAATCTCACAAAGTGCAATGTGAGACCGAGAAATCACCAAAGAGTCCAAATTCGGCAAATCATTTTGGCAAACTGATTTTTATAAAGAAGTGCCAAACATGGACTGCTTTGCTAAATACAGAGTCGCCACCTAAATATTTTATTTTGGGGGAATTTAGGAAACCTTGACTCGTGCCTAAGGCCACGTGTCCGTCATCACCAAAGTTGCCTCAGCTCGGGAACTTGGGTACGAAAGGGGAAGGTCATACAATGAGCACTCCAGCTCGCCAGATCAAAGATCGGCCTGTATTAAGCATGATATTTTGTTTTTGAAAACACATGTGTTCTTATTCTAGTTATTAACCTAGAATTACTATGTGATGCACACAGCATACAAGTATAGATTAGATTGCCTAAGTTAGAACAAAACATTGCATGTTCGTTTGTTTGAAAACGGTTTTGAAGTTTGCTACTCGCAAGTAGGCTAAATCGCGGATTTCAATGAATTGTTCCAATTCAAGTAATCCAACCTTCACCCACAGGCATTCAGGCAGTTATATCAAATAAGCAGTTAGCCTCATGGTAAGCATGCTTTCATGGCAACATTAACACACATGCAGTATGCTAAAGCATAAACACTCACAGTGTACTCCGAGCCAAAACAGAGAACTAGTTAGAAATCATGCATGATCCTAGTTCATGTTAAGATGGCTAATGCAACACATGCAAAAATGCAACTAAAATAGGCTTGGCTATTCTAGAATGGCATATGAAATGCAACTTGATACATGTATTCAACTTGGAATTGAAATACAATGCAGTTAGTATGATGCGCCGAGCCCGGTGCATGTAATACAGATGAATGATGCACGCATGCAAAGCATAAGGTATGCTAAACAAAATATGCCCTAAAACTAACCATCGTAAGCGGTTAAGTAAAAGGGAGAAAGAAATGGAGGTTGGAAGACATGCATCACACACACGCACGCTTATTACAACAATTGGCCCTCTCGACAGAGGGTCCGAATAAGAAGCTAACTAGCTAATCTAAGCTAATTAAACTAATTATTACAAGCCAACTAATTAACTAACAAGCTAACTAATTAAGCTATTACAACACAAATCAAATAGTTAACGTATTAACTAATTAGGTACAGAACCAAAGCATAAACTAGCTAAGCAAATTAGCTAAGTAAAGCGATAAATCAGGATCCTCAGAGGGAGAATAGTACATGCATGCCCGGTCGCCTCGTTCGGAAATCCGTCGCGATGTCCCAACTTTCCTCTGTTTGTAATTGTCCTCAGAACCTTGCACCAAGCTCCAGAAAGCTTCTAACTCACCTTGGGAACCTGTAGGAGGGCTGCCGACCAGTTGTTGGTGTTTCTAGCCACCTGCCGACCACCTATCTTTGTTGAAAACCAAAAAAAGTGGTCAGCCAGCTAGTTTTTCGCAGGTCGACGGCTTGTCAGATTTCTCCACTTTGTCGCAATGAGAAGAAGAAAGGGCATGGCAATGTATTTGCAAGATATGTGTGCACAACCACCCTCCGTATCATTTCATAAGCTCAAGGGAGTGCGATTCTCAACCCTCGGGCCACCAATCACGCATCTCGATGCATGATGGCCGAGAGGCGAAGTTGCACAATTCAATATGAAATGAATGCACACATAAACACATAAAGCCTAAAACTCTATCATGTATGATCAAGAGCGTCAGCGACCAAGAATTGAGGCACATTTTATCACTTCAAGTATGAAATGTCTCTCGTTTCTCGTGTTTGGACTAACACCTATTCCAAACAAAATGTAACAAATAACATGGCATACACAATGCTAATGGCATGTAACTCAAGCATGCAAACATGCAATGCAACTCAAGCATGCAAACATGCAATGCTAGGGACAAGTATGCAACAACATGCAATGCAACATGGCATACTCAATGCAATGAATAACATGGGATACTCAATGCAATGTGATTATGGCATACACAAAGCGAACAAGAACATGGCATACACAATGCGAAGAACATGGCATACACAATGTGATGAACAACATAAGCATGCAAGCAACATACTAATAAACATGCTAAATGGACTTACACCGGATATGGACAGACCTCAGCCTTGCCCAAAACAGTGGCCATAACACCGAAACAAAGGCATGAAATGCAAAACAAAGCATGCACATGCATTCGCCAATCAACTAGGCCTAAGAGCACAACTCTCAAGAGTGCTCAAAAAGTGACAAGCATGGAAGTGTAACAACACTATAAGCTCTGAAACATAGTAAGAAATGATGCCAAATCATTCAATCAAAGCAAGCATAGCATACTAGAGTCCTTAAGGCATAAGGCTAGCAAAGAGCAACACATAGGAGGCATGCACAACATGGCACAAATGCATGAACCAACTATGGACAGAGGTTAACTAGGCCTAAACAAAGACCAAAACATGCTGAGATGGGGGCCCAAGGACTTAGGCAATATGGCATACATGCTAGGCCACAAACTAGGCAACAATGCATAACACTCAAAGGCACTTAAAGAGTGAATGAAGTGGGGACATGGTAATACTACATGCTCTGGAATGACATGGTAAATGATGCCAAATCATGTACACAACACAAATGAAGCATGCTATGGTACCCAAAGCTTGAAGCTAGCATAGGCATTTACACTATAGCTATGCAAAACATGAAGCATATGGCAAAGGCAACCCAAAATAGTCCTAGAACATGTCAAAATGATACTAAAACATGTATGGAAGGAAGCAAAAATATGCTAGCATGAAGGGCATGAAGGGCATGAAGCATGGAATATGCAAGGCAAATAGGAAGGATTACACTACACCTATCAAGACCAAGCATGAGATGGCTTCGCCAACAAAGATTAGAGTTATATCATGGAAAAATAACCCCAAAAACACATTGAAATGATAGCTCGCAAGCTTAGGTATGAAGGCATACGCAATGACTCATGTTAAGGCATAAAGGACCAACCCTCCAACGCATTGAATGAGTGAAAGATGTAAGTGTATGACCACACTATATGAACTGAAATCATATATGAAATGATGCCAAATCATTCAAATAGGCCAAGCAATGCATGCTAGTGGACTTGATACACAAAGCTAACAAGCTAGAATGCACTATAGCTATACAAAGCATGGCATGCAAGAGCAAAACAACAGAAATTAGAGCTTAAGCATGCTAAAACATGGACAAAAGTTTCTTGAAGTTAAGCCAAAAGCATGCTAGAATGACATGTTAAAGCATGGTACACATTAGGCTACTTCATGGAATTACACTACGAGTGTATTAAGCATGCATGGGGCTATCAAACCCAACCTTAACAGAGTTATGACATGGCAAAACATTACCAAGAACATGCTGAAATGGACTCAACATAAGCTAGAAAGACATGCTACTTCAAGAAGCATACAAGACTAGTTTATGAAATTTACACTACAAGTGTATTAAGCATGCATAAGGTGATCAAGACAACCAAAAACAGTGACATGCCATCTCAAAATAACCCCAAATACATGCTAAGAACAAGCCAACACAAGCTTAATAAACATGCTCAAACATGAGTCATATGAAGCAAGTATGTAAGACACAAGGAGAGGGGATGACCCTCTCCTATTTGGGACCACAAAACCACCTTTCCACCACTGAAAATCCTCTGGATTTCAGTGGTGAGAAGGCCATGCAAAGGCTAAAACAAGAGCCTAAAGGGATGGCTCAAAACAAGGCCTAACAAGGCTTAAGGGGGGGTAGACCAACCCCAACAAAAAAGTGACCTTAAACAAACATTTTAAGGACTGAAAAAAAGAACTTTTTACAGTAGGAAGTTAAGCTTAAATCAGTATGCAAATAGGTCTAAAATCTTAAGCAAAACAAGGGGTTTAAGGGGTTAAAGGGGTTAAAGGCTCACCGTTATAGAACCTCTTCAAGAACACAACTCCAGCAGGTTTTCCAAGCTCAAACCAATCCAACAACACCAAAATCAGCTCCTAAGCACCTCAACAACAAAAGGATGGTGTTTGAGTGTGTGTTTGTGTGTTAAAGTATGATAAAACTACACTTTAAGGCACAAAAATGAAGAGCAAGAGCAAGATAGATACAAAGTTGTGTATGTATATCTTAAGGCACAAAATCTAAACCTAGAGGAGGGAGGAAGAGGTTCTCTTATATAGAGAACCAAGCCTCAAGCTTGTTGAGGAAACTAAGGGTCCAAGGTCATCCCTCCATATACGTGTATGGAGGATGGCTTCAATGTCTTCCAGCTGTGCCAGCTGGAAGAAAATATCTCCAAAAAGGTGACAAAAAGCAGTCGACCACTTGAAGTGGCCGGCCAGCTACTTGAAGTGGTCTCCCAAGACAACAAGTGGTCAGCCATGGTGAGAGAGAGTCTAGAGCATGAAAACAATGCAGTGGTGTAGTAGCCGACCAGAAAAGGTGGCCCAAAGACCAAGGAGACCAGTTGGCCGACCAGAAAACTGGCTGGCAAGAGGAAAAGTGGTCTCCAAGGGGAAGAACTGGTCTCCCACCCTTGTACCACCTTCCAAACAAGGAAGACAAGGTTTGTACCAAAAACAAACCAAAAAGGATGCAAGATGAAAGTTCAGGAGGCAAAACGAGCAGCCGGAAACCTCGAAAACTAGTCTACGGGCATCAAAAGTGGTCTCCCGGACCACAGTTTCCCTCTAGGCAGAGGCAACAAGGTTTGGTTCAAAAACCACACCAAACGGAGAACATTAAGCGGTCCCGAGTCAAGGCGCACGGCCGAAGGCTCCGAAAATTGAAAACTGATCTCCAAATGTGAAAAGTGGTCTACGACCACAAAAAGGTGGTCTACAGACCACTCCCTCCCTCCAGGGATGAGAAACAAGGTTCGGTCCACAAACTGAGCCAAAGCACAAAGAGTTCAGAGGCCCGAAAGCAAGGCTCTCAGCCAAAACTCTAAAAACTCAAAACAAGCACAACATGCACAATCACGGAACGCTCAACCGATGACGTCTGAGTCTTAAGGTCGGTCAAAAATGGGGTGTCTACAAGAACATAGCAAAATCTTGTGCCTCACCGAGCTCAACCGCCGCCGCCTTCCAGCCGCATTTGAAAAAGATGTCTTTGGCCGCCTCACACTACTGGATGTAGGTGTCTTCACCTTCTTTAAAATCTTAGTCCTCAACATCCTGCATCTTTTTTTGCAGCTCCTGGATCTCGGTGTTCTTTTTCTTCTCAATCTTGGCAAGTTTGCGCAAGTAGCAGTCTTTTTTCTTGGCTAAGGCTTTCTACTTATCAACTTTTTTCGTACTAACTAGCTCGGCTAGCCTTTCTTTTCTAGTAGCTAGCTCGGCTAGCTGTGTCTTTACCTCCTTCAGCTCGGCTGCCTTCGCGTCTGGGTTTGTTATTGCTGCCCACGCTGTCTTTCGCAGTTCAATCACACGTTTGTAGGCCACATGGTTTTTTTGTATGGCCTGCAATCTGAATTAAAGTTGTTAGAATCACCGAGCAGATAGTTCACAAAAAAGTATGAAAATATGAAAGTGGGTAACTTACAAGAACCATCGACTTGGTAGCGGACCGAATCGCTTTTAGTTCGGTCAGGTAGTTGTGTTTTTCCATATCGGTTAGAAGGCACAGGCTTTTTGATAAGCTGAAGGCCAGCTGGTGGTCCTTTTCAAAGGCCATTGAGTCAGTTGTGGTCACAGCGCAGCCTTTAAAGGTCACGGCTGGAGCCCAAACTGGTGGAGAAGAGGAACCAGTGCAATCGGAGTGCCGACCCCCTTTAGCAAGCTGGGTTGCTGGTAGCTCAAATTCAGGCAGTTTAGCATCCTCCTCATCTCACAGCCACTACGGTTAGGATGTCGAAGTGCGTGGCCTTTTGCCAGGCTGAGATGAGGTAGCCCTGGTAGATAGAAGGGTGACGACGATCTGACATGACTCACTAGGAGGGAAGCTCGGTCTAAACTTTGGCGTTTGAAACAGAAGCTTGCTCGGAGATAAAGGCACGAATAGCTCGCATTTTCGCTATCTCTTGTTCTTCTGTAAGGGGAATAAGGTTGATTTGGGGTAGGTTAGGATCAAGTTTGAGTGAAGACTCAAGCAAGAAGTCTGTAACTCTGTTTTTTCTCTTGCCTCTATATCAATACGTCGATACAACTCCTAATAGCTTGGTCCAATCACGGTGACGATACCGTAGTACGGCTCGTAGTGCGGCTTGGTTGGCGTGGGCATAGTCTACTTTCAACCGATTCAGATCTGCGAACAGAACAAAGTGTTAGCACGGCTATGTAATGGTACCAATTTTTTGAAAACTTTAGCTATGCTCACCAAGGGTCCCTTTATTCCAGCTGATATTGTAGCCTGATATTTAGGTCTCCTAGTCTTCAAAATTGCCAAAGACCTAGAGAAAATCATTGTCGTTCAGATCCTTGTCTGGTGTGCGTTTGACAATTTTCTCTTGGCCCTTTCTGATACGGAGGTAATAGACCCAACCGTCGTCATTTTGACCGAAAGAGTATTGGTGAAATTGCTCGGCCAATCCAAGGTTGAGACCAAAACAGCAGTTTAGCTCGGTGATTTCATTTATTATTCTGTATGTGTTTGTGGATAATTGAGTGGGGCACAATCTGGTTTGCCTAAGAAACTCACAAATAAGGGGTTAGACAGAGAATCGAAGCCCGGCCTCTACAATGGACATAAGGGTAAAAGAGACGAAACTGAGATTGCCCTATGGCATGGTGTCCAGCTCGGCTAGGGTAAATTGTACGTCGTCAAGGATGTGGTAATCCTTTCAGAATTCAACTACAACACCAGGCAAACTCACCAGGAACCAGTGTTTTCCCATAGGTGTGGCCTTAGTTGTTTACAAGTATTCGCTCTGCTCCTTAGCCCGGCGTTGTAGTGAATAGTGTGCCTGAATAAACCTTGTCAAGTCTACACAGTGAAGAACATAGAATGTGTTATGGCCGTTGGTAACCGGGCTAAGGCATCAGTGTAAATTACGTTGCTCGGCCTTGAAAGTGTGTGCGATGTGTAGCACGACCGAAAACTGAGGCAAGGTTATAGCCTGGTCTTGGAGAAAGACAAGGTTTTAGCTCGGTCCATGTAAAGGGCCAGGTGGGAGCCCGGTAGTGTTTAGATAATGGTTCCTAGTTCGGCGAGATACATCTAAATGAGCAAAAACGGGTTTGTAGCTCGGTTTCAGTACGATTTTGGATCAAAGCCAAAGTTCTTGTTCGATTTTAGTTCCAGTCAGGGAGGAGTTCATCCTAAGGTATGGAGTGGGGGAAGCTAATTCAGTTCTAGGCTCATTGTAGCACATAATAGTACTAAAAATACTATTACAGTATCACTATGATGGGTTTGAAATCCTAAAAATGCTAAGAACATGTAAAGCATCATATGGAGTGTTCGAAAGAACATAAAACTTATGAGTTTTTAGTGGAGAGTGTGACACTGATCAGCAAATGGCGTTCCAGTAACAGTGTTGAATTTGATTTGATGATGAAAACGATGGTACCAAGGCTTGAATGCAGACAAATGCAAGATTGGAGTTCTAATTGCAAGGATTTTTTAGGTTAGAAGATGAACAATATCGGTGACTGTTCAAGGCTGAGAGGCTGTATATGTGATGGAGCCAAAACGGCGGGTCTTTTCAAAATTTTGGGCAATATGAGACGACTGGCAAAGTATGAGGGGGCAATCGACGCATGCTACATGTCCTAGTAAGGACATGATGTCAAGTACATTGGATGATAGGCTGTGCGACCGGCGCAATTTCAAGAAGCCAAGCAAGTCTGAGGTCGGTTGGCATGATTATTTCAGCTCAGTTGGTTTGAGATCGGTTGAACTTAGGTAGCTCGACTGGAAATCAATAATCCCAATCATGCTTTGTAGATGGAATTAAGGGGCAATTGAGAGGGTAATTTATGTGAATAAATTAGGCTGTGCTAAGTCCATCTATCTTAAACATTGGGTTAAGCTACGGGTCGATATGAAAGCTTAGATAGCCCGGTCCTGGGTCATTTGGACACCAAGTCGGACAAAGACGTCGCTAGGGGTCTGACCTGGCTATCTAAAGCTAGGCCCTGTAGTAGGCTGAGGTGTTAGCAAGTAAGAAGGCCGAGCTAAGTATAGCTCGACGAGGCGCTATCCTACAATTGGGGCTACCAGTGTTATCTAGGGCAACATTGAGACGTGTTAGCTCGGTTGACCATACCGCCGGCCTAAGTAAAAGAGTTGAAACCATCTCACTTGGTTGGCAGTAAGTAGGGTGTTATCGTGATAGGTATTATCATTGGGAATGTGATTCCTAAGAGGACTGCTAATCTCATTCCTAAAAGGACTCTGCTGAAGAGAGTTAGAATCCTATTAGGATTGTGCCAGGCGAAATCTATAAAAGCTCATGACAGGACCTATGCACAAGTATCGCAATTCTTATTCTCAAATACACAGAGTTTTTGTGTCTATTATCTATTTTGCTAACTTAGGCATTGGAGAGGTTTTCAGCACACACCCGCCGGCTTGCTCACGTTTTTGTTTTTAAGTAGCAAAGCGACGACGTTTGGAGGCATGCAAACTTGATCAACAGGATTATATAAAAAAATTATTCTGCGCTCATACATGTTCCATTTCATTTATCAATAAAACATTCAAAATACTAACAATAAGGGATTTTGGGGTTAAAACTTGCAAATTCCGACTCTTTGATTTATGTAACCCAAAAAGCAGGAGAAATTTATGAAAACATGACTGCCATTTTCTTATTTTCTATGCTTGGAGGGAAGAAAAAAAAAAGATTGAAAAGTGTACCAATATTCATCAATGGATTGAAGAGGACACTATAGAGCAAGTTTGTGAATATGTTGAAGGCTCTTTTTAAGATTGAATTGCATACTTAGTATGCATTGTTTATAAATTCTTGCAAATAATGATGCTTTTGTGACAAATTGTTCAAGTACATGACTAACTGGTAATAATAAAGAATGCTTCTTGTGATATTACGATCAATCTATTATTTTAGTAGATAGATCAGTATGTTCCCATTTAAATGGTTCCCTTTCCCTATGGCATGGAATCCATATTATTGCAGATGCTTTGGATATGACAATCAAGAAATTCAGTGATCCAAGTGAGAAATCTATTTTGCTTGAGGGCAATGTAAGTCAACTTACAAAACTCACTTTTCTTGTTAGTGTATGTATTTGAATACTGCCTCTGCAAGAATTTTTTCTATAATCTTTACAGTAGGTGTAACGATTCAAAGAGCAAAGTGAAGAGAAGGAGAATGCTATATAAATGGTGCAAGTGAAGATGCAAAATTATCAAATATTTTTTGTATGATTGAATATTTTGGTTGTGCCTTTTTTAAAGAGAAGTAACCTATTAATAGAATACCATTGTTCAATGTCTTGTTTTGGAGCTCTTCCAATAAGTGTATCAAATACATTTTTGACAAATTATATTTTGATGGTTGGTTTGCATCCCTCCGCCTAAAAAATATTCTAGACCTAAAATTAGTGAAAGCATATATGTAAATCACTGCTTGATGTTTCTTTTCATAAAAGAGAATAATTAAGGTATAAAGCAGGATCTTCCCCTCGCTTTTCTATGGATCTTTGTTTCATCAGCCTTTTTCTTTTTTCTCTTTTATTTTTTGTTGCTTGTGGAATCGATTATACAATTATCATGTGCTCTTGTTCATTTTTGGGTAAAAGAATTGCTCTTGCTTTTTATATGGATCTTTTTTCTACATTTTTTTAATGTTCCTTTTTATGTTCCCCTTTTTTTTTTCTTTTTTTTTTTTTTTGTGAATTTCTTGTAGCTTAATGTTTATTTTCTTTTTCTAATTTTCAGGAGGTGATCTTCATAGCAAAACCACAACTAGAATTGCAAAGACTCTTCTTTTCTAAAAAGTAGAGCTTTCTTTCTTGTCAATTCTTTCTTTTAATTTTTATTTGCTTTTAATGTTTTGATTCTTACACTTTGAATTTACGTATTAGTTCAGAATTTACTTCCATAACTTACTCTCGGTTTGCTTTCTATAAGGAATTTGAGGTTGTTGAATCTTGACCATTGTTCAATTTATTATATGAGTTCTTTGATGTTGTGTAGTCCATATTCATTGGCGCTTGGAAATCCTGTTAATAAATCAGATAATTCAATGCTTCCCTTTGCCCTTCTCCCTAACTTTTGTTTTTTTCTCTCCCCGTAAGAATATAGAAAATGGAAGTTTAAATCATGATTAGTTAATAATAAAAATAAAAAAATTCTTCATAAACTTGCTACAATTTACAAAATTATAAAAAATTCATGAAAATGCACTAATGATTTTGTGTCCTCAATCATCACGAGACTTCTACCATCACATGAACACTTTAGAAATGCCTTGGATATGAAAAGGAGGGATCTAAAGAGAGTAGCTCGACATTTTAGAATCTCAAAGGAATTCCAACTCTACAGTGGTATAAAGGACAAATTTCTCAAGTAAATATGATAAAAGATGGAAATATAGTCACTACCTAAGAAACAAATTTTGTGGTGGAATAATAAGAGGCAAAACAATCTTCTTCATCTCATAGTTTACCAGGATTGTTCACATGACTTTTGACCATTTTTCAGTTGATACTATTGCTTTGAATATATTTATAAGATGTTAATTTAGAACATTTTTTTACTTTCAAACTATTTTCTGTTAGTTTTACCTTGTGGATGGCGGTTGGTTTATTCAAGTATCATGTGACATTGTCTTAATCTATGTTGGAAAATTTGGGAAGTTGCCACTATTTTGCTCTTTGTATAAACGAGTAGCTTCTAAGTATACTATTTTCTTTATTATTTATTTCAAATACTTTTATAAAGTAAAATTGACTAAAAGCTAGGTATTCTTTATTTTGTTTTGTACTATGTTACTTCAACATGATAATTAACTTTCGTTTACTTTAAAAAAAAAAAAACTACAGGCATGACTAAAACTAATAATGAAGTGGACATTCTTAATCTTACTACGGACATATCAATTTCTTCCACTTACATTGAGAGTAGGGCTTATCTCATACTACATTTGATTTGATTTGATTTCATGTTAAAATTTGATTGAACCATGGGGCATAGGTGATCGTGTGAAGCATGACGGCTCACAACTAGTGTCCATATATAGGCCAGAAATAATAGATGCTTATAATTAAAACACAAGAAATATAATGTATAGAGTTGAGATCTATTTCTAATGCTATGTGGGGCATATTTAAAATAAATTTAAACCATACAGTGCACTTTTTGTGTTTTAATATTGTGCGTGTAGCACTATTGATATAATACCAAACCAAATCAAGTCTTAAATCCCATCAAATAGGGTCGGCTACATGAATCATTCTTTCCCAAGCGGCTCTATCAAAGGCCATTTCTTAGTCAAATTAAGCAGATTCATATCTCTATTTACTACGCTAGCCAACGTCAATCTAAGTCTACCCAGTCCCATAACACTTTCATCTACGACCACTGTATTATATCTCTTCACTACTATCTCTGTTGACCTCCGTTGAATATGACCAAACCATCTCAATCTATTCTCTCTCAACTTACCCTACAACAAATTGCACTTTTGGCGACTAAATTTTTAGTTGCCAAAAGTTAGATTTTAGTCGCCAAAACATTTTCCCGACTAAACTTTTTGGTCGTCAGATTTGTCATCGAATGATTGTCAGGGAATGTATTGGCGACTAAAAAATATTTGGTCGTCAAAAGTCCTAAATTGGCGACTAATCTATTAGTCACCAAAAGAAAAGGTATTGGCAACAAACAAAATCTTTAGTCCCTGAAAGGCTAAATTGGCGACTAATTTTTTAGTGACCAAAAGCTTACAATTAAATTTAACATCACATTTTCAGCTACTAAAATTTTTGTCGCCAAAACTTTTTTTTTTTTGTTTTTAGCTATTTTTTAAATGGCTACTAAATATTTAGTCACTAAAATATTTGTTTCTATTTAATTCTTTTTTTAGCTACTAACTATTTAGTCTTTAAAAATATTTAACTCCATTTTTGACTACCAATTGTTTAGTCGCTAAAAATATCATTTTACATATTTTTTTATTTTAATTAATTTGTCCACAACCTATATATATCACACGCAACCTATAATAGGTATACAAACAAAACAATACATACATATTATCACTCATTCCACAACACGTATTTCACTTACAACCATCCAAAAAAAAGTATAACTTTTAATGTCAAATTCTATACAAACCAAGTATATTCCAACTGAAAATAATAATTTCATACAGAATAAAAAGTAGTACAAAAATCATGTCCTCCATAGACAAAAAAGGAATATCTACAATTCCACGCCAAAAATCATCTGTTAAAAAAAAAATTAATCATTAGTATTGACCGAATAGCATTGGCATATTTCAAATTATAAAAGAAAATTATATAATGCAAAATCTTTGCATTACCCTTACGGGTCTTCACAAGCAAATAGGACCCAAAAGATAGAGATAATTCTATAATACAAAAAACCCAACACATAATGGGCGAGATACCTGAGTGGCAGTAATATCGGCAACAACTATTCTCCGAATAGCACCTAGTTGACCAGGGCTTTCCCAACAACACCTCAATAGCAGCCATTGACAGTAGTAAGCATAAACACCACAGGCCTCGTCAAGAGTTGGGCCGCCCCTGGTTATGAGGACATGTCTGTAATGTAAATAACATGCAATAAATATATTTTTTAACGGCACTTGAGAGGAAAAAATCCCATAAGCAACAGGGCATGGTTGATGTCTAGTCATATTTGCCTTACAATAAATGAAAGTGGTTTGTCTACATGTTAGTCACATATCAAGTTTATGAAATACATATCAATTTGCCTATAAAATGTTAAAATTACTTTCCAAATAATGAGAGAAACATGAGGAACTTGTGCACAAGCATAGATTTTTATTTTTTTTATTTATTTATTTATTGTTTTGAAAAATAACAAGGTAAAAGAAAGACCATATCAACTTTACAAATATTTAGGTCTAAAAAGAAAAAAGAAAACATTGATGTTGCATAAGCAATTGTTATTATCCTCGTTAAGTATATGCCCTTTCTATCAAGATTACTGTCATCTACTTGAAGCCAAAATACATAAGAAATAGTTCAAAGGGTGAGGGGGATTGGGGTGAAACTGTTTTACCATGCTCCAGGCAGACCTTTTCACTTTTTACATAATAAAAAAAATTATATTAAAAAATAAACTAACTGAAATTGTAATTTATCCAGCAAATTCTGCATCTAGAGAAGGATCCAGTTGATATAATAACAGTATTCAGAGAAGGATCCAGTTAACAATTGAGGTAAGGCTCTAACAAAATCACAGATAAACAACATTCAGATTTTACTAATAGACAGAAACACCTCACCAGCTTGTCTGGCAATATTGTGCTACCATCATTTAACAAACCCCATGACAAAACAAAGATTTGTCAAAAACTCAATTGAAAAAATAAAGGTCAAATGATACCATAAAACTTAGAGAAAACAAGGCCATTAATGTTTCATGAAAGCAATACCAATTCCTTGCCAAGCAATACAAATAAAGTCAGATCACAAGTGACAAAATAGGTATCAAGCAAGGAGGGTGTGGGGACAGAATAGGTGAAATACACTAGTGTAAGATGATGCAACTTCCTGTTTAAGAACAATCTTAGAATCTTAGAAACCAATACTTCTCCGTATTTGATCTAATTTCCACATAATGTCACTACCTCCTATACATTACAGTTAGCAAAACGCCATCATTCATATTTTCACATCCAGTATAATATATTAACTTGATTGTTCCACAAGATCTCTATAAAAGGCTTAAGCTTTTGCCAAGGCTTCAACCAAAATGAACCATCTCCTCTAACAGCTGGATATTGTAACTGCCCTACTGGCAATCCAAGAGCAAAAGTTCCATCAATGTCCATGTTATCTAATGGTTTGTCAAGAACCATATTTTCTACGACATAGTTAATAACCTATAAAAAAAAATTAAATAAATAAGAACTTGTTTAGACAAATGTTTGCTCTGCATCTTTCTTATTAACAAGAGAAAATAAAAATTAAATCTTAAAAGTTACACAACAAACTGAAACACAACACCAGCACAGAGCTGGACTTCAAAATTAGGCCTAAATAGAGATCAAACTCACAATAATTCGAAACCAAGACCTCTAGTAGGAAAACAAACCAATATAAGCTGGTGGTCAATATTGAACGAATAATAACTAGCAGTAGTATCTCTTTCTACAGGTGCATCGTTCCATGCAAATGAAGCACAAAGCTTTAAAATTTATGAAACTACCAACAAAACCAAATAAAATCATACTTTATGCATTCTCAATATATGAGGTGCACTCAGTTTCCCTTGCATAAGAATCTGGATAGCTGAGCCCTCACGTGGATGTAAATAAAAGCTGCATCTGTAGAAATTAAAATAAATTCATACGAAGATCATCCTAAACTGGTCAGCTCAAAAAGTAGGTAATAACTAAATGCTTTTAACAGTGTGCTGAGAATTACTTTGTTAAGAAGTTTTACCTCTTTGTACTTAAGGAAAGCTTATTTTGTCCACTGAACCATGCAAACAACAGTACAACACCAAAGAGATAGAGGGGACAACAAAGAATTGGAAGGTAACCATAAGAATAGAAATAAAATTTAAAAAAATAAAATAAAAAATCAGGTTCATGTGGAACAGTTTTTTTCCAATCGCTGAAGCTTGATATCCAAATCTTTGCCTTCTTTTGGTTAACCAATGAGCCAACAACCCTTTAAGAGTTTCATGAGTCAAATTAATCTGTAAGATTACATAAGGTCAATGCAATAAATTAGTCTGATACTAATTTACTTACAGAAAATCAAGATTTTGCATACACCCCATTTATGTTATTGAAAGTCAAGGTTCCCTGCATTTTAACAAGAAAGCACAAAAATAAACACAAAAGGGAGAACAAAAAGAACATGGAACTTTGTCTACCTATTAAGGTCTTCAAACATCTACAACACCCCAATTCTTTTACACCATATATACATTGTTTAACTAGATTTTTTAAAGGAACTTTGAGGCTAGAGATGCTGAGACTTACCCCAATTTAAGGGACAAACACCTCTTTGAAGCTTACCTTACAGAAGCGCAAACACATATAATACAACAACTAGATTTTTAATTAAGTGTAAAGATTCTCAACAGTTCGTTGTCAAATTTAGATTGACCTACATTAAATGACTAGAGGAACAAATTTGATTGAATTTAATGACACTTATATCTTAAATCTGTTTTTCTCTAATATCTTCCATCTGTTGTATTTAACTTTTGCATCTTAAATTTGTACATTTAGTTTATATAAGCTCTATAATTTATAAAATTCTAACATCTTTGAAGCTTAAACCTTGCCTCATTGAAGAATTGCCTCGTCAAGACACCTTTTCAGAGGGGCCATACATCTCAAAATTAAGTTTTTTGATATGAAAAATGAGTCTTAGAGAATGGTAATAGCAGAGAATAGCATCTGGTGTAGGGTTAAGGCAACAAACGAAAAAAAAAAAACAGATGTGTACCTTGTCATGCTCAAGTTTCCCAATGATGTTAAGGTCCGCCGAATACATTTCTGCAAAAAAGCATTGTGGTGTATCCAAATGGACAAACAAGCTTCCAAGCCTTGTATCCACAGCAAACCATGCAGGAATGTTTACCTGAAGAATTGAAGTCAGTCAAAAGCAAAATCCACCAGATTCTTGGTTGATTAAGATACAATGCAGTGTGAGTTAGCAGTCCATACCATCTCAAACAGTTCTTCCTTTTTATCCTCAAATGAGACCTAAAAAGAAAACAACAAACTTGTTTAGCAACAAATTACTAGAGTATAGACCTAAAAGAAACATATTTCTAATAAAACACCATGTGACAAATCAATATAAATACCCCCACCATTTCCCCCAACTAGGTAATTAACATGCTGAAATCAGATATGAACTACAACAAAAGCTAAAACAAAAGCTAGAAGGGCTTAAAAAATGAACATGAAAAGTTAAAATGGGAAATCTTTCTGAGGGCACAACCTATTGCACATAAAAGGATAAATTGAAATTAAAGGTCAAGAAAAGTTAGGAATAAATCCGTGTTCGTAATCCATCTGGCTTTCCCACATTTGCTTCAGTTTTCTCATGATCTTGACTAAAACTAGACAATACATTACATACAAGTTAATTTCTTTTAGTACATAGTTTGGTATTAGAATACCCCCAGTCATGTCCCAAATTCAAGCTCATCAGCTTGAATTTGGGATTTATGTCTAGAAATCAAACCCTATAGCAAGGGTGAGAAATCAACACATAATGTACACAAAATTTGGGATTTTGAGTTAACAAATCAACACACAATTAAACAAAAAAATCATATAAAACCCTAGAACAAGTGTGAGAAATGGAGAAATAGAAGAAGGAAGAGAGAGAAAGAGAGAGACCGAGATGGACAAAGAAGGAGAGAGAGCGAGATCGACAGAGAGGGAGAGAGACTGAGAGCGACAGAGAGAAAGAGAGCCCGAGAGCAACAGAGAGAGAAAAATACCTGTGATTAGGTAGCGGTGGTAATTTGCAGGTGGCGGTGGCGAAGTGTGACGGTGGCGAGTGCCAGTGGCCACCGCCAGTGGCCAGCACCGGTGGTAAGTGGGGGTGAGGTTAGGTAGTGTTTGAGACAAATGTGTATATCGTGTGTGTGTGAGAGACAGAACAGAGTGTATAAATATATGGGGCGCCAAAAATAATTTGTTTAACAAATACTACAATTTTTGGCGACTAAATAATCTTTTTGTTGCCAAATAACAATAAATAATGACTAAATATTTTGCTGCCAAAGATTAAGTAATAGCGACTAATATATTGGTAGTTAAAAGTATCATTTGGCTACTTATTTTTTTTCGTCAGCAAAAATTGAATATACGACGACTAAATTTTTTAGTCACCAAAAGGTGTAAAAATGTCTATATTATTTGGTGACTAAAATATTTTTTTGTGGGAAAATAACTGTATACGGCAACTAAACCTAGAATTAGTAGCATAAAATATAGACTTTTGGCGACTATTTTTTTTGTTAGTCGCCTATTACTATATATTTAGCGACAAATTTTTTTTTACGTTGCCAAAAAACAATATATCTCGACTAAAATAAAGTGGTAGTTAAACCATGAACCTTTGGCTACTAAAAAAAAATAAGTCACCAAAAGATATATTTTTGGTGACTAAATTTGTTTTGGTCACCAAATATGTATTTTGTTGTAGCGTTATCTTCTATTGGTGCTACTCCTACACATTTTCGGATATACTCATTCTTAATTCTTTTTTTTCTAATCCTGTCATACATCCACCTTAGCATACTCATGTCAGCAACACTTATCTTATCTATATATTATTTCTTGGTTGCCTAACACTCTGTCTCGTACAACATTGCAGGTCTAATAGCCGTTCTATAGAACTTTCCTTTTAGTCTAGTAGGTACTCATTTATTGCACAGTACCCCAGACGCACTTCTCTACTTAAGCTAACCCGCTTTAATTCTATGGACTACAACCGTATCAATCTCTCTTGCCGTCGTGATAGTCAACCCTAAATAACGAAAATGTTCACTTTTAGGTAGTTCTTGGTTCTCAATCTTCACTTCTCCTCTGCTTTCATTATTCACTACAAGAAATTGCATTTTTTGCAACGCAACAAAATATGTTGCTAAAAGGGAAAATTCGTTGGCAAAGAGTTTTGCCAACGCATAAAGCTACGTTGGCAACCCGTAGGCAAAAGTTCGTCGGCAAAAGTTTTTGCCGACGAAATTATCATTGCGTTGGTAAAAGTAATGCCTTTAGCGACGAACATAGTCGTCGATAAAAGTCTTCATCCATCGTCGGCAATTTACTTTGCATTGGTAAAAGTCATTCAAATATGATGATTGTGTGGCACTTTTCGCGACACAAATTTGCATGGGTAAAAAATATACTTTTAGCAAGACAATATGCGTCGGCAAAAGTAAACTTTTGGCGACACATTTACGTCGGTAAATGTTGCCATTTGCTGACGATTTGTTTGTCGCTAAAGCTTTACTTTTGGCAAAAAATATACTTTTGGCAACACCATATGAGTCGGCAAAAGTAAACTTTTAGCAACACATTTACCGACGAGTTGTTTGTCGAGAAAGTTTTACTTTTTGACAATAACAAATTTGCATCGGAAAAAATACTTGAAAATCATTTATATTTTTTACAAGACTTATTTTACTGAAAATTGATTGTGTCACTAAAAATGCAAAAATCGCTAGCATATATATACTACACATGACAATAATTTTCTACAAAATGCTCTTGCTATAGCACCACCACCTGGATAGAATACTAGTTGTAAATACAACTTCTTTGGCGACAACAATTTTACAATAACAAAAAGTATTACAGCCATATCACCATTACTTACCACAACTACCCAACCAAAAATTATAGTATAATCTCGTACACAACCCGTAGGAGTAGGTAATAAACTAATGGGCATAGTAGTAGCAACATCAAAGAGGAATGTATACAAAAAGTATTGAAAACTATAGGATAATCCACTTCACTGACACGACACAACGCAAAAAGTTCCAGTCACCACCAAACTTCAAAGCCAAACCATTGAACATCAAAATGACCAAAGAGCATCAAGTAACCCTGTCCATCATGAAGCAGCAGATAAGTATTACCAAGAAGATATAGGTAAAACCAATCATAAAGCAACAAGAAGAACATTTTTTTAGACATCTTTGCAACTATAGATGTGGCATATAATTAAATGAAATGAAATGTGAAACAATGCTATGATATTTGAAAAACAATGCCATGAAATGTAAATCAAGCAATCCATTACGCGACAATTTTTTATGTTACAACAAAGTTCCTTTACAGTGATAGGCTATGAAATTGTAGCATCACGAAGCACAAAATAACAGAACAAAGGTGATCTAAATTTTAAGGTCTAACCTACAATTTACAATTAATGTTAAAAAAAATGTATAAACTAAAATGAAATGTTATTATATTAAATTACTTATAAACCAAAACTTAATTTCAAAATCATGCTAAGCCCAAAGAAAATGTCCAATGAAACTAACTTCACCTCTACATCGAACAAAACATTATTCTAGTTGAGGTCCAGCTTAGGTATATATCAAATACTTCTAAGGTACAATAAAAATTAAGAAGAAAAAGATTGGTACATATTCCTGCACCTAGATACGTATGCGTAAGTACCATACAAAGTACCAAAGACTAGGTAAGTATCCAAGACTAGTATGACATTTTGTTGAAGTACCCATGCTTCATAGATTATAATAAAGTGTTAGCTTTGTAATTGGAGAGAAGTGTACCAATTATTAATGAAAGAATATTCCTTCTTTCATCCAAAGTCTTCAATTTCTCTATTCTATTACACCCCACTATCATTCTAAACAACCTTCTACTTCCCAAATTTCCGATTCTCAACTATCACCAAAAAATAAAATACTTCACCAAATCCACTATTACGCACTAAGTACTAATCCTCCTACATTCCAACGTAAGTGAAAGATACATAAATTGTTTGATGGCAAGAACAAAGTGAAGAAGTTTAACAAGGTTAGGTAGAGCTTCTCGAGACAGTCATTGTGGTGACAGATAGCACAACCAACCAAAGATGTTTGCAAATCAAGTGGAGATCAAAGTACCATCAAAGATCCGAGAGCATGAGAGGTTTACTTTGATTGACCCTCTATTTCGAGCTAGGATACACATTAAATAACACTTGAATTTAACATCTCTCAAAAGCATAATCTATCTATGCCAAGGAACAAGTCCACTTACAAAGCTAGTAGCTTGTTTAGTAAAACCATATGATGCAATGGCGGGCCGTGCCTCACGCAGATGCCACCATTGTGTGCATATCTTGTACCTTGTCTCAAAGTATGTCCACCTATGGCCCCAATTAGTGAATTAAACTCTCACTAAATTAGATCACCATTTGTGCACCTTCAGAGGAATGGATCTATCACATCAAGCATAATGCTAGTGATAGTTGTGCACAAATTATGCAATATAGTACAACATAGCATAACCATATTCTTAAGCTTGAATTTTGGGGAATTTTACACAATAATGTTGATAGCTACTCATATGGATCCATGATGTCATAATGTCCATATTCAATCATAAAATTCTCTATGCTTCTTCCATCCATAGCCCTAGACATTATAAGCATTATTACCAAACAATGGTGTGACTATATATTATATATCCATGGTGTCATATAGGAATACGACAAAGAACACTCCTCATCGACTACGGTGTGGCAACAGATTTATAAAAAAATTTGCCAAGTGCGATTTGGACAAGAAGTGCAATTATTTTAAACGCTAATTGCTAAGTTTAATACTCTAGAATATGTAAGAAAAACAATTTTATATCCAATTACCTCAACAAACTCTGAAATGATCTGATTAGAGGTCTTCATACTTTGGTTGCTTCTTAATATGAAGCATAGGAAGAGATAGATTTAAAAGGATAATACCCGTGCAGACTTCAAGCTCACTGCTGAAGACCAACAACTCTTACACCAAGGCAATGATGACTCTTTTCTTAGGCACGCATCATACTAATCTTATCTTTGCAAAATTCAAAGGAATGCAAATAATCTATGGCACTTTTTGTTTCAACAATCAATAAAAAATAAAGGCAAAGAAAAAGAATGCATCAATCCTATTGAATGGGATATGTATATTGTGATAAGAAGAGTCATATCACAAATCAAACATAAAATGAGACTGGAGTATGCATTTGCCATTTTCTCCCAAGGGAAGATGCCCTGCATATTACGACAATATCACAAGAGAAATAAATTGAATAATTTTGATGGTAGCACTATTGGTTGCTAGGAAAACTGAGGTAAATATAACACAATGGGAAGAAAATATGCAAATCATATATATATATATATATATAGGTACATATTGTTGGAACTTTTGATTTGGGAAGATTTTCTTGTAATCCTAGATCCAACGGGGGTTCCAATCATAGAATTTATTTTTTTTCTTTTTATAAATTTTGTTGGCAAACAAACAGCGCCAATGATTTGTCCATAAATACCCAATCAAACAGTATTAAAGAACCCATATACCAAAAGAAGAACAACCCATTACGCAAAAAAATAGAAAGAAACAATAACCAAACATGTCAATGAAATCACCAGATAAATGTATTATTGTCAAAACAAAATTTAATAACGGATATTATTGTCTTAAAAAATAAAAAAAGTGTGTAATGTGCTTTACGTATGACCTTATTTCGTTTAAATTTTAACAGAATTCTAACGAAGAATATTAATAGTTCAAAGTGATTAACTGTTACATTTTAAAATTTAAGAGGAAAAAATATAAATTATTCATAGTTTTGAAAGGATTTACTACAATTTAGCCTAAAATGAAATCGATTAAGGAAATGCATATAGTTTCATATTGAAGTAAGAGTATATATATATTTGTTTGTTTGTTAATGAGAAATGTAGTAGCAGAGAGAGGGCAATGAACGGGACAATATGTTTACTAGGGGTTGGGGAGCATATTCGAATTCCGTACTCACTTGAAGAAAGAGTAGAACAGTTGCAAGGAGAAGAGGATAGAAATCACTACCCCATGTAGAAGGAAAGAAATGTAGCCACCGAATCAACCGCTGTCCGAACCAATCTCGAAATCAGCGTTCTTTGCCGCCGAACCGTCGATCGATCCTCTTCGAAATCTAGCGCTCTCCCCTTGAACCTCTCTCTTCTCCCTCTCTTCTAGGTTATCCAATTCATAGCTTTCTAACTTCCTTTTAGAACCCAATTAAGAAGCCACAGTTGGTATATATTTTGATTAAAAACGATCTAAGGTGTCGATTTGGCATTTAGTCATTTTAGTTTAGAAGTGGAAAAATTATTTAAAAATTAAAAATATATATTAAAAGGTTAAAGTTTTTTTTTATTTTTTTTTTTACATCTTTTCGTAAAAATTAAAAGTCATTTCCAACCTACTAATTTTTTTTAGCTCATGTTTTAACTAAAAAGTCAAAAAATTATTAAAATATCATGTTTCCAAACGAAGCCTAAATATATTTAAATATATTTTTGGTCATTGGTGTTTTTTTTTTTTTTTTTTTTTTTTGGTGTAGTTGTTTTTATTTATTTATTATTTTATTTTATCATAAATTATGCATTGTAAAAAATAAAAGAGGAAATTTTGATAGTGACGAGGAGTTTACCTATCCTAGAAGAAAAGAATAAATTTTAAGAGGTAACTTTTCACTGCCTTTAGAGGCAGATCACCAAAAAAATTAAAAATAAAAACAATTTTTAGTTTTTTTTTTTTAAATTAAAACTAATTTGAGAACTATAAAATTCAAAATTATATTTTTAAAAATTTTAAAACTATTTATGATCTTCTAAAAGATAAAATTATACAAAGATAATAAGTAATTTTTTAATTTTTCACCAATTTCGTCTTTTTTAGTTTTTCAGAAAAAAAATCAAACAAGTTTCTAAAAATAAAATCGACATATTGAAATTGATAATCTAACATTCTTTGAAAAAGTTTAAATTATCTCAAATTAGCCATCTCAACTTAAGAGTGTATTTGGACTTGATGGGTTCATTTTGTAATCTAATTCGATGATCACTTTAATTTTACAATTCAATAACTAAAATATTTAAATCTTTTTTAAAAGTTATTATAAAAATACAAATAACTAAATCACCTCATTTCACTACCAAAACTTTTACCGACGAATAGTATTATCGTCGCTAAATGTTTAACTCTTTGCCCATGCCAACTTGTCGTCGCCAAAAGTAAGCACATTAATAGCGACGCTTATTGCGTTGCTAAAAAATAAGTCTTGTAGCTAAAATTTATGAAATTTTGGCGCCAACCAATATTTTTGGCGCCTAGTCAATGTTGTACGTTTTTAGCAACGATAGTAAATTGCGTTGGTAAAGGTCTACTTTTCCCAACGAAATTGATCACTGTGTCGCTAAAAATATACTTTTCGCTACGAAAAATTGACGTTGTCGCCAAAAGTAGTCGCCAAAAGTGCAATTTCTTGTAGTGATTACTGTTACTAAATTTGCACTCCATGTATTTTAACTTAGTTCTGCTTATCCAAAATTTTGCCCTAGCACTGTTGATATAATATATAAAATAAATTGAACCATAATTGAAATCTCACAAACTACAACATATAAGAATTATAGGAACTAGGTCTCCAAAAGTAAAAAATAAAAAAATAAAAAATTGCTGCAAAAAAATTAAGGGACCAATTATTGTCATCATGAGAATTGTCACTAAAGGTCACCTCGAAATGTTTTTCTAAAAAAAGCATTTTGCATGACAAAAATTTTAAAATGTTAGCAATAAATGTACTTCTAGAGACAACAATTATTAAATGTCTACTCATATATGCGTACATTATTAAAAGTAGTATTTTTTTTTATAGAGTTCTACACTAATCTAAACCATATATTATTTTTAATCATATATACGTACATTATTAAAAGTAGTATAAAGCATGTATTTTTTTTAATTATACATAAAGTTCTACACAAATCTAAACTTAATTTAAATTTACTAACTTTACCTATTTTATATGAACTCTATTTGACAAATATTTATTTTCTATATATTTTTCATGATAAATGGAGATAATTTCTCAACACCAATTTTGCAATTTACTCTTCTTTTTTTTTCTTAATTCTTTCAAGGGTCTTAGGATTATTTTTTTAATACTAAGGGGTTTTTTTGGGTGTTCTAAATAAGTGTACTTTTTGTCTTTTTGGACTAAAAAATTGAGAAAAAAAATATGGATGTTTGGGTTAACTTTTTGACTTTTTATGGAAAAAAGTGTATTAAAAAATTGTATAAATTAGTGTGTAGAGAAAAATTAGAATTGAGAGTTGTGCAGCTATAATTTTTTACTTTTGGTGAATAGTGATAACTTTTTAACTTTTTGAGTAACTTTTTGACTTTTTGACTTTTTGGCAACTTGCCAAACTTGGCCTAAATTGCCTCCTTTTTTTTTCTTTTTTTTTTTTCATGTGCATTATTCTATATCCAATACCAATTCTATATATGAAATCATACTTCATTTCTTACATTATTTTATATAATCACAACTCACAAGAGGAAAAACTACACAACAATTATACTTTCGAGGAATCTCTAAAGTTTGGATTTACTACTTGAATTATTTTTTCAATTGTTGAACAGTAAATTCTTTTATATTTTGACATCATATTATAGATGATTAATTACTTCACACACTGAGATGTATCTATCGTTTAGATTTTATTTTATTTTATTTTATTTGAAACAACCCAAAAGACACTTTATTGATAATGATCAAGCAATAATTCAATGACAATCATCAATAAAGAGTGAGGGTACAAAAAGTATCATAACAAAACGATCGGATCCCAACTCTGTTGGTACCAAGAAGCTTGCCCATTCATTTGCTAGCACCACACACGGTAAGATACCAACCCAAAAACCAAAATTTAAACCAGCAGATGAACACAACATAGACACAACAAATAAAAGAGAAATGCACATAGCAGCAATGAGTACTATATCAGCCCAGGACAATTCTACTCCCAAAACAACATCTGATTTGTCTCAAATTGCTTAAGAAATCCTACACTGTGAAGTGAAACTCCTTATAGCTTTGATTCAACCACAAAGCAACTCTTATCTTAATCAGGTCACACAAATCCTCCAACTTAGGTGTAGCTGCTTGAAAAACACATTCATTTCTAAGATTCCACAATAACCACAAGACTAGTAGAGGTATACTTTCCATAACATTTTTTCTTTTCTTTTAAGTCTTTCTCATTCACACCATTGTAGTACAGCTTCAACGGAACATGGTAGAGCCCCTTGCACCTCCCACTAATTTAATGTTGCAGCCCATACCTTCCAAGCAAAATGACTGCGCAACAAAGCATGGCAAATTGATTCATTTTCTGCTTTACAGAAAAAAAACAAAGAGTTGATGCATTAGCTTGAATAACACCAATTTTCGGGAGAATTGAACTTTTGGAGGTGCAAATTTATTCCACACTAACTTACTAGTTCTAAGGGAGAGACCAAGGGATACATCTTCACTTCTATATAGATAAAAGACACAGAGAACACTGTAGAGCATGTAGCAAACTAGGCTGGGCTATCATCTAGACCATCACACATACTAGGGCCAAACACTAGAAGCTCATTGAGTCTAATTACTTCCCTCTATTCCCATTCATACAATCTTCTTCTAAATTGAAAGTTCCAGTACCTTGAAACCACCATCCTCTGATGCAACAATCTCAGGGATTCCTCATTCTCTATCACCAATCCATAAAGGATAGGAAATTCATCTTTCAAACAAAAATTGAAGCACCATTTGTCCTTCTAAAATTTAGTTCTTTCACCATCCCCTACCTTAACATGAAAATTATAAATATAGAACACCATCAAGTTATTTCTCCTCTCAGCTATGGAAATGATTCATTTTCGCACACAAGAGTACCTACTGCTTGAGCAAAAAGAGGGGCACCAGATTTTTACATCCAAATTGTATTTACTGCAAATCATCTTTCTCCTTGCCAAACCTCCACAACCATTTTAACAACGTATAACCATTTACCAGCCTTACTCTTCTTATATCTAACCCCTTTTGCTTCACACAATTTGTTAGTTCATCCCATTTAACCAGATAAATTGATCTTCTTGTCTCAGACCCACCCCAAAAAAAAGAAGCCTGCAACTTCTCTAGTTCTCTTGCTACCCATTTTGGCATTCTAAATAGAGATAAATAGTACATTGGCAAGGTAGAGGTTACAGACTTTAATAGAGTAAGCCTCCCTGCAAATGATACCAGCTTCCTTTTCCATCCTACTAATCTGCTTCTGACTTTGTCAAGAACTGGCTTCCAAGTTACCTTTCTATTTGGATTAGCCTCCAAAGGCAACCTCAAATACTTCAAAGGTAATGTCTTGAATTTGCAATTTAGCTTTGAGGCAAAAATAAAGAGAGACTCCTCAGGTACACCTACTCCACAACCCTGACTCTTATGGTAATTTATTTTCAGCCCAGAGATCAATTTGAAGCATCTTAAAACCCTCTTGTTACACACTTCCTCCTCTGTTACTTCACAGAATAATATAGAATCATCTGCAAATTGTAGATAAGATAACATCACACCACTAGCACCAATCTTCACCCCTTTAATCTGGAAAATCTGTTGTGCTCTTGACATAAGAATATTAAGGCCCTCAGCTGCTAAGTTGAACAAGAGAGGGAACAAAGGATCACCTTGTGTAAGACCCTTTTGTAGGAAAAACTCCTCAGTTGGTGAACCATCAACCAACACTAAGAGTTTTGCAGTGGTAACACGTTCTTTTATCCAACTAATCCATTTTACTACAAACCCAAAATTCGAAAGCATAGATGATTAGAAGCACCAATTCACAGAATCAAAAGCTTTTTCAAAATTAAACTTGATAATCACTCACTTCTTCTTAGCTTTTCTCCATCCATCCACAACCTCATTAGCAATAAGCACACCATCTAGTATGTTCCTTCCTCCTAAGAAAGTTGATTGAGTGTCACTAATGATGTTGGGAAGCACTACTTTTAGTCTACTAGACAATAGTTTTGCTAATACTTTATATAATGATCCAACTAGGCTTATTGGTTTATAGTCCCCAAACCCCACTGGGTTTTCAATCTTTGGTATTAGTGAAATAAAGGAGCTATTAATTCTCATAACCAACCTATTATTCCTATGAAACTCCTTGAAGAACTTCAGTAAATCACCTTTCATTATCTTCCAGAATTTTTGGAAATAGGCCATGTTAAAACCATCTGGCCTGGGAGCCTTCTTTCCATCACAAACCCTCACTACAGCCCTGATTTCTTCCTCTGAGAATTCTGCTCCCAACCTTTCAAAGCCAGGACAATCATGGACTGATTTAAACTGACCGCCTAACTTAGGTCTTACTCTCCATTTCTCTATATTTGTCGTTTGGATGTTTTCATTATTATTATTATTTTTTTTTTTTTATTTTATTTTTTTTTATTATTTTTTTTTTTTAGTTTAGATGTTGTTATGTGATTATTTTTTGGTTATTCATTATTGAATTTTTTTTTTATATAGCTGATATTTTAATTGAATTAAAAGTGCTTATTTTAAAGTCTTATAATTTAACTTATATATATATATATCATATAAAATCATTATATGATAATCCAACTACAACATACTTATATTTAATTTTTTAATAAATTTTATATAATTTCTATTTCTACATATTTTTATTTTCCAAATGAATATAAAAGAAAATTAAATAGTTAGAATTACTTTTAATTTTATGTTACTAATTCTTCTTCTAATTTAACTATTATTTTTAATATCAAAATGTGTATTTATTTTACTATTTTATAATTTAATAAATATTATACAAAATTATTATATGATAATTACGCTTTTCTAATACAATAGAATGAAAATTATCATAATATACAAATAATTTAACTAAAATTAATACATATAAGTATTCAAGTAACAATTTTATAGAACAATAGCGTCAAGATTATCAAAATAAATAATTGAAACCATACTTTAATTTTGATTTTAAATTAAAATTAAAATTATTATTTTATAACACACATTGTACTATTTAATTTTGATTTTAAATTAAAATTAAGAGTGCTATAAAATAAACACTCTTAATTAAATTAAAATATCAATTATATAAAAGAAATTCAACAACGACTAACCAAGAAAGAATCACATTATAATATTTAAACCCAAAATGAAAAAATAATGAAAACATCCAGATGATACATACATCTCAGTGTGTGAAGTGATTAATCATCTGTAATATAATGTCAAAACATAAAAGAACTTCCTATTCAATAATTGAAAAAATAACTCAAGCAGTAAATCCAAATTTTAGAGATTCCTCGAGAATATCATTGTTGTATAATTTTTTCTCGGGTTAGTTGTAATTATATAAAGTAATGTAGGAAATGAAGTATAATTTTATATATAAAATCACTATAAAATTTAAACGATAAATCCATAATATTGAATATCTGAATTGGCATTGGGCATAGAATAATGTATAGGAAAATAAGAAGGAAAAAAATAATAATTTAGCATGAAAAAAATCCTAATACCCTTCAAGAAATTAAGAAGAAAAACGCAAAATGCCAAATTGGTATTTAATTTGTGGATTATCTCAATTTACCATGAAAAATATATGAAAAAGAAATATTTGTCATTTAAAGTCCATATAAAATAGGTAAAGTTAATATAATTTAAATTAAGTTTGGGTTTGGATTTGTATAACACTCTACACAATTAAGAAAATACACATTGTGGCACTTTTAAAAAAAGTAAACCCTTATAATGTGTCACCTAAGTATAGGAAAAACACTACTTTTATTTAATAATATATATTATTTTAATTTAATTATTATGATATCTAAAAAAATTATCTCGATATACAAATAAGTAAGACAGAATGTGCTTAATTATGTGCATTGCACTGATCAAATTAATTTTTTTTACATTTTATATTTTATATTTTTTGTCTATTTTATTGATGTCTTAATATTGGTTTATATTTAATTTTTTTACTAATATGAAATTATTTATTACGAAAAATTTATATTTTAAATTTTATATACCTATATACAATATGTATGAATAATTCAAAAAGAATATTAAAAGAAATCAATACTCTAATAATTAATTTATGTATTTTCTTCTTAATCCAATCACAACATATTTGTATTTTATCTTTTAAATAAATTTTGTATAGTTCTATTTCTACATATTTTTATTTTCCAAATAAATATAAAAATTAAATTAAAATTAAATAATTAAAATCACTTTTAGTTTTATATTATTAATTCTCTTTTCAATTTAACCATTACTTTTGATATCAAAATAAGTATTTATTTTACTGTGGGTGTTGATTTCTGACCACAACCAAAAAGGGGAACTCAGCTGGAGAGCACCGGTAAAATAGACTAAGCCCAAACAACCTGTCACAGAAAGATAAGAATGTCGCGGTGGTTCGTCCACCCGGGGGCACTCCGACGATCAAATCAGTAAAATATCTCTCAAAGATAACTAATAGTGTTTAACTCACTAGACAGAGCATAAAAGATATACCTTAGACGCATGGGGGTGCTTCACTTTTATAGTGGTCAATGTCCAACTTCCCCTAAAAGTCTTACTTCATGGGACTCTATCCTTTACAATGATAACATCTATCACAACTCATACTATTCAGATTAAGATGAACTTTCTCAAGAGTCTCATCTCTATCCAAATAGGTAGTTTGATGTCATCTACGACTCTAGTTCTCTATCCAAATATCTCAGATTCCAGTATTATTGCACCATATCTCGGCATCATGGTCTGCCCACGTGGTACATCGACTAACAACCTTGGCCACGTGGACTATCCAAAAATATGTCCCCACATTTACTATCTTATAATTTAATATATATCATATAAAATCATTATATAATTGTCATGACCCAAACCCGTCCCTACAGGTTTAGCGTTGTAACCGCCCACTAATCCTCGAATTACTGAAGGCCTCCGACCTAATTAGCAAATTATAAGGGGCTAGCAGAAGCAAATATAATAACATACATAGTCCATTGAGCTGTGCAGCATATATGAAACATAAATTTCAAACTTTATATGTATATATATATGTATGTGTGTGTGACGTCATAAGTACAATGGTCTTACATTACAATCATTACAAATATAACCAAAAGGGGACTTAGCCCAATATACAGATAAACAAAAAACTTGTACGTATTCTAGAAAGAAAACAAAGTCTTATATTTGTTCTCAAAACATGACCACTTAACATTCGGAACCTCATCGGGAGGGGCAAAGACTGGCTGAAAAACTAAAACACTAGGTCATCAACTCTAAGCCTAGCCACGCGTCTGATCAACCACATACATAAATAATAGAGTGAGTAGAAGCCCAGTAAATAATAACAGAGTAAAAGGTTTTAATTGAATAATGTCCCATATCAGATTCGGAAACAGAGTTCATATCAGAAACAGATATATATTCTTATAAAGAAATCAGAGTTCATACTTAATCATACATGGTATATCCATTAGCGCTAATAGAACAGATATAGACAGATGTAGAATAGATGGTGGTTATGTATAACCAGTTCCATAACGGAACCTCCAGATCCGGGTAACAGAGAATAGACATACTGAGCTCTAAGATGAAGTCTCCGGTACGGGTAACAGATTACATATTAAGTTCCATAAGAAACCTCCGATAAGAGTAATAGCTATGATATGCAAAGGATGCCACGAATACATTTGAGAAATTGGACAATCATTCATTGTACAAGACATAACATTCGAAAATTGATCATATCATTTCGTTAGAAAATACTAATATCAAATATAGTTTTACAGAGTTATTACTCACAGATGGCTCCAAAAGCAGACAAATCAGATGGCTTACGGTGCGTGACCTACACAAACATAACAGATACACATATTGAAACACACATTTAGAGTACTCAATTTATTTCGTTTCATTTTAAGTGTGTTTCTAGTCTTTGTCCTCATTGCTATGTCTTAATTATAGCCTAGGAATGCCTATGATACAATAAGGATACCAGAATGTACTTGAAAACACTTGGTTAAATTTACTAAAAACAGGATCTTCGCTCGAACGCAACTTTCTTCGCTCGAGCGGAGATTCAAAAATAAGAGTGGTCGCTCAAGCGTAACTTCAGTCGCTCAAGTGATCTATAAACTCTACAAAAGTATTGGTTGTGTGAATTCTCCGCTTGACGGTCACTCAAGCGTAAGACTGAGGTCTTCGTTCGAGCGCAACTCTGGTCGCTCAAGCGATCTGCAAAATATGTAAACTTCTAGGAGCATGCATTTTATGCTCGAGCACACTTTTGCTCACTCTAGCAGAAATGCAAAATCAAGAGTGGTCGCTCGAGCGCAAGATCTGTTGATCAAGCAGTGAGGCAGAATTCTAGAATTTTCAGATTGATTTTCTAAGTCCACAACTCAAATTCAAAGCTGCAAAACACAACCTTTGGGCTCCAAAACTTGAGAAAACACTTGTATACTTATAAAACATCATGAATTAAGGTTCAATACACAAAATCAAGACCTAAAAGCGAGTGAATTCTTCAAAACCAAACTTGAACAATATGTATACATATCATGCATATGTTGTCAAGAACTCAAACCTTCCAAAACATGTACAAATGGAGTGTTAAAGTGCAAAATCACAATGAGCTCTCATAATTGAACAAAAATAGGTCCCTGCATGTAAGAATTGGTTAAAATCGACTCATCATCATCCATGAAATGCATATCTGAGTATGAAATGTTCATCTTCTCGACATTGCTAGCTTAATTCTTGCATAACTCTACTTAATCCTCAAGAATTCATGTCCTAGATATCATAATTATACAATCTAAGTGTTGAATCTTTATCTCAATTTCTCAATTAAGCTCTAGATGGTAAATTCACTAAGGGTCTAAGCAAAATCCTTGAATTTCCAAGCTAAATCCTTTGTTTGAACTCAATTCTCTCTTAGTCCTTCTCTCGCCACATTTGAAGTCAAGAAGATAAGAAATGAGAGTATGTAAAGTGATCTAAGGCTTAACATTAGCCTTATATAGGCTCCACTAACTAATCTAGCTTAACCTAATCAATTTATACTTAATTAATCTAATTATTTGATTCCAAATCGAATTTTAATTAAACTTACTAAAAAATACTAAATAACACAGAAATCAAGTCAATTTCGTGATCGGATGCCGATAAGGCCTTTAATTCGCAGAACAGAACAAAAAGACAAATAGATATTCTTACAACAGACAGATATAAACACAAATAATGCAATACACATGCAATTAACTCATAATTCCATCTTAATTACTCATTAAACATCTTAATTAAACATCTTAATTATAATAATAATTACACTTTCATAGCATAATAAAACTAAAATTATCAAAATAAATAAATAATTTAACTAAATTTATTATATATAAGTATTCAGGTAACACTTTTATAAAAGCGATAAGGTTATGATTATTAAAATAAATAATTAAAATTAAAATTAATATTATTTTTTATAACACATATCATAATAAAATATACCAAGTCATACTTTGTACATTATAGAATTTTTTTGTTATTTTTTTTTTTCAAAAAAAATATTTTGATACAAGTGCAATTTATGATTTTTATTAAATTTGATTAGCACA
Organism: Camellia lanceoleosa; assembly: GCA_025200525.1. Classification (NCBI taxonomy): domain Eukaryota; kingdom Viridiplantae; phylum Streptophyta; class Magnoliopsida; order Ericales; family Theaceae; genus Camellia; species Camellia lanceoleosa. The sequence goes on from CM045765.1 coordinate 132,812,521, forward strand.
ATTGAGGATTTGATTTTAGGTTTAGAATACACCTTTTTTTTTTTTTTTCTTTTTTTTATAACTTTGAAATGAATTATTTTTATGAGCTTTTTACATAAAATCACACATAATGACAAAAATTTTCATCGAACATTAGCAAATTTGTTTATATTTAGTTTTCAATTGTTAAAATTTTTTACACAAAATATTAAGACTCAAAATTAAATTTTCATCTTAAAAATAAATTCCCGTGCATTATGTGAATCACCTATTAATTTTATCATAAAAATACAACGACACTTACAAGTCCAATAACAAATATTTACTAGTCCAATGCCAACAACCAAGTGTTAGGTTTTTTTTTTTTTTTAATACGACAGCCAAGAGTTGATAATGGATAAAAATAAATAAATAAATTAATTAAGAGCCCCCAATAGAAAATATTTATAAGTCCTATTTCAGATACTTATGCTATGGTAAGTCCTATGTAATTTTTTATAGAATCTCAAGTCCTATTTAGATAGGAATGTATTCTTAAAAATCCTATGAGTTGTAAATAAATGGTATTAATATACTATTATACATTATAATGATAAAACCATATATAGGAAATTGAATGTTATCATACAAAGTAACATTTTCACATTCAATTAAAAAAATCAAAAACTTAGTAAGTTTGAGAAACGTAACGTGACGCGTTACGTGACGTTACGTTATGTTTATATAGGTATCACGTCACGTTACATTTATGTAATGTCCCATTTGATATGGTCACGTTACGTTACGTTTATATAAGTGTCACGTTACGTTTCGCAAACTTAATCTATAGTAACATTCAATTTCCTATATATGATTTTACCATTATTTATGATATTAACAACTAATATTGAGAGTAAATGTGTTAACAAACTTCACACAAGACTTATGAAAACATAAATTTTTTAATAGGATCATATGTAACATAAATTTTCTTAATAAGACTTATAAATAATTTTTCTTAAAAAACATATATATATATAATTTTATTTTTAACAAAAAATTGACTCGTTAGCCTAGTGTGCAAAAATGACCAACTCCCATAACTATTAGTCAACCACTGTGCACAAATTCAAGCTTAAGGAGAATTTTCCAAACCCCCACCACCACCACCACCACCACCCCCCCGGGGGGAAAAAAACAAAATAGGCTTCTTAAGGAGAACAAGTCCTGTTTTTTTACAAGTGACCCACTTGCGGGTTCTTTGACAAATTTATGCCATTACTCCAAAATTTAGGCTGTGTTTCGAGCATATCATTTTTTTTAAGAAGAAAAAATATGAGATAAATATAAATAAAATATAAATTTTTTTTTTTTTCATTTTTGAATTCTGATACAAATTTGTAATCTAAATATAACGTTAAAGAATATTAATTGTGCTTGTTAAATTCAAACTTATATATGCATGTGTCAATGCGCAAACACTTCCTATAAATTCTCAAATGATATACACTAACGCTGTGTTTGGTTGGGAGATTTTGAGAAGGATTTGGAAAAAGAAAGGGAAAAGATGTGTAAAGTTAGGTGAAATAAAAGTATGTTTTATTTACATTTCATCTACTTTTTTCATTTCTCTTTTCAAATTTCTCCTCAAATCCTTCAACCAAACACAGTATAACTAATTGGGTCATGAATGACAGACAATATACACCTAAAACACATTTTAAAAACCTGAGAGGGGATGATCTTTGTCATTTGGTGTCGCTTGATATCAGTTTAAAAAATTATTTAAAATATATATGTATTTTTAGTAATTTTAAACTCGTTTTGTCTTTTATTTGTTTTTTTATTTTTTGATCCGTCTGATCGAGTAGTTACTAAAAATATAAATTGTTTTTAATTAAAAAAATTTATTAAAAACGAAAAAAAAGTCAATTCCAAAAGTCCTTGACTAGTCTTTTAGAAGTTGAAATGCTCCATTTTTAATTTAGGGCTTATTTGGATATTTTTTAATACAAATTTTTTCTTTTTAAATTAGTTATGATTTTCGCTATAAAAAAATAAACACTTAAAGCCCAGAGAAAAAAAAAAGTTTTAAAAAATATATTAAATAATAAAACACACGTAAAAAGTTAAAAGGGTAGTAAAAAGAGATCCAAACAAGGCCTTATAATAATTTAGTAACATCAAAATTCATGACGCATTACCGTAGAAACCAAAGTCAAACTTTTCAGCTGAAGTTACTAATAAAAGTCGCCAAAGCAACTTCTTTGCTTGGCCCACATGGTTATATGTCATTTTTTGAAATAAGGTTAGATTCGAGATTTCATTTATTCAAAAGTAAGAAGAGATACAAAAATACATAAATAAAAAATCAGATTGACGTCTCATTCGTGAAGTATATATTTTAGTTAAAAAATCAAAAGATTATTATAAATTGTTGCATCATATTCTTTCTATTTTTTTAATATTTTTTTATAAAAAATTAAAAAATTATTAAAATAATTTATTCTCAAACGAAATTTGAATCAATATTAAAATTTACATGATCCTATTCTCTTCATAAAAAATAAAAAAATTGTTGCATAAAAATAATTTTAAAAATAAATTATTTAAAAAAAATAAAATTATATAATTATAAATATGAGATCAATATAATTTACTTTATAAATAATTTACTCATAATTTTTACAAAATAAATAATTTAGCTCATCCAAATGAGACGCGTGTAGCACCCCTCCATCTACAAGTAAACCAGAGAAAATCCATTCCCTTGAAAAATGTACTCTGAGACATTCGAATTTATTTTTGATTCATATGAAAGGAGACATTCGAATTTAATTGGAAGATTACATTTACATATCTTAAAATTTGAAATAAGGATATAAATTTTATAGTTTAACTTAATTATATCGATTTTCTTTAGATTAAAATGATCAAAATTGATATAAATAGTGTGAAGACACAAATATAAACAAACTAAAATATATTTTTTAGAATGAATGAGATGGCAATATCTATTTTTTAATCCATATGACTAACAAATTTGTAATGAAAATGAGTCTAAAAGTTATATGAATTAAAACTTTAATAGAATTTAATTATAAAATTCAGGGGGACTTACCTATAGGTCCTACTGCATGGATCTATTGTCCAATAGGTTCGATGGAAATTAATAGCAATTTTTATCAAAAATTATTAAAAAAAAAATCAATAATTGTTAATTTTCAGTTACAGTTTGAAAATTATCACAAAAAATGTCACTAACTATATGTTTAGCGACAGCTTAAAAAAAATATCACAAAAAATTCACTAATTTTTAATTTTCAGCGACAATTTGAAAAATTAAATCACGAAAATGTCACTAATTATAAGTTTTAACGATAATTTATCAAAATTATGACAAAAAGTCATTAATTATCAATTTTAGTGATATATATAAAAAATCATTATAAAACTTATTTTTAACAATGATTTTATTAGAACTTATTTTTAATAGGATTTGATAGGAATTAAATCTAACTATTAAGATTTATTGATAATTTATCCTAAAATTTATTATATTTTTTTCTAAACTTCAAATGATGTGAATATAATTTAACTAAATTAATTTTTTTTGAAAGTGACTGATACTCAAGCAAAGATTTAACTTTACATTTACTTTTCCCTCCTTAGATTATTGGAATTGATTTATGACAGACAATATACACCTAAAAATATTTAAAAAACCTGAGAGGGGATGATCTTTGTCATTTGGTGTCGCTTTGATATTCAGTTTAAAAAGTTATTTTAAAAATATATATATTTTTAATAATTTTAAACTTGTTTTGTCTTCTTTTTTTTGTGTGAGTATTTTTTTTTTAAATTTTTTGATCCATCTGATCGAGTAGCTACTAAAAATATAAATTGTTTTTAATTAAAAAAAATTTATTAAAACGAAAAAAAAGTCAATTCCAAAAGTCCTTGACCATTCTTTTAGAAGATAAAATGCTCCATTTTTAATTTAGGGCTTTATTGGATATTTTTATTACAATTTTTCTTTTTAAATTAGTTATGATTTTCGCTATAAAAAAAATAAACACTTAAAGCCCAGAGAAAAAAAAAATGTTTTAAAAAATGTATTAAATAATAAAACACACATAAAAGTTAGAAGGGTACTAAAGAGAGATCCAAACAAGCCCTTCTAATAATTTTAATAACATCAAAATTCATGACGCATTACCGTGGAAACCAAAGTCAAACTTTTCAGCTGAAGTTGCTAATTAAAGTCGTCAAAGCAACTTCCTTGCTATTGTTGACTTGGCGCACATGGTTATGTGTCATTTTTTGAAATAAGGTTAGATTCGAGATTTCATTTTTCAAAAAGTAAGAAGAGATACAAAAATACATAAATAAAAAATCAGATTCACGTCTTGTGTGTGAGTTATATATTTTAGTTAAAAAGTCAAAAATTATTATAAATTATTACATTATATTTTTATTTTATTTTTTTATATATATTTTTATAAAAAATTAAAAAATTATTAAAATGACTTATTCTCAAACAAGGCTTGAATTGATATAACTTACATGATTCTATTCTCTTTATAAAAAATAAAAATAAAAAATTTGTTGCATAAATGTAATTTTAAAAATAAATTATTTATTTTTAAAAATATATATAATAAAATTATATAATTATAAATATAAGATCAATATAATTTACTTTATAAATGATTTACTCATAAATTTTATAAAATAAATAATTTAGCTCATCCAAATGAGACGCGTGTAGCACCCCTTCATCTACAACTAAACTAGAGAAAATCAACCGTATTATGTAGCTCAAAATATCAGGGCTCAAATGGCCCGGATTTTTTTTTTCTTTTTCTTTTTCCTTTCTTTTCCTTGCCTTCTACACAGTTTCCTTTCTCTCTCGCTCTCTTAGAATGAAGTTTCAACCTTTCTAACAACAACAACAAAAGCAAAAGCAAAATCTTGAACTACAATTTGAACTCCATCGGCTTGAACTATCACTTGAACAATGTTAATGAAAATATGATTCCCTACAAGTAAATCAATCAATAGGAATAAAAAATTAATGCGAAAAAATTAAATCAAAAGCAACACAAGAATTTTTACGTGGTTCCTTTAATGTAACGTACGTCCACGGGATCGAAATCTGATTCCACTATCAACCAAAAAAATTTCAAACGATTACAAACGAGACACAAATGATCTCACAAAATCACCCTTAGGTGAATTCTAAATAATCACAAATAAATAAGAGGAAAGACCTCACCAAATAGATGAATCAAAATCTTCAAAACCAGAGTTGAAGAAGACCCAAAATAATATACCCAAACCAATACCGAACACCAAACACTGAAGCAAAGCAGCAACCAAGGTATTGAATTTGACCAAGTCAAATACACTACAATCATTCACACCAATTGAAACCCACCAACTTGAATTTATCCTTTTGCTGCTGCCTTTGAACACATAACCCAATATATATATATGTTGTTGATTAATGGACTTTTCTATCAAAACCTAGTTATTATCAAATTGAATTGAGTTTCTACAAATTAGATATAATATATATATATAAATATATTAAACCTAAACCAAACTAAATTAAAATTCTTTAACAAACCAATTGGGTCCGACACTCCAATAAGGAGGTATACCCAACAATTCTCCCCCTACCGACTTAGGTGGAGAGATCAACCATACCCGCCAAAGTTCAACACTTCAAATGTTTGTCCCTCGACAAAGTCTTAGTCAACATATCCGAAATATTATCATCCGTGTGAATCTTTTCAAGTTGCAACAATTTCGAATCTAATACATCACGAATCTAATGGTATCTCACATCAATGTGTTTCGATCTCGAATGAAAAGTAGAATTTTTACTTAAATGAATAGCGCTTTGACTATCACAATAAAACACATACTTTTCTTGTTTCAAACTCAACTCTTGCAAAAATTTCTTCAACCATAACTCTTCTTTGCAAGCTTCTATAATGACAATAAATTCAGTTTCGGTAGTTGAAAGAGCAACACATTTTTGTAATTTAGATTGCCATGCCACAACTTCCCCTGCAAAAGTCATTAAATACCCCGAAGTAGATTTCCTAAAATCAACATCACCGGCCATGTCAGAATCCGTGAACCCATCAAGCATCGGTTTACCATCTCCAAACACAAACACACCTTCGAAATCCCTCGAAGATACCTTAGAATCCATTTTACCGCTACCCAATGTTCTTTACCCGAATTAAAGAGAAATCGACTCACCACACCAACGGCGTGAGCAATATCCGGCCTTGTACAAACCATGGCGTACATAAAAAAAGCGGCTTTGAAGCATAAGGAACTTTCGGCATTTCTTCCTGTCTTTCTCACTTGTAGGACATTGATTCGAACTAAGTTTGAAGTGACCCATAGTGGACAACCAACAGACTTTGCTTTATCCATGTTGAACCTCTCAAGAACTTTCTCAATGTAGCTTTCTTGAGTCAACCAAATCAGCCTCTCTTTGCGATCACGAACAAATTTCATACAAAGTATTTGATTTGCCGGTCCCAAATCTTTCATAGCAAAAGACTTACTCAACTCTATCTTCAACTTGTTAATCATGGTAGAATCTTGGCTCACAATTAACATATCATCAACATAAAGCAAAAGAATAATAAATTTACCATCCAGGAAATGTTTCACAAACACACAATGGTCCGAAGTGGTTTTAGAAAAACCATTATTCATCATGAAAGAGTCAAATTTTTTGTACCATTACCGCGGGGCTTGCTTGAGGCCATACACACTTTTCTTCAATTTGCAAACAAATTTCTCTTTCCTTTTCTCCACAAAACCTTCTGATTGCTCCATGTAAATTTCTTCTTCAAGATCACCGTGAAGAAATGCGGTCTTCACATCAAGTTGCTCAACTTCAAGATTCATACTTATAGCCATACCAAGTACAACCCGAATAGAAGATATCTTCACAACTGGCGAAAAAATTTCGTCAAAGTCAATGCCTTTCTTTTGCCCAAAGCCTTTCACAACAAGACGTGCCATGTACCTCAGATTCTTGCCATCATTCTTTAATTTGAAGATCCACTTATTTTTCAAAATTTTCCTCCCCTTAGGCAATTTCACTAAATCATAGGTGTGATTTTCAAGTAAGGAATTCATCTCCTCTTCCATGGCCTTTTTTCAATCACCTTTCTTTGTATGCTCAATTGCTTCTTGGTAGCTCTCAGGCTCCCCTTGATCGGAATCAACACAAATTCATTGAGAGGATACTTTCTTGAAGGTTGTCGGTCCCTTGTAGATTTCCTCAACTCAAGTTGTGGTGGGGGTTCTTGAGTTGAATGCACTTCCTCAATTTCTGGCTCAACTTCATTAGGATTAGTATCATCCTCCACTTCTTCAATATGTGGCTGCACATCTCCCCTATTTTCATCATCAACTGAAGATGAAGGAGCTGGATCCATGTCAATGAGATCACTAGTTTTTTGCTCCGGTTGATCACATTTGCCAAAGTCTTCAATTGTTTGGTCTTCAAGAAACACAACATCACGGCTTTGAATGACTTTCTTGTTGACCGGATCCCACAATCTATACCCGAATTCATCACGCCCATAGCCAAGAAAAATACATTGTCTTGACTTATTATCAAGCTTGGACCTCTCATCCTTTGGAATGTGAATAAAAGCTCGGTAACCAAACTCTCTCAAGTGCTCATAAGACACATCTTTGCCGGTCCAAACTCTTTCTGGAACATCGCCATTCAAAGGATAGGAATGAGACAAATTGATCACGTCAACCATTGTTTTCATTGCCTCACCCAAAAAGATCTTGACAATTTATCTTGTGAAAGCAAACACCTTGTTCTTTTCACAATGGTGTGGTTTATCCTCTCGGCAACACCATTTTGTTGAGGAGTCTTCTTAATTGTCTTTTGGTACCGAATACCTTAGCTGCGACAATACTCATCAAATGGCCCAATATATTCACCACCATTATCTGATCGGATGCACTTCAATTTTTGCTCTGTTTCTCTTTCAACCATGGCCTGAAAATGCTTAAATACTTCTAGAACTTGATCTTTAGTTTTTAGTAGAAAAACCCCAACTTTCCTTGAATAATCATCAATGAAAGAAGCAAAATAAACTGCACCACTATGTGTTCTAACTTTTAAAGGACCACAAACATCCGAATGAATCAACTCCAAAACATTTTCTTTTCTAGAAGTAACATTTTTATGAAAAAAAACTCTATGTTGTTTTCCCGCCAAATAATGAACACAAGTTTTAAGATGTGTACCATTCAAACCGGTAAAAGCTTTTTCTTGAATAAAACTTGTAGCCCCTTTTCACTCATATGGCCAAGCTGCTTGTGCCACAATTCGGTAGAAGTATCATCTTCAAGTGCATTAATAACACCTTTACAAATTTTTCCTTGCATTGAATAAAGTATATGAGTCTTCTTGCACTTAGCCACCACCAAAGAACCCTTTATGAGTTTCCATATTTCATTACCAAATTTATCGTTGAAGCCTTCATCATCTAGCTTCCCAATAGAGATCAAATTGAGGGGAATGTCGGGAACATGTCTCACATCTTTAAGCAACACTTGCAACCCAAATTTGTTTCCAAGCAAACATCACCCATGCCGATAATCTTGGACAAACCTTCATTACCCATTCGAATAGAACCATAATCTTCTTCGGTGTAGGTAGTGAAGAAATTAACTCGAGAAGTCACATGAAAAGAAGAAATCAATCACCTAATTGCTCCCTTGGCCCACAAAATTGATACAATCATCTTCACAAACGACCATGAGATCATCGGTAGTAAGTGCCATTGTGTCTTCTTGCTTCTCATCCACACTTTTGCTATGCATTTTCTCCTTGTTCTTGAGCTTTCGGCATTCCCGCTTCATGTGCCCTTTCTCATGGCAATAATAACACTCAATGTCTTTCTTTGAAAAAGAACCATCTTTTGATTTGTCACGGCTTTAATCACGACCATGAGGGGTCTTACTCCTCTCCATTGTTTTGCTTCGGTCTCTCTGGCGAATGCTTAGAATGAGAGGAACCTGCAGATTTTCTTCTAGTTTCTTCATTCAACAAACTACTAGTGACTTGGTCCATTGTGACAACTCCATCGGGCGCCGAATTACTAACTGTCACAACCAAAGTCTCCCAACTTTCGGGCAAAGAACTAAGTAGCATCAAAGCCTGCAACTCATCATCAAAAATAATTTTCATAGAAGCAAGTTGGTTAACAATACTCTTTATTTCATTCAGATGTTCCGGAAGAGGGATGCCTTCTTTATATTTTACATTAACCAACTTACGAAACAAAAAAGTTTTATTTGTGGCTGATTTCCTATCATAAAGGTCTTCTAATTTTTTTCATAAATCATGTGCTGAAGTTTCAGTAGTAACATGATGAAACACTGTATCATCAATCCATTGTGAGATAACACCAACGGCTTTTCAATTAAGCCTCTTCCATTCATCATCTTTCATACCCTCGGGTTTGCCACTATCACCCTCAATAGGTCTATACAAATCTTTACAAAATAATAGGTCCTCCATTTTAGTTTTTCAAGTTACCCAATTGCTTCCATTGAAGCTAGACATATGACTCACATTCCCCTCTATTAATTTACACAAATAAATAAATCCAAATAAACCGTAAGCTCTGATACCAGTTGTTAGGGAAAATATGATTCCCTACAAGTAAATCAATCAATGGGAATAAAACACTTATGCGAAAAAATTAAATCAAAAGCAATACAAGAATTTTTACGTGGTTCCCATCAATATAAGGTACGTCCACGAGATCGAAATCTGATTCTACTATCAACCAAAAAATTTTCAAACGATTACAAATGATACACAAATGGTCTCACAAAATCACCCTTAAGTGAATTCCAAATAATCACAAATAAATAAGAGGAAAGACCTCACCAAATAGATGAATCAAAATTTTCAGAACCAGAATTGAAGAAGACCCAAAATAATATACCCAAATCAATACTGAACACCAAACACTGAAGCAAAGCAGCAACCAAGGTATTGAATTTGACCAAGTCAAATATACTACAATCATTCACACCAATTGAAACCCACCAACTTGAATTTATCCTTTTGCTTCTGCCGTTGAACACACATATATATATATATATATTGTTGATTAATGGGCTTTTTTTTTATTATCAAAACCTAGATATTACCAAACTGAATTAGGTTTCCACAAATTAGATAAAATATATATATATAAATATATTAAACTTAAACCAAACCAAATTAAAATTCTTTAACAAACTAATTGGGTCCCACACTCCAACAAGGAGGTATACCCAACAAACAAAAACAAATTCATCTCCAACAACAACTCTCGTAATTCATCTTTGTAATTTGTTTTTTTTTTTGAGTTACGAACAAAATTACCTTTTTTTTTTCCTTTTCTTCTTCCTTTCTTCTTCCTCCATCTCTTCTTCTTCCTTTTCATACATTACGCTCTTGAAAAAATCAAAATCAAACAAACCACCAAATCCAAAAACAAATCAAAATAAAAAACAAACTCACAAATCAAAATAAAAAACACACAAATCTATTGAGAGAAGAAGGAGGAAGAGACCCACCGTCGTGCCATCGCCGTTGCACCATCGCCTTCGTCTCTTTTTTTTCCTCTCTTCCTCCCTCTTCTCTCTGTTTCAGAGAGAAGAGAGAGGGGAAAAAGAAAATCAAGCAGCGTCGTCTTGAATTTTTGGGCTAGTCGAGCATGAAATTTCGAGCTACCAAGCTTTATTCCAGAGAAAATCCATTCCCTTGAAAAATGTACCCTTTTAACAAGGTGAAAATCTGAGACATTGGAATTTAATTGGTAGATTACATTTACATCTTTTAAAATTTGAAATAAAGATATAAATTTTATAATTTTAACTTAACTATATCCATCTCCTTTATAGTGAGATTAAAATGACCAAAACTAATATAAATAGCGTGAAGATACAAATATAAACAAATTAAAATATATTTTTTAGAATGAATGAGATAGTTTGCAAATTATAAATTTAGTAGCAACTTAAAAAATATCTCAAAAAAATCACTAATTTTCAATTTTCAGCGACAGTTTGAAAAATTCGTCATAGAAAAATGTCACTAATTGTAAATTTTAGTGATAATTTATAAAAAAAAAATCATGACAAAGCCATTAATTGTCAATTTTTAGTGACATATATAAAAAATCGTTATAAAAAATTATTTTTAGCGATGATTTTATTAAGACTTATTTTCAATAAGATTTGATAGGAATTAAATCTAACTATCAGGAATTAGTTACTGATAATTTATCTTAAAATTTATTGTATTTTTTTCTAAACTTCAAACAATGTGAGTATTATTTAACTAAATTAATTTTATTGAAAGTGACTGATACTCAAGTAAAGATTTAACTTTACATTTAGTTTTCCCTCCTTAGGGTGTGTTTGTTTTAAAGGATTAGGGAGTGAGATTGGACTATTTGTTCCATCGGACTAATAGTTCAATGGTTGTTTCATTTTTTTTGTTCCGGACTAATAGTCCCCCCGGACTATTAGTCACAAATATAACTATCCTATCCCATGGGAGGAGGTGAGATAGAAATCATGGGATTGGTATCCCATGAGATTATTTTGTGAAATGTCCATTTTACCCTCTATGTTATTACTTAGCAAACAATTAAAAAATGATAAAATAGTCTTTTGAACATTTATAAATTATTTTTTTAGTGTTGTTAATTTAAAATTATATATTAAATAAAAAAATTTAATTATAAATTATAAATTAAATTTAATTAAAAATAATAAATTATAAATTATGGACTTATAAATTAAATTTTTTTAGTTTTGTTAAAAAATTAAATTTACATATTAAATTAAATTATTTTTTTAGTTTTGTTAATTTAAAATTATATATTAAATAAAAAATATAAATTATAAATTAAATTTATTTAAAAATAATAAATTATAAATTATGGCCTTATAAATTAAATTTTTTTAATGTTGTTGAAAATTTAATTTATATATTAAATAAATTTATTTTTTATTGTAGTTAATTTAAAATTATACATTAAATAAAAAATATAAATTATAAATTTAATTTAATTGAAAATAATAAATTAAAATAATTAAAATATTGTGCAAAAAATAAAATAAAACAATTTTTTATTTAATCTAGCTAAAAATAATTAAAATATAAAAGCTATGTTTAATATTGCTATTACATATTAAATAATTGAAAAGGATAAAATAGTCATTTGATCATTAATCCTTCTCCATAATATTCTAAACAAACGTTAGATAACTAAAAATAGTCCGTCAGGACATTTAATCATGAGTAAACAAACATAGGATATAAATTTAGTCCAACCAAATACTTTAGGACAATATATCTAATTAATAATCCGATAAATTATAATCTTTCCTTATCCAGTCCGTCCAAATAAGCGCACCCTTAACTCAAATTATTGGAATTTATTTATTTGTCTCTAAGCCTAGTTTTGTTGGTTTCAAAATTCAAAGCAATTTATTGCTTAAGGTGTAACTTTGAGTTTTCCGAAGAAATGCAGCTTTCTCGGTGTCTACATTTTCCTTGTCAGACCTTCTAGGACTCAATAATGCTCTTATTTGGAAGAACAGCGATGATTCAACATATTAATTTTGATATTTTTATAGAGAATTAATAATCTGATAAGGAAAAAAAAGAAAAAAAAATTAAGATTAAAATATCACATTACAATAGATAAGACTCATTGTTGACTTATTAAAATTGATTTTAAAATTTAAGAATTAGAGTTCTAAAATCTATACTATATATTAAGTAAAATAAGATTTTTAGCCCTAAGCTTTGTGAGAGTTCTAATCTCCCAATCTAAATTTTTTGATTTTTGATTTTAAAAAAAAATCTTAGTATTTATTAACTTCTCCCACCTTCCAAGTCTTACCCTTATAATAACACTTTAATGCATTAAGAACAAGTATAAAAAAATTCTTTGAAATCCAACACATATGAATTCCTTGAAAAGTCCGAACACATATGATTATTATTCCTTATAATAATACTTTAATGCATTAAGAACAAGTATAAAAAATTTTTTTGAAAAATTCAATACATATGATTATTATCAAAATATTAAACCTTAATATAATATAATAAAAAAAAGACATTTAATTTCTTGAAAAGTTCAACACATATTATTATTATCAAAATATTAAACTTTAATATAATATAAAAAAGGAAAAAAAGAAGACATTGAAAAAAAAAATTTAAAAATCACAATTCACATATATAGATAATTGTAAACACAATCAAGTAAGCAAAAAGAGGGTTTTAACCCCAACAATGGGGCTCAATCTCTTAATTCTAATTTTCTAATTTTTGATTTAAAAAAAAAAAACCTCAGCATTTATTGACTTGTCCCAACCCAACCTCAGCATTTATTGACTTTTCCCAACCCACAATCTCTTTGACTTCTCTCATAATTATTGTAACATCCTTTTCAATTTCTCCCATAAACTATAGTTACACACAAAAATAAAAAAGATAAGAATTTAGCTATAGATCTCAAAAAGATATAACATCTAAATTTGAATTATGATTTAATAATATAATTATGTATTTTTTTTTATGTATATCTATCAAAATTTTAAATCATTTAATGGGACAAATTAATCAATTTTCCAAAATTATTGATTTTTAATTTACAAAATAGATTAAAAAAACTATTGACTGATTTATTTATTTAATAACAAAAATATTTCATAATCTCTCTCTCCTAATTTCTCTCACAAATTTTCAAAAAAAAAATATTAAAACTTGCATTCATTCTCTTCCCCAAAAAATTAGATAGGAGCTCCAATCTCCTAATCCTAATTTTCTAATATTTTGATTTAAAAAAAAAAAACCTCAGCATTTATTGACTTCTCCCAACCCAACCTCAACATTTATTGACTTTTTCCAACCCACAATCCCTTTTGACTTCTCTCATAATTATTGCAACACTCTTTTCAATTTATTCCATACACTATAGTTACACACAAAAATTTAAAAAAAAAATATATAAGAATTTAGCTATAGATCTAAAAAAGATATAATACCTAAATTTGAATTGTTTTTTAATCATACATTTAAGTATTTTTTCTATGTATACCTATCAAAATTTTAAGTTACTTAATAAGACAAATTTATTAATTTTCCAATCTATTGATTTTAATTTACAAAATAGATTAAAAAATTATTGGTGATTTATTTATTTAATAACAAAAATATTTCATAATCTCTCCCTAATCTCTATCACAAAATTTCAAAAAAAAAATATTTAAACTTGCATTCATTTTCTCTTCCCCAAAAAATCAGATAATATTTTCTATTAAAGTTGTAGATATCTACCTATATTTTATATATTATATTATAACATAACAAAAAAAACTAAAAAACTAAAAAAAATAAACTTTAAATCAATAAAACTCACATGTCTATCACATATCTAACTCACATCATAACTTACATAAATAATAATAATTAAAAACAAATGGAAACCACAGATATTTTAAATTTAAAAAAAAAAGATATCCACAACTCCATCTTAAATAAATTGGAAAAAAAAATACTCGAAAAGAAACCACACAAAAATAAAAATAAAAATAAAAATAAAAATAAAAAGATCTATCTATCTATCTATATCTATACTATATATTAAGTAAAATGGGGCTTTTAACCCCCAAGGCCTATCGAAGTCCCAATCTCCCATTCTGAATTTTTAAAATTTTTTACTTAAACAGAAAAACTCAGCATTTATTGATTTGGCCAAAATTCACTGATTAACATTTATTAACTTTTTGAGTCACATATCTTTCCACATGCTGCAATTATTGATTTGGTCAAAATCTCTAATCGATATTGAAAATCCTTTATACAAATAATTATAGATACAATTTGTGTATAATTCTTGCGATTCTTTTCAACTTTCCCCACACACTATGGTTAGTGATAAGAAAAAAATCTTAAAAAACATAATTTATATATTAAATTTTTATTAAACAAATATAAATATCTATAATTATCCCATGCATAGCATGGGTGATAATAATACTATATATCAAGCAAAGAGGGTTTTAACTCACGAGGCTTTGTGAGGCGTTAATATCTAATCCTAATTTTCTAATTTTTTGATTTAACAAAAAAAAAAAAATCAGCATTTATTGTTTCTCCCAACCCAACCTCAACATTTATTAACTTCTTTCAACACACAATCCCTTTTGACTTCTCTCATAATTACTGCAGTACATTTTTCAATTTCTCTCATACACTATGGTTACACACAAAAATAAAAAAAGATAAGAATTTGGCTATAGATCTCAAAAAAAAAAAAAAAAAAAAAATCTAAATTTGAATTATAATTTAGTAATATAATTATGGACTTTTATATATATATATATATATATCTATCTATCAAAATTTTAAATCACTTAATGAGATAAATTAATCAATTTTCTAAAATTATTAATTTTTTAATTTACAAAATAGATTAAAAAAATATTAACTGATTTATTTATTTAATAACAAAAATATTTTATAATCTCTCCCTCCTCATCTCTCTCACCAATTTCAAAAAAATAATAATAATAATAAAACTAGCATTCATTTTCTCTTCCCCAAAAAATCTCAATTTTCTAATTTTTTGATTTAACAAAAAAAAAAAAAAAACCTCAACATTTATTGTTTCTTCCAACCTAACCTCAACATTTATTAACTTCTCTCAACCCTCAATCCCTTTTGACTTCTCTCATAATTACTTCAGCACCCTTTTTAATTTCTCTCATACACTACGGTTACACAAAAAAATAAAGAAGATAAGAATTTGGCTATAGATCTCAAAAAAATATAACATTTGAAATTTGAATTATGATTTAGTAATATAATTATGTACTTTATATATATATATCAAAATTTTAAATCACTTAATGGGACAAATTAATCAATTTTCTAAAATTATTAATTTTTTAATTTACAAAATAGATTAAAAAATATTAACTGATTTATTTATTTAATAACAAAAATATTTCATAATCTCTCCCTCCTAATCTCTCTCACAAATTTCAAAAAAAATAATTAAAATCTGCATTCTTTTTCTCTTCTCTAAAAAATCAGATAATACTTTTTATTTAAGTTGTAGATATCTATATATATCTTATATATTATCTTATTTAAAATTTATAAATGCTGAGTTTTTTTAATAAAAAATTAAAAAAATTCAAATTGGGATATTGAAGCTCCCACATACCTTGGAGGTTAAAAACCTCATTTTACTTAATATATAGTATAAATATAGCCTGTGCATAGTTACTGCAGTAGCATTTTTAATTTCTCCTATACATTATGATTAGTGATAAGATTATTAAATTATTTTTACAAAAAAATTTAAAAAACATAATTTATATATTAAAATTTTTTTAAATAAATATAAATATCTATAATTATTAAGGTATATAAGCGCGGTGATAGGCTACTATTTTTCTTAAAAAGAAAAGCCGTATTTAGGAGATTGATTGAATTTGTAACAATTACAAATGTCCCCAAGTGGATACGTATAGCATATTCATGTCCCTCCCAAAAAATAAAAAGATAAATAAAATCTCGTTATATTAGACTAGATAATTACTTTAAGGCTGTGTTTAGCATGAGTTTTTTTTTTTTGGTTATTTAGA
The DNA here is from genome assembly GCA_025200525.1 of Camellia lanceoleosa. NCBI lineage: Eukaryota > Viridiplantae > Streptophyta > Magnoliopsida > Ericales > Theaceae > Camellia > Camellia lanceoleosa. The sequence continues at coordinate 132,829,222 of CM045765.1, forward strand.
TCTCCTTTGGCAATATTATATTTTAGTTTAAAAGTCAAAAAATTAATAAAAAATTAAAAAGATAACAATTTATATCAAAAAATTAAAGTTTTCATTTTCTCTCTACTTTTTATACATTTAAAAAATAAAAAAATCGTCACAAACATACTAATTTTTTATATCATATTTTAGCCAAAAAGTTAAAAATTCTTGAAAAAGTCTATTCCCCAAGCGAGACCTAGTCACAAAAAGACAAAATAGGTTAAAAACTCAATAAATTAAACTGTCATATCCAAACTATATTCATTTCATTTTTTCTCTCATAAAAATTAAAAAAACAAAAAAACTCATCATAAACGAGATTTTTTAACTTAGGTTAAAATAGTCAAAAAAATTTAAAAATTAAAAAAATCAAAAACCCAAAAGAAAGACGGTATATATTTAGGAATGAAACTGTGCAAAACTTAGACACTTTCATGTGCAAAAGATATATAAAATAAAGATAACAGAGAATGTCCCTTTGAATTTTAAAAAAGATTACATATGTCATATTTTATTGGATTTTTTTATCATTAGACATAAATAAGTGAATCATACGTATATTTATTAATGCAAATCACATTATCTTGTATTTAGTGAATAAGAAAATATGAAATATAATTATACATAATATTATTCTTAATTTTCTTTTTTCCGTATTGCTTCTAGATTGATAAATGAGAATTTGATTCCCCTCTCACTTTATCTTTACTTCTTAGAGTTGCTTGGGATTTTGGCAAAGAGTATCAATTTCAATGTGGGTATCAATCAATATGACTTTGAGAAAATGCTAGTGTCCTTTTCCTTTGTTTTGATCCCTTAGCCATTTTTGTCACGATAATCTTAGGGATCATGAAAAATATATCATGAATATTATCATGAAAGATTCTTAACCTTTGGATTACCCATACAATAAAACACTACACACTAATCAAGACTAATCAAGGAATAAAAAATCTTCATGATGTATTTCATGATATATTTTTCATGATCCCTAACATTACTCTTTTTGTCACCTTTCTCTAAGCTCAAAAGAGCAAAAGACGGTATTAATGAAGAGAACAATAATTTGAATTTTGCTTGTGGTGTTGACTTACTAACACCTTTATAATCCACAAAGAAAAATGAAAATGATAAGTAGAAAAGAAAGTAACATATTTGGATATGTGCCATTTACGTAGTGTAAGTCTTACGGATGAAAGATTCCAATTCATAGCATCATGTTAAGTTTATGCACATGGGCCTAGTTTAAAATTAATTTGATTTTGTTAATCAACATTTTTGGACTCCATTAGAGGCATCAAGGCATATGGTGTTGGAAATGGTTGGAAAAATTAGGTAAATCAATTTTTTTCCTAAACTTTAGTCTAATTTTTAGGTGGGACTCGTGCATCGATTTTAGCGGATCAAAGTAGTACGCATTTTATGTCGTTATGATTCACGTGGTATATTTGGTTGCTCAAAACCATTCTTGAGTGAATGAAATTAAGCCAAAGTATGCTCCATAAAAATGTAGTTTTGGTGAAAATCATAAAAGGTTTGAATAAGGCTTGTCCCACATTGATTTGGTGGGAAGTTTTGAATGGGTTTATGAGGCATGGGATTGGAACTTGGGGTGTACCCCAAGGGGTACCCAAGTGTTTTAGAGAGAGAGTTTATAGGCAAAATAGCCTAGACCCATTGGATTCAAAAATCACCACACGTACACGCCGCCGCCGCCACCACCATCCGTCAGGGTAGGCTAAGTGCGTGGTGTGAGGTTGGGCTTGTCCAGCCCAATACCTATCTTTTTGGGTCAAAAACATTTGAATTTAATTTTATTTTTTGAAAAATAAAATCCAGAATTCAAATTAATCCCGGAAATAAACTGGTCCAATTTTTCTGTACACCCAAACAGGTCCCTTCCCATTTTTATCTGTTTAAATTTTGAACCCAACAGATTTAAATATGTTTAATTCAAAATCAAGCGGGTTTCATACTGTTCAAATAGGTTTACTGTTTAATTCAAAACCTCCAGCCACCAATACATCTAAAAATAAGACAACACTCATTTGATATTTTACAATTGAAATTTCATACTTCACCTCGTAAATTTATTCTTTATTTTCTTGCATTTAATTTTGTGAGAAAGAGTATAAACACTTAGTGTGTTCATTAGGCAAACAATTTGTAGTCTTGCTATTGTTTGTAGTTGATCATTTCATCTTGAGAGATGGCGTCCACATTACGGCAGAGGAGAGGGCGAATGCATCTTAAGGAACCGATGTCAAACTCTTGGATTTGATCGAGAATAATATTCAAGATATTAATCAAGTAAGTTATTTATTTATTTTTATTATTATTATTTATTTAAATCATATTTTAATTTTGTTTTTGTAACAAAATAAAATCATTTTATTTATTTAATTCTGTTTCTAGTTTGATTTTTGTAATCAAACAATTTTCTCTTTTCTTTATTTCTTTTATATTCTATTTGTGGTTTAATATCTAAGAAATTAATTAATTTAAATGATGAAGATTGTCCTACATATGGAACCCTCTTTGGCTTATAAGTGTACTATTTGTTTAGAATATTAGATTGAATGAGATATGATTATATTAAGGAACATATAGGGTTCATCGTCAAAATTTATCCCTTTTTGAATTTGTTATTTCATGTTTATTTGGCAAGTTGCCCATATAAGAGGTTATCCAATCCTACATTTTGGGGTTATTAATCCTTCTTTGGGATTATCTTCACTCTTTCATCCAATGGAGCTTGTTTGCCCTATCCATCACCTTTGAACATCTAAATTTTTATTACAATTCTATCTTAATGTAAAATTTCAACCCTTACCATCCATTCTAACCTTCCAAAAGCCTAATTCTAATCCTACAAGGGACTATTTGGGAAGAAAGTTGGGCTAAAATAGTCCACTAAAAGATAAATATGTTAAATTTACTAATAAGATAAAATGTAACATCCAATTCATAATCATTTCACTTTTTCCTCTCACAATTATCAAATCAACTATTAAAAAAAAAAAAATAGTCAGCAAAATTTCCAAACAGTACTATTTTAACCAAAGCTAAAATAACCAAAAGATCAAATAGCCAACTTCCCAAACTAGGCCACAATCCAACCACCACGCCTGAAGGCACTCAGCTCTCCTTATAGGGGTGTAAATTTGGCTAGGCAGGCAACCCATATTGAGCCTCATGCTCCATAAAATTTGAGTCGGTGGGACCCCACAAGGCTAAAATCGAGGCCCAACTAGGGCCCAAGGGGTATTCAAGCCTTGGGTGGGCTAGTGGGCCTAGGCCTAGGCTCGGGCTTGAGGAGGCCTGGATATTATTTTTTGATTTTTTTTTACCAAAATTTTATTATTTTCCACAAAAAGACACTGGACTTCGGGTGGGCCGGGTCTTGAGTGGGCCTTGAGCAGGCCGATGGGTTGGGTTCATGGGTCAGACTGGGCTTCAAAATGATGGCCCAGGCCTCGGCCCAAGGTCTCAGACTAGGCTCGAGCCCAAGCTCAAATGGGTTTAAACGGGTAGAGCCCACACCGAGCCGCGGGCCATTTTTACACTCTTCTCTCCCTAACAGCCGCTAAACCCTTCTAGTCATCATTGTTCTCCATCACTCTCTCTAGCTGTCGACACATACACACATACACACACACACAAATTAGGAACTATACTGTATTTGAGAGACTCTAAATGCATCCCAAAATTTAAGTTGGACACCCTATTTCTTTATACATCATAATCCTAAATTTGAATTCTTATATTTTTTTGTTTAGCACCCATTTAATTCCACTTTTACCCTAACTCACTAGGGGTGCTCGCGGTTCGATTTTTGATGGTTCGGTTTGTAGTTTGGATTTGCCCGCATGTCTATGATTTGGAAAAATTTTAACCTGCAACCGCTCACGTTGTGAATTGTGGTTTGTGTAGATAGGGTTTGCTGATTTGCGGCCGATTTGAGGATTAGGATTTTCGTTTAAAAATTTATTTTTAGACTTGTTTTTTCCTATTTTTTAAATATTCTTTTTGGGCCTTTTCCCCCATTTTTAAAATATTATTTTGGCTCATAAAATCACATATTTCTTATCATGAAATCATTATTTTCCAAGTGATTTATCGTAAATAAATTTCAACCTATCTATCCAATTTATTTCCAGAAAGAAATAGACCATAAGCACAAGCTAAGATCAATCAATTAACTCACATTCCCTTTGTAGAAAAGGTATAAATTAAACAAAATCCATAGTTGTTTTAATAAAAATGGAACAAACATCTCTTCTGAAAAATTAATTTTAGAGTTTGTTGAACTCACTAACTAATGAAAAACAAGAAGCATAACCATGAATAAGTCCTTTTACTCATTTTATTACAAGTTACCCATATTTGTTGGGTTTACACACTTGTAATGCAAAATAGGTTGCAAAACATTTGTTTACTTGCAAGTGAGTAAAAGAAGAAGCGATTAGGATTCTGAGACTTACAAAACTTACAAGAAAATCAGCGGTCCAAATTTTCAAAAAAAAAAAAAAAAAAAATTATATCTGAGATATGGGCGGTGGGTGAGTGCAAGTGTGGGTAAAATTTGCGACCAACAAAACAAGAAAATCCTAACATCGACCCTAATGATTATGCGAAATTACCCAAATAGGTACGGACAGTTTAGGTTGGACGGTTTTCGCAAGTCGGATAAGCCATGGCCAGCCTTACTACTTACCCATCTGTTGTTGGAGCCATCGCCAAAGCCATCTCCGATATCCTTCTCTACCCATAATCTGTTTCCCTTCCCATTGCCTCCTCTTTGCCCCCTCTCCCCTTTCCATCACTCCCTTCCCCACCACCCTTTGCAACCTCATCACTGTCTCACCTCCTCATTCATCTTCTTCTTCTTCTTCCTCGTCATTACCTTGAAATCCCTTTCCTCTCTCTATAAATCGTTGCCTTACTCTTGCCTTTTTTTTTCTTCTTCTTGTTGGAACCCTCTCGTTATTCTCATCTCCTTCTACTTCAAACCATAACCCTAACCTAGACCCACCCTCGCTTTGAATTCTTCTATCTTTAGCTAAACCCTAAATCGAAAGCTTTAGATCTGGGGTTTTAGATCTAAATTTTATGAAAGAAGAAGGAAGAAGAGAATGAGAAAAAGAAGAAAGAAAAAGAAAGAAATGACAATAATGGGAGGCGCTAGGAAGAACAACAAAAGGAGGAGGTATGGCTGACAATGAGGAGCAGAGGAAGTGTGATGGCGATGGAGAGTGGATAACATATTAGCAACATAGAAAAGAGATATGTAAGCCGATGGTGGCGGAAGACGATCAAAATTTGGAAAAGAATTGGAGGGAGATAGGGTTAGAATTTGGTTATTTTGATAATTTGATTAATGGGTGAATAATATTTAAAAAATTGATAATTGAAGTGTTCAACCTAAATTATGGGGTGCATTAGAGCCCCCCTAAAAAGTGCTTCAAATACCTTGAATAAAAAAGTACAACTATTAGCACCCATCAATTATTTTGGACCCCAATTTCTTTGGACCTTAACTTATAAATTGTAAAACCCTTAAATTTTCTTTCCCCCTATATAATATCAAATTATCCTTTTAAAAATATTTCACCCATTCAAATGTACACCCCTCATACCCTAGAAAGCCTATCTCTTAAAACCCTAACAAAAACAACGACGGTGGAACCTCCCAAAACTAGTGAAAAAAATTTGTAGTAAGAGAGACTAAGTTGAAAGCTTATGATGACCTATATACTAGACTAGATAGTAAGGAGGGAGTAAAGAGAATATACAAATTTACTAAGATAAGAGAGAGAAAAATAAGAGATTTTAATCAGGTAAAGTGCATCAAGGGTGAAGACTCTAAGGTGTTGGCGAAGGATACAGAGATTAAGGAGAAGTGGAAGAACTATTTTGAGAAGTTGTTAAATGAGGAACATGGAGGTGAGTCAAAGGGAAGTGGCGATAATAAGGAAAACTAAGACTATAGGTTTTATCGTAGGATTAGAGACTTTGAAGTGAGTTTGCACTTAAGAAGATGCAATTGAATAAGGATTTAGGACAATGATATACCTATTGAAGCATGGAAATGTTTGGAGTAGAAAGGGGTTGTTTGGTTGACTAGATTATTTAGTAGATTTTGTTGACTAGGAAAATGTCGGAAGAGTGGATGAAAGTATTTTAGTGTCAATATATAAGAATAAAAGAAATGTTTAGAATTGTAACAACTATAGAGGAATCAAGTTAATGTATGCACAATGAAAGCATGGGAGAGTGATGGAACATCGATTGCGAGATATAACAGAGGTGTTAGATAATCAATTTAGGTTTATGCCTAGCAGGGACAACAATGACGATCTATCTTTTGAATAAAGTAATGGAAAAGTATAGAAAGAAAAAAGAACATTCATATGGTTTTTATTGATCTTGAGAAAGCATACAATAAGTGTCTTGGGATATAATTTGAGAGAGTTAGAAAAAAAAAAGAGTGACAAAAGTTACATTGATGTGATTAAGGGATAAATATGAATATGTAGTGACCACTATTAGATAACTTACTAGAGGCAGTGAATTTCCAATTACAGAGGTTATACCAATGTTAGCATTAAATCCTCATATCTTTTTGCTTTAATTATAGATGAGTTGTGCTATACGATATTTAGGATAATTTGCCATAATTGTTATGCTTTTGTTGTAGATGATATTGTATTAGTGTATGAGATTAGAGAATGAGTTAACACTAAGTTGGAGATTTGGAAGAAAAAAACACTTGAATCTAAAGGATTTAAACTATAAGCGAACTAAAACAAAATATATGAAGTGTAATTTTAGTAATAGTCACCCAATGGAAACAAGGGAGAAGTGAGGTTGAGAACCAGAACTATCTAAAAGTGAACATTTTTTATTTATTTAAATTGATTATCATAATGATTGGAGAGATTGGAGACAAATGTGATCTCTACAAAATTAGCAGGTCGAGGTAGCCAAATGGAGAGTACTATCACGATGTGCAGAGTGCCTATTAAGATACTAAAAAGGAAGTTCTATAGAATGGTTATTAGACTAGCGATGTTGTATGTAACAATGAAATGCTAGACAACTAAGAAGAGAAATAACATGTAAAAGAAAATAAGATGTTCTTTGAAGATAGAGAATATTAAGATGAATGTGTGACAAGACTGAAAAAAAAGAAAATCTGAGGGGAGTTAGGAATATGTATATTTGAGAATGGATAGGAGCTGAGTCTGATAGAAGATAAGTTGAGAGAGAATAGATTGAGATGGTTTGAAGGTCATATATTCATTGGAGACCAAGCGAGGAGGGTAGCGATGAAGAGAATCCCTACGATCTGATGGCTAGATGGTAGTGTTAGGAAATGTGTGAGCCTAGATTTAGCGTGAACTAGTAGAGTAAATAGAGATATGAATCTCTTTGAATTTAACCCCTAAAAAATGGTTTTGGAGATAGGAATCAAGTGAAAAGAAAAGAATTCATCTGACCAACCCCATTTAATAGGACT
>CM045765.1:133473773-133606922 GCA_025200525.1 Camellia lanceoleosa
GCAATGTAATCTAACCTGTCGAGGTAAGAGAAAGTGGACCGGTGTCTTCCGCAGCCTATTTTTGTCAAGGTTTGTAGGTTCCACTTTCGCATTATCTTGGGAAGTCAAGCTGGTGTTACTATGTTCCAGTCAATGATAGTTGCAGATGTTCACATAAATAATATCGTGGATGAAAATTAAAGTAAATAAAATTTTTCTAAAATACACAAATTTTGTGGGGTATGATAACTCTGCAAATTTGAATGGATATTATAACTTATCAAAGAATAATGCAATAACACACCCCTGTGAACTTTTTTCGGGTTTTGTGTAATGCCATGATAGAATCAATCAATGTTGATGCGGATTGCTTCGCCAATCATACTATTTCATTGATTCAAGAGGTTCCACATAATATATAAAGTAAAACCCACCCTATTGAATTCTACCTCTGTTGTAAAAATAGTAGGATGAGACACAAGTACAATGTAACAATGATTGCTAAGTATCTTTTGTACCTCGTTCCGCTGGTTGCTGCTTGCCTTTCATCGCTTAATTGTAAAGGCGTTTTAAGAACAGACCAAGTTGAGCCTTTGTGTCCTTTTTAGAATCTTTCTCCCTCAAGAATGCAGTGTGATTTGACTTTTAGAGATATCATTAATGATAGGGGTTTTTTACCTCATTCCAAACCAAAAATCAAGGTCATGTCATTTGTTGTGTAAAGGCCAAAGTTCTTCTTACCAACTGGGTGAATGATTTTGTTTTTTTCATCAGTAAACATTTTGGATTATGGCAACCATCATCTGATTTCCTAGTTTCTTTTGGGTCCATCCTTCCACCGGTTAGAGCTTGGATCAAATACCGTAAAGCCGTGGTCTTTTGAAGCTCTAGAAGTTGTTTTGAATTGAATTTAAGTGTTTGAAAAAATGAGACAAATCTAGATGAGAGGTTGATCTTAATTGAATGGTGTAGTGAGCTCTCTTCTCCGTGGAGTTTAATTACCGTGTTTTTTTTCCTCGAAAGCTGAAATGTCCTTGAAGTTGGGGTACCTTTCATCTGTGACGTTAGTCGCTTCATCACCTTGTGTGATTTGGCTTATGCGAGTTTGTGGTGTTTTGTTATTGGTTTTTGATCTTAGATCATAAAGAAGATCGGAGAGTTGTTGTTCTCATTTGGTTGGTGTTTCCCAAAGGTGTTTTATCACGCCGTTTTTTATCTTAGCCCATAAGAAAGACCGAGAGAGTTTCGCTTTTTGCTTGGTGTTTCCGGTAGCCGCCGCTTATATGACACTGCTTTGCCATTTCTAGACAATGATTAAAAAACATAAAGATGTCAACATTAAACTCGTAGAAAATTGAATATGCTAGAGAAAATTGGACATGTCGAGAAAATTACGATATGAAAGAAAATTGCGATAAGAGGAAATTGAAATGAGAGAAAATTACAGATAAGGAAAAATTACGTAAAATTGACATTGCAGAGAAAATTAGACATTAAAAATGAAATGTCGAGAAAAATCAACAAAGTATCATAAACATGGAAGAGAAATTTTCAATTATTGTTAAAATTACGATAGAAGTTAACATACTAGAGAAAATGAATGGCAGAGAAAAGTAAAACATGGTAAACCAAAAGAAAATTTTCATGCCACAATTAGCAATATAAAATAAACAAAATAATGTAAACATGCTACTAAAAATTACACCAAATTGAAACCAAAAATTGAACAAAATAAACATACCGTGAGAAAAATATTACATTCTGAGGAAATTTCCATTCCAGAAAATTTCAATTCATAATATTAAATACCGTGAGAAATTTACATACACAACCATAGAAAATTAAATCCATGATAGAGACACATAAGAGACGAAAAGTGGTGTGTTATGGTCGAGAAAATTATAAACGCCAGAGAAACTTAGAGAGGTAAGAGAGTAATAGACATTCCAAGCAGAAAGATAGATTGCCCAATTAAAAAATACATATTACAGAGAAATTTACAGAAAGCAGAAAATTTATAGACGTAATTACGTAAACATGTTCAAGAATAAGATAAAAACATAGAAAATTGCTTTTTCAAAATAAAGATGCCAGAGAAAATTGAAAGAAGAAACATACATCAAGCAAAAATCAAATAAATTCAAATGCCAGAGAAATTTACAGATAAAATTAAACAAACATGTTCAAGAATAAGTTCAAAATACAGAGAAATAACTGTTTTCAAATTCATATAGCTTTTTATTACAAAATTGAAACCCTAATTTATGGAAGGTTAATATAAAATGCTATTAACTTTGTTTCCAAAGAAAATCTAGTTGTATTGCAGAAAAACTTACCAGAGTTAGGATGAAACTTGATTGACGAGCTAATATGGCCTGAGATGAAGATGCAACGTGACGAAGATGGACTGAGATGACGATGAACAGTGAAAACGAAGTTCTAACAAAGGTTAGAGAAATATGTGAGGAAGGAATGTGAATGATTTTTGTAAAAGAGAATGAAGCTTGAATGTCGATGGTGAAGATGATGTTGAAACCCTAATTCTGCTGTACTGCTGTTCGTGAAGATGCTGGATAGTTGGAATGGAACTGAGACGTCGGAATAGTTTCGTTTCTGTGTTGATTTCGGCGAGGGTATTTTGGTCCACAAAAATAATTAAAAACGTGCGCCAAATTGTCCAGAAACCTGATGCATCACTATTTTTTTGGGTATCTTTTATCCTCTAAATTAGTATTATTAAGGAGTTAAAAAAAAAATTCTCATAAAAATTTTATTTTTTATGATTAAAATAATCTACAGGCCAAACGAGCACTTAACTGGAGTCGTGCCGTCCAGCCGACGATTACGGAAGGCTCGAGTAGGTCCCTCCCACTCTCTCTCTCACCCTTTAAGGCTCCTGCTCCACCCCTCTCTTTCTACAAATCTCCCATTTTCTCTTTCCGAAACCCTTTTCACTCATTCATGGCGTTCCAAAAGAGGGACACTACAGAGGAGTTAGAAAGAGGCCGGGTCGCTACGCAGCAGAGATTCGAGACCCATGGAAGAAAACCCGAGTCTGGTTAGGCACTTTCGACACCTCTGTCGAGGCCGCTCTAGCCTACGACGACGCAGCTCGCTCTTCCGTGGTGGCAAGGCCAAGACCAACTTTCCTGGCTCCACTTCGACCTCAACCTGCCGTCCGATCACCTCTGGATCTCGCCGTCCGCTGGCCGCCACGTCATCGGAGAGTTCCTACTTACTGGTGTTCTCAAAGGAGGCGCCACGACGAGTGGCAACGAGGCGGCGAATGACGGCGGAGGAGTGGCGGCGCCGGAGAGTGGGTATTTTGGGGTGGTGAGACGTGGGTTGGGGGTTGATTTGAACGAGCCTCCACCGTTGTGGCTGTGATGAACGACGACGTTTGTGAAATCGTAGTAGTTGCTCTCTGTATTTTTAAAAAAAAATCATTTCTCGTTTTTTGTTTGTTCGTTTGTATGTGTTTTTGAGAGGGAAAGAGAGAGGGTCTGATTAATGAAAACTAATCATGTTTTGTACATATTATGCTTCTTATGCTTTGTAGGATGAAACTGCCCTGGATACATACAACTCTCTCTGTCTCTTCAGACGATGTTGGTTCTTAGTTTTCCGACCGTTAATTTACACTGTGCCCCTTTCACCCATTGCCCACTCCGGCCTTTTAAAAAGTTTTATTTTTTTCCTTTTGACGTTTTATGTTTGTAATCATTTTCGCTTTTAATTTTTTATATTTTGTAATTATTTTCGTTTTATTTTTAAACCAACTTCTATCCGAAAAAGTAATAGAATTTGTCTTATCACTAACACATTAACTTCATATATTAATGTAAAAATTTATTAAAAATAAAAAATAAAAGCAAAAAACAAAAAATTGAATTTTTTAGCCTTTGGTGAATTTTTTTCAAATTTATTCATAAATATTAAGATAAATTATAAATACACCTCTTGAGATCTGCTTAAAGTATAAATTACTTGTAATTTTGAAAATTACACATATCACATTGTAAGAATTTTTTATTTAACAGTAATTAACTAAAAATATCAAATTCATAATTGTTTCTAATATAATAATAAAATTATCTAAATTATTAATTGAAATATATTTTTAACATTATTAAAAACTGTTAATTAATTTCATTATTTATTAATAAAAATAACAATTTGTTATGAAATTAGAAATTTTAAGAGATGGAATGTAATATTCAAAACTACAGAGGTGATTCATATTTTAATCAAACTTCAGGGAGTGTATTTGTAATTTACTCTAAATATTATTACATTATAGATACATCTAGATTAGATGCAGCTAAAAAAATAAAAATAAATTTAACTAAAAAAAATTCATTAAAGACGAAAAAAAAAACGACAGTAAATTTTTCATTTCAGAATTCACAATATAGGTGTTTGAGTCAGTATATTTTTATGTTTTCATCTTTAGTAAAAAAAATTTCTTTTTTTAGTTAAATTTGTTTTTATTTTTTAGTTGCATCTAATCTAAATGTGTCTATAATGTAATAATGTTTATAAGTAAATTTGGAAAAAAAAAATCACCAAAGACTAAAAAATTTTATTTTTTTGTTTTCTATTTTTTATTTTTTGCATTTTTAATGAATTTTTTACATCATATATGGAGCTGATGGTTAAGAATGATGCATTCTCGTTAATTTTTGAATGGAAGTTAGTTTAGGAATAAAGTAAATGATTGCAAATATGAAGGGCAAAACTCGATGAATTGCAAACATGAAGGGTTAAAGTGAAAAAATAAACTTAAAGGGCCAAAGTGGAAAGAATTGCAAATATAAAAAGTCAAAGTGAGAAAATTAAACTTAAGAGCCAAAGTAAAAAAAATAAGTGAAACTTTAGGAGAATAAAGTAATTAACCCTTAATTTATTTAAGAAAAACATTTGAGAGATCTAAAATAAGAATTTTAAATAAGCTTTAGGGGGTGAATCTCACCTATTGGTGTGATGTTTTGTTTTTGTTTTTTTCTTTTCCGTTACATCAGTGGAGCTCAATTAGAGCTCTAAAATTAGAAAATGTATCATTACTCTTTTATTTAATTTTAGCAATAAGTATGTTAGGTAATGGAGGGTAATCTTGGGTTTCAAGTTAGCAACTTTTAATTTTAGTTAAAAAATAAAAAATTATTATAAATTATCACATTATTCTTTCTTTTTCTTTTTTTTGACACATCCTTTATAAAAAAAAATTAAAATAATTATTAAAATAATTTATTCTCAAATTATTATCTTACGTGATTTTGATTCCCACGCTACCAGAAAGTAATAATTTGGTAAAACAAAACGTGTGCATAAGCACAATAACCTGCTTTGTAGAATTACGAAAGATTTATACCTTATACCTTAACAAATTATATATAATTATGAACGAAGTCGATTTCGACTTATAAATTAAGTTTCTCCTACCCCACTCAAAGAATAAGTTGATTTCTAACTTACAAAAACTATAAGTCAGTATTGTTAAGCTAAACCAAACACATCAAAATAAATTTTAAATTAAGATTTAAAAACCTAAATAAATCAAATTAAGTCGCACTAAACAGACTAATACTTTTTATTTTTATGGATTGATTACTGGCTGTCCAACATATTTTTGAGAATTCAGATTTAATTATTTAAAATTATTATTTTATAATTCAGATTTGTTCTCAAAAATATATTTATTCAATTCAATTGGATAAGTTTGAAATTTTTATTTGATTTATTGATTTATTTTATTTATTTATTTGGCGGAGGAGCAGACTTGGAATTTTAAGGCGTGGGTCATATGTCGGCATTTGGGGTCGCTTTTCTGTCTTTCTCGGAATCTTTCAGTTTGCTTTTTCACAGTATTTAAATGTATGTACATGCGAATGTGCATGCATTTTCAAATGTTGTATACATGATGATGGAGCCATATCACCCGGTGGGTTTGGCATCTTAAGTTGGGATTAAAATAATTATAAAACAATAAAATAAATTAATAAATTAATAAAAGGGTCGCATTTGATTACCAATTGTGGTGATAAAGATAAGCAGGAAGAAAAAAATTGTGAAGTATCCCTAAATCATAAAATGTGATCTTATAAATTGTGTAATCTTTTTTTTTTTTTTTTATAAATTTAAAGGTCTCATTACAGTGAAAATTATACAAAAGGATAGTCATTTACATGTTTAGGTTTCATTTTTTAATAATAAAAGTAGATTTTTCAAAATATAAAATTACATTTGTACTATAGAAGTTTTGGATTTTCCCTCATATTAGAACAAATTTCACATTACGAACAAAAACATAAAACACTCTAATAATATAACAATCCAATGTAACACATTAAAAAACTTTTTGATATATTTTTTTCAAACATAACAATATAACACTAAAAAAAATTTTCTTAGTGTACTTTTTCTAAACGTAACACTCTAATGTAATACACATAAAAACACTAAAAAAAATCCTTAATATACTTTTTTTCAAACGTGACACTCACAGTTTGAAATTATATATTTATCCAAAACTTATTAAGGAATTTTTATACTCCTTTTGGAATAGTTTGAAGAATTAGTGTTATATTGGAATTAATGTTATATTAGAGTATTACGTTTGAAAAAAATACACTAAAGAATTTTTTTGTGTGTTATATTAGAGTATGACACTAAAGAGTCTTTTTGTGTGTTATATTATAATGTTACACTAAGGAGTTTTTTTGAAGTGTTATGTTAGGGAAAAGTACATTAAGAAATTTTTTTGTATATTACATTGGAGTGTTAAATTAATTTTTTTTAAAGTGTTACGCTTGAGTGTTATATTAGAGTATTATAGTTCAAAATTATACATTTATCCAAAATTTAGTAAATAGTTTATGCACTTTTTTGAAATATTTGAAAAATCGCACATCCTTTTTAGAATATTTAAAGAATCTCATATTTCAAGTCATTTTTGTACTCTTTTGAAATGTTTTCCAAATAAAAAAATTCACATAAAAATTCATCCCAAATTTAATTACTATATATTGTGTTACCTTACATTTCTAGCATAAAAAGAAAAAAGAAAATAATAGAAATAAGGGTATAATCAGAATCTACTTTTTTTTAAATAATATATTAAATTTATTTTTCCAAAATTAACGGACCTAATTGATCTATAAAATTTTTTACGATTAAATAGATCACAATTCTTGAAGACAATTGACTTACCCTCTTTGGTTTAGTTTTTGAAATTTGTATTCTTTTTTGTTTTTAATAATTTTTAATATTTTAATTCTTTTGTAACATTTTAGATATACCTAATGTAAATGCACTTAAAAAAAATAAGAAATTTGTGATTTTTTAAAATTCAATACATATGGAAAATGCAAAAGTACATTTTTTTTTATTTAGTAATTTTCTTATAGATTTTTTGACAATTATGTTACTTTTAAATACATCAAGATTAAGTAAATCTAAAATACTAAAAAATTTAATTAAAAACACAAAAAAAGTTCACTGAAGATATATATATATATATATATATAAGGAGAAAATTATAGATCTGTGTAATTGTGAAAAAATAATTACAAATTAATGGTAAACTTTAACGATTATAATATTTAAAAACATAAGGATTTCAATGTATTTGTAATTAATTTTTTAAAATTATACTAAATTATAAATTTTCTTTAAAAAATAAAAATAATAAATATATATTTTTTTCCGAAAAACTAAACCAAATAGAGTGACTCATATTTTGTGATTTACTTTTAGTACAAATTTCTCCTGATATGTTAAAAAATTACACTATATGTCTTGTTTGATTATGTATTTTTACTGAAAAATTACTCCATACTACAAATAACTTTGGACCATCAAGTTCATATGGATCTTCTCACGTCATTACCCAAACACTTCAACTCAAAAAAAAATTGAGTCCTTATAACAAAATATATTCTAAATTTTTAATTTTATTCATTTAAATGCTAAATTTTTTATTTGTTTTCAATTTAAATTATTATGAAAAAATGAGTGTTAGCCATTAAACTCAATAAAAAATATATTTTAAATATTTTATGATACATTGAGTTTAATGACTATATACTCTTTTTCTATTAGTTTACTTTACAAAAATATGCAAATGATTTAAAATATAAATAAATAAATAAATATTATTTAAATTGACTACATAAAAAAAGAAAAATATATATTTTGTTAGAAAGCTAAAATTTTATTATTATTATTTTTTTGTAATTGTCGAAAAGAAAAAAAACAAAAAAATCTTTATCTGCATGCCAAACAAATTTATCCTCCGTTCGGGAAGTTGATGGATAAGCTAGATGAGTCCGGCATCTCAGATCAACAATGTGCCAGACCAATGAAAATGATATAGGCTAATTTTAAAAAGTAGGTTAAAATTTAATTTTTTAGATTTTTAAATTTTTTTTTAAAATATATATATTGTACGGAGAGTAAATATCCATTATCATCCGTGACTCGAGTCCAAATCGCACCTTCTTCCGCTCGACTGAACACAACGAAGGTGAGCTATCCGGTGGTGGATTGTCGGAAAACCCCTCCGACGGTCAAGTCAGCACATACTCAGAGAGAGAGAGAAGAAAGAGAAGACAATGTGTTAGTATTTCTCTCACCATAAGATGTTTTTTGCCCAGTATGGGGGCGCAGTCATGCTTATATACCTTCTGCGCGTACCTCTGCATCCATTTGCCTTTTGACGACGGACCGCTCTTCTATCCCACTTTCTCACGTGTCAACAAATACAAATAAACACCACCTAACCAAACCGCCAAATGACGCGGCGCAATAGACACCCTCGCTACGCCCCTCGACCGCACTACTACTTCAAACACACAATGCTCAACTAAGCTCTATTATAACCGAGCCGCCACCTCCGTTATGACATGCATTACTTATTGTGGCTCACCGCCTCTCGCTATAACCGAGCTCTCGCTATGATTGGTCTCATGGAGGATCTCGACCCACCTAATTCAACGAGCAAATAAAGTGAATCGACCAAGAATCCGATATTACCCCGCCAAATCGGACTGGCCTTGACCGAGCACACTACCACCGGATTAGCCTAACCCAATCTCGACCCAAATTTGTCCGCTAATTTGTCTGACCATTACCACTACTAAAGCCGATTATGAAATTCCTCTCATATATATATATATATATATAAGTGATGATTTAAAAAGTTAAAAATAAAAAATTAACTTTTAATCTAATTACCAAAATAAGTCATAATATATAAAATAAAATAAAAAATTACAACGAGGAGAGATTATAAAAAGTTGGGCTTGCCTCCAGCCACCATCCGGACCGAGGGTCCAATTCACTCATTGGGCCTATTTTTTTTATCTCTTTGATAATTCAACCCTTCACATTTTTAAGGTTTGTTGAGTACATTATCCTTGTAAAATTATGTCGATCGATAACAACTACTATATATTTGGATCACATTTTTGAACTGCTAATTTTCTAACTGCTTATTTTTCTACGCATAAAAGTGATTCAATACATAGTATCAAGTATCCGACGACGTGATTTTTACAAAATGATATATTTAACAAATTCTAAAATGTCAATGGTTTTGATTATCGAAAAGGAGTCCAGAAGTGGGTCTAATAGGCCAAACTAGACTGAACTGTCTTAAATTTAGATTGAAAATAGTCAGGACCCTTATAAAAATTCTACTAATAATTACTATTTTTTTTAATTAGTTTAACATATAGTAACATTAAAATGATGATATGGTGTACCAAACTTAGGGCTATTTTTGGAAGGCAACCACTTCCCAGTTTTTAATCAACTTTCATCTCTCATAAAAAAAATTTAAAAAATTAAAAGACAGTTTTTAATCATCTTTTCAAATCATTCTTTAAGAATTGTTTAAAAGTGTTAAATAAGTATTTTTTAATAAAAATAATATTATAAACTGAAAATAAAAAAATGTGCTAATACAACAGGGGTCAAACAAGGTCTTACAGAATAATTTTTCCCGTTGTTGATGGGGAAAGGTGAAGAAAATGCATTGCCAAGTCAAGTTCCCCTTTGATAGGGTACCCTGAAAAAGGCATCAGACATTTTAACAGCTGTCCACACCTGCAACAACTACCAACGTCAGCGGCCAGAGAAAAAAAAGATACACAGATCTGTCTTCCCCGGTCCCACCTCAGAGATGTCCTCACGCCCTACAGCCGGCCGTCTTTTCTACAGTGTTTCAATTTTTTGGATTTAATTTTTGTAGAAATTAAATTTTTTATTTTTTATTTTTAATGAATATTTTCAAAATTTTAAATATTTTTTTTAGATATATTTTATTTCGATATATCTATAAAAAATATTTGAAAAAATATATTTTAAAAAATTAATAAATATACAAGAATATAAAAAATGTGTTAATTTCTCGTATTGTTTTTTATGTTTTTGGATTTAATGAATTTTTTAAAAAAAATTCACAAATATTATACTTTTTAAGTATATTTATATTAAGTGTATATGAAAATTTTTAAAATTACTTAAAATATTAAAAAATTTAGTGAAAACAAAAAAATAAAAAAAAAATTCTAATCTTTTGAAAAGTGAATCTTAAAAATCTAAACTAAACAAATTGAATGTTATATTTGTTGCAACATCAATCAAAAATAATTTCACTATTGATGTTGGTTTAAAAATAAAAAAATTAATTTTTAACTTTTTACAGTGATTTAAAATTAGTTTCACCCATTCTTTTTTAATATATAAAAAATAAAAAGAATAACGTGATACTTGCAGTGATTTTCTGACTTTTTTTATATTAACTAACTACTCGCCAAACAAGCCTAAATTTAAATTAAGGAAAAAATATTAGCTACGTATCAAGTAATGATTAATGGGTTATTTGAGATGATTTAAATAAATATACTTTTTGACTTTTTATGAATAGATGTACAAAGTGATAGAAATGTGAGGTGATTTAAAATCACAGGTGATGTAAACCAAATAACATAAAAAGATAAAAAGATATGCCAAAGTAGGGGATGCCAAACAACCCCTAAAATTGAAGGTGCAAAAACCATCTAACTAAAAAATTGAAGGTGCCAAAAATTGAGGTGGATCTCAAAATAACTAAATAAAGTGATTTTTATCATTTTCATTCTAATTAAGTATATTTATTACATAAATGTGATTCAATCTATTATTGGAATTGGTTGTACTATTGCATGATGAACACAAAAAATAAAATATAATTATCTTTATATTTGGTTTTAGTGATCATACTAAGGATGAGCATGGTTTAGTTTAATTCAATTTAAGAAAAAATCAAGAATAAATTATTATTTATGATTCTATAAATTTGTAAACAATTTTAGAATCAAATTTATAAATTTGTGGGTTGATTTTTTAATTTTTTGGCTTTAGACTGAGGCTAAAAAGTTTCGTTTAGGATAAATTTTTTGACTTTTAAATTTTTAGGAGAGAAAAATAAAATGATTATGTTTTAGATGTAACATTTTATTTTATTAATTTTTTAGTCTATTTTATCTTTTTGTGACTATTTTATCTCAAAAAATTTATGCCAACATATTCAAAATACAATTTGATTTGAAGTCATGATTTTTAAAAATTTATTAAATCACAAAATATTATTCACTGCTTATCAAAACATCCAACTATAAGTCATCATTTTTAACAATAATTATTTACATGATCATTTATAACTAATTTTATCGCTATATAGGAATGTGTTTGTGGATGTAGATGATTAAAAGAACAACTCTGCTCGACTTGTACGACTTGATATATGTATGGGTGCTATCACATACTTGAGCGTCTATGGTGGGTCTGGTTCGATTCCACATCCCAACAATAAGGGTTGGTTTGAGATGTTTTAAAAACGATTTTTTGATTTATCGACTTATTTGTACGGTTTGATGCGATGCGTTAGAGAGGTGATATGATTTAAATAAGATGATGTAATTTAGGCCAAGTTTATATAGCCAAAAAGTCAAAAAGTTAAAAAGTTACTCAAAAGTTAAAAAGTTAACACTATTCACCAAAAGTCAACAATTACTGCACAACTCTCAAATCAATTTTTCCTACAAATCAATTTTTACAATTTTTATTACACATTTTTCATAAAAGTCAAAAAGTTAACCCAAACATCCATATTTTCAACCTCTATTTTTAGTCTAAAAGACAAAAAGTGCACTTATTTAGACACTTCAAACAACCCCTTAAATAGAATAATGACTTTTTGACTTTTTGTATTATTTAGGTTATGCTAAACTTGACCTAAGGGTTGGTTTGGAATGTTTTAAAAAAATACACTTTTTGACTTATTGGCTTATATAAATTAGGTTTGGGTTGGGTTTGATGTGATATGTTAGAGAGGTGATGTGATTTAAATAAGATGATGTGACTTAAATAGGATAGTGACTTTTTAATTTTTTGTATTATTTAAGTTATGTCAAACTTGGCCTAAGTATAAATCATAGGTTGAATCATGAAGTACGGTTTATTTATTTTAAAAAATGGAACAAAATTGTTTGAGAAAATCAAACAAATGCTATGATTTGAATCAGACTAATTCCCCCCCTCCCCTCCCCCCCATCCCTAACCCTAGAATACACCAACAAACATAGTAGTATTAGCCTTCATTTAGAAAGAGTTAATTAAGTAATTTTTTTGGCTATTTGGTTAAAATATGAGCTAAAAAAATTAGTATGTTTGGGATATTTTTTGACTTTTTATGAAAAAAATGTGCAAAAAATATAGAGAAGAGAGAATATTTGGCTTTTTGATATGGGTTGTTGGCTTTTTGGTTAATTTTTAATTTTTGACTTTTGACTAAAGGAAAGGTTCCCAAACGAGGGTCCCAGTTTGTTTGGGAAGTGAGTTAACTTTTTAACTTTTTGGCTATTTAAGTTCGAGACTAAAAAGTCTCGCTTAAAAAGAGTTTTTTACTTTTTGATTTTTGTGAGAGAAAATAATGTAATGATTATGAATTGGATGCGATGTTGTCTTGTTGGGTTAAAAACTTATTTTGTCTTTGTGGCTAAAATAACCCCAAACGCACTCCAATCCATTATTCTCAAATGAAGCCTCTATTTTTTTTTTACTAATTTAGCCTAGCTAAATTAGTTCCGCTTGAAAAGAACTTTGGGTTTTTTTTTTTTGGTTTGATGTGATAGTTGTGAAAGAAAAAGTGAAATGATTATGATTTAAAGAACTTTTGGCTCTTTTTTTTTGGTTTGGATGTGATAGTTGTGAAAAAAAAAAGTGAAATGATTATAATTTATATATAATATTTTATCTTATTGATTAAATTAGTCTATTTTTATCTTTTTGTGTGATTCCTCATCAAAATAAAAGGGTTGTTTGGGATAATCTAAATAAGTGCACTTTTTATCTTTTTACGAAAAGATGTACAGAAAAGTAGAGAGGTAATTTGATAGAAAAAAGATAAAAAGATAGATTATATAGGGGATGCCAAACCACCCCAAAATTTTAACTTTTCAATAATGCTCTATATATTTTTTTACTCTATTTAAATAGAGAAAATTAGTGAAAAGTCCAATCCAAAGAGGGTATAAGGTATTAGATCCAAGATAAAATTTTATTTAGTGACAAGGATATGTCGGAAAAGTCACCGGCGACAGCAAATGGTGGTGATGAGGTAGAGAAATGAGTAATATTCAACAGGTAGCGTGTTAAAAGAGTTACATGTGTC
The DNA here is from genome assembly GCA_025200525.1 of Camellia lanceoleosa. Taxonomy (NCBI): domain Eukaryota; kingdom Viridiplantae; phylum Streptophyta; class Magnoliopsida; order Ericales; family Theaceae; genus Camellia; species Camellia lanceoleosa. The sequence continues at coordinate 133,487,470 of CM045765.1, forward strand.
ACATTTCAATAGATAAGAAAATAGATTTGGTGAATTTCAATAGATAGAAAAAATTAGATGATTTCAAAAGATAGAGTAATGTCAAAAGATAGATAGATATGTTGATTTCAACAAATAGTTGTCATTTTTAACAAATAGTATCCTTTTGACCAAAGAGATTAGAGTTTGGGCCTAATGACCAAAAAGACTAAGAAATAAATTTGGAGAACTTACTGGTAAGTCCCATATACAAAGTTCAAAACCTATATAATTTAAAAAAAAAACACTTGCACTAATTAGTCTTGTATATTTTTAATTGTTACTAAAAAAATTCTTTTTAAAAAAAAAATTTAATTTATAGACACTGTTACATCCCATCACCATCAGACTTCCGTCAGATGGTCAATAGAGACTTGTCGGAATGTTCAATATCACTGGAAAGTTGCTGGAGTATCATTAGAGTCTTCTAAATATCACTGGAAATCGCCAAAATGTTTAGAACGTTCGCTGGACGTTAAGAATATTGTCAAAAACTTACCAGAATGTCTAGAATATTGCCAAAAAATTACATAGAGAAATTAGAGTAAAAAAATATAAATGTGGTAATCATTAATAAACTGAGAAGAAAAAAATGTCATAACAACAAACAATAATGAAAAAAAACATATGTTATTTTTTAATTTTTGTAGGGTTTAAACAAATAATCTCCAATATTAATAAAACTAAAAGCAAGTGTTGAAATTGTAAAATGTTACAGCTTTCAAAGCAAAAAATCTATTACACATTTGTCCTTATTAATCAAACCGAAAAACATGTTATGAAATCAGAATTTTACAATTCTAAACAATGTTATAAAAATGTAAAATTTTACAATTTTAAAATATGATTCATTTTAGCACCAAAAAATTAAAATTGTAAAATTTTACAATCTTCACCACCAGAATTCAAAACTCAAAACAATTTGTTTAGAATTTGAAATGTTTTTCTATTAAAACAAGAAAAGAGAAGTGTGTAGCAAAGAAAATGTAGAAAATTAAGAGATCAAAGGATAGAGATGAGATATAGAGAGGATTATACTCGATAATTATTTTTGGTTTAGTCTCGATGTAGATATGAGTAGATTTATATCGATTTGAGTAGATCTACTCATCTTCTTCATCGAAACTCACTTCCTTCATCGCCGATAAGGGTAAAGTAAGGAGTCGGAGGTTGGTGGTTACCGATGAACTCCTATTGATTGTGGTCGCCGATTTTCCGTGAATTATATATTAGAAAAAGAAAGAGAAGAAGAAGATGTAGTCACGATCAAAAAATCTGGAAGAGAAAGAGAGAAGAACGAAGGTAGAGAAGAAGAAAAACGCTACATGACTTTTGAGTATAAATAAAAGGTTATGAAACTAAATAGGCCATACATCTTTTAATGAGAATTTGCTGATAATTTGCCCAATAAAGAAATTTATGGCCTAAGTGCCTATTTAAATATTCTTTAGTTATTTATTTTTACTTTACATTCATGTGGTTTATTCCATTTTGATTTATCCTTTAACATTTAAAAAGAAATACATTATCTTTGTGATTTATGTACTAAAATGCATTATCCGCTAAAAATTTATTTTAAAAGATTAAAGCATAAGTAATTTTTATGGGTAAATTACAAATATATTTCTTGAGATTTAATTAAAATATGAATCGTCCCTGTGGTTCTGGAAATTACATTCCACTCCTAAGGTTTCTAATTTCATAATAAATTGTTCCTTTTATTAATAAATCATCAAGCCAATTAACGGTTTTTAATGATGTTAAAAATATGTTTCAATTAATAATTTAGATAATTTTATTATTGTATAAGAGAGCAATTATGAATTTCATTTTTTTAATTAATTCTGTTAAATAAAAAAATTCTAACAATAGGGTATTTGTATTTTTCTAAACCATAAGAGGCAATTTATATTTTAAACAAAACTCAGGAGATGTATTTATAATTTATCATAATTTTATTATATAAATTACAAGTATTTTTATATTTCTTTTAGACTCAAAAGGCACCTTACCACTTGTGTTTTATTTTATGTGTGGTTTACACCTGGGCACTTTAATCTTCTTTTTTGTATTTTGGGTTTTTATCTTATAAACATGTATTTTATACTCATTATTAATTTGAACGAAATCATTGATGATATATTTAAAATCAGATTGTAAAATATTATGTACTGCACTTAAAAGTAAGTATAAATTACTCATAAATCCCATTTAAGAAAATGTCGCCAGCTAGTCTTGAGTGTTTTTGTTAAACTATTTAGTCTTTTTGTATTTTTGATATGTTGTTTTGCTTGTATTTCTTAGACGTGATTTACTTGTTTGCCCTTGATTTTGATTTCAAAAAGATTTTGTTGGTGTTGTGTGGATAAGGCATGTTTTTAACATTACTATTTTTCCGAAGAGAAGATTACGGACTCTATTTGGAATTGTTGATGTTTCCTTAAGTGATGTTTTGTGCCTAACGTGGGTTTGGTGCGTAATTTTGATTTCTAACAGCTTGTGGTGTTTATTGGTTTGAAGTGTCAGGCGGCTCTTTCAAAGTTGGTGTTAGTCCATTGGTCGGCTTTTTCGCTACGATGGTTTTCCTAATTTCAATTTGGCGGTGTTGCATCATTGGACTCATTATTCAATTTCGTACATCAAGCAATGAAAATTTTTTGGTATTACATTATTGTACACATGTTTGATGATGTTGAAGATGTAGTTGATGTTGATGATGTTCACAATGTTAATGATGTTGTGATGTTTGATGATGTTTGATGATTTTGTGATGTTTGATGATGTTGTTGATGTTTGATGATGTTGAAGATGTAGTTGATGTTGATGATGTTCACAATGTTGATGATGTTTGTTGATGTTTGATGATGTTGTTGATGTTCGGAAAGGAGGAAAATATAAAAAAAGCATATAGTAAGCTTTTTGGGTATTTTTGTCATTACAACATCAGTAAAAACTTACACTTGGCCTCCATAAAAAAAAAAAAAATATGTGTTAAATAAATGGGTATATACGTAATTCACATTTAAATAGGACTTATTAGCCTACAAAATAAAAGACAAGCTCAAATAGTTTAACAAATTAAAATTTGAGATTTATTGGTGTTTTGCCTTAAAAGTAAACTATAAGGATAACATAAAGTTTGCTTTTTAATTTTTATGTTCTTCCTTTATTACTAAAATAAATTAATGTGTAGATTTTCTGAAATTATTTTTAGAATTTTAATAAGTATTTTTATTTTATTTTATATTTATTTTTTCTGAAAATAGAATTTTAAAATCAACCAAAACAAAACCTAAAATTTTATATCTTTAACGAGTGTGACAACAATTGTAACAATTCTTGATAGATATAGAGTTGTGCAAAATACTATCTAATTTGTTAAAATCGTTCATTTTGCATTGATTTTTTGTCAATCGCGAATTAAATTTTAAAATTTATAATTTACTTTTAAAGTTGATCTGCTCCGCTATAATTAAAAAATATGTTCGTTTAACCCCTAATGAAATATTAAAATAAAAATGAGTATGAGAGAGATTTATGTTTTGGGAAGTTGGTAAAAAGCTGACTTTTGACTTTTTACCAAGCTTTGTAGCTTTTTAGAAAGTAATTTGGAAAGTTAGTAAAAAGTTAGCTTTTGACTTTTTAGTTTAATATTTATTTATGATGTCAAATCAAATTAAAATAATCAAAATACCCTTACCCAACGTAAGAAATTTATTTTTTTATTTTTTTGTCATAGACCATAATTTGTAATTTTACACTTGCGTTTTTAGCACTTCCCAAACCAATTTTGTTGCGTTTTTGGCACTTGCATTTTTGGACATTTTGTCGAAAAACGTGACTTTTTATTTTGTTCCCAAAACGGCACAAAATATTATATACGATTAGTTTGTGTTATATATATGAAAAATATTACATAAATTAATGTTGTATGTTATGTATACTTGATAATTGTTTAAAATTATTCTTTAATCAACTAGTTAATTGAAACAGTCACAACCTGTCTGATCATGATTTAATTCTTTGACAATCTTCCATTCACGCATTTAATTTAGGATAAATTACACTTACACCTCCTGAGGTTTGGGTTTAATACATATTACTTTCTAACGTTTGGAAAATTACACCAACCCCCTATCATTGTAATTACTTGGACAGAATTAACGTTGGCATCAAAAAGATATTAAATTCATATACTCTCTTTTCTTACTTTATTTTACTTCTTCTAATTTTGTTTTTTTTCTTTCATTTGTTTTATTTTTTTTTTCAATATAATTTACTCTATTTTTTCTTATCAAGAGTTGTTACATTTTGTATAAATAAGAGTTTGTGAAATAAGATTATTAATCACAAGGATCGGAATGTAATTTCTATAACGTCATGGGATGTAATCAAATCAAATCTTAAAAGGTGTTAATATAATTTACTTTTTAATTTCAAATCATCCGAACAACACCGTACCACCCACATCTTAAATAGGTATAAAAAGATGGAGGAGTTACAAACAAGTGGAAGATTAAAAAAAATTATAAATAGATAAAAATAAAAGTATATTTATAGTGAGATGAAAATTTAAAAAAAAAAATTATGAAAGTATAAATGTTACTTACACATCATGTATTGATAATTTACACCCCATGTATTAATAATTTTTTTCCTTTTTTTACCGGCATGTAATTCTCCTAAAAAGAGTGGACCACAAGGCGGATCAAGTCAAGATTGTGCATATTTGGCTGATCTATAGATATCCTGACACGTGGGGCCTACATGAGTTTTTGACTACGTGGCTGGTTTTGAGTCGTGATTTTGTTTATTGGTTTCACGTGCGACTAATGTCGGCAGCAGAGGGGTCGTACGGCGGTCTTACGTTCTCGTGTGTGTGAGAAAAGAAGATAGCGACGATTGCGTGACCTTCTCGGTGACGGCCGCAGCGTGGCGTTTGACAGTTGTGCTATTGGGGTGCAGCAGCTGATTATTGCCCTGCCGTCACCTGCTATCGGTTAGTAGGTCGAATAAGTGAGGACTCGAATGATTTGAGGTGTCAAAATGATATCGTTTTAGTATATTTTTTTGTCTTTTTTTTGTTTTCACCTTCCTTTCCTCTCATGCTAAAACTAATTTGAGAGAAAGAGAGAGAAACAGAGAGATGAGAGAAGGGGTTATAAATCTAGCAAAAATAGGTGTGAATAATTTCTATACTCGATCATTATTACCTCATCAAGTAGGAAATCGATGGTAGCACCATCTTTAACGGTGTCCTTCAAGGTAGTTCTCAAGAATTGAATGACTGATTGAATTTGTTGGAATCCACTCCGATTAATGGTGTGTTTGGTTGAAGAATTTAGGGAGAGATTTGAAAAGCGAAAGGAAAAGGAAAAAGGTGTGTGAAACTATGTGAAATATATATATATATATATATATTATTTGCATTTCACCTACCTTTTCTATTTCTCTTTCCAAATTCCTCTCCAAATCCCCCAACCAAACACAATATAAAGGTCTAGAGGCGGAAAAACTCTTGCAAATTCTTTCCAAAATTACTTACTTTTTTATTTTTTATGATGCATCAGAAATACGAACTTTTGTTTTTTTTCTTTATTCTTCTTCCTAAAACTATAATCAAATTAAACAATAACACAGAACAGAGCATAAGAAAGAAATTGAATGGCCAATATTTAAATTTATGTCAATTAATAAGTCAATTAAGATTACTAATAAGAACAATATTATATCAACAAGAATCAAAGATTAAACCCTTAAATAAAGAATATTTGTAAAAAAAAAACACTCTAAAATCAAAATACACACAACTTTTCACTTTACTTTTCTTTTTGTTTTTTGTTGGGCCTATTGAATCTAATAATATATATATATATATAAGAAACAAAACAAAATCCAAAAAAAAGCACAGCAAATGGGCCTTTGTTGCAAATCTGGAAAAGAGAAAGTTTTTTTTTAGAGAGAGAGAGGGAAAAGAAGAGAGATAGGTTGTTGTTATTCAAGAGCAGAGAGAGAAGAGGTGGTTGGAATTCAGAAAATGAGAAAGTTTTGATGAGGTACTTGTAGAACATGGGATTTGAGATGGGAGTTGATGTTGTGAAGAAGAAGAAAAAGAAGAGAAGAAACAGAAGAAGGAAGGAAAGGGGGGAGAGAGAGGTGTAGTCTGTAGAGTTCTACTCTCATCTATGTTGTAGAAGTGAGAGAGAGAGAGAGAGAGAGAGAGTTGAAAAGTCAAAGTCGGGCCAGTGGAGCGTCGTCTATTTCAAGCTATGGAGCATTTTTGATTTCATAATAACATGATTAATGAAGAAGATAAATTATTGATTATTTGAGTTAAGTGATTGAAGAATATAAGAGAACATAATAAATGGTGATTAGTGAGAGAATATAAACTATTATATAATTTTTTGCGTGCAGCTTTCTTACAATGCCGCCTAAAGGTGGACAAACATCAAGTTAGGCGCTTTTAAGATGGGTCGATTATGTATAATAAAAGTACATGCGCCATTCCAAGCTTGACCGACCGACATTGGGCCTAACTCACTATAACCACCATTCTAAATCCATTCTAACTTTATTCTTAACCCAATACATATGAATTATCAATTTTTTTACGAGACATTTATGAGTCGGTCCTAATGATAGAATTTATTTTACCTAAGTCCTACTTATTTTTTCAACTATCAATATCCAAAAATGCCCTTACCTTATTTGATTGAGCACTCAATCACAACATTACTGTTATCACCTACCATTGATAGCAATTACCTTCGGTCATTGGCGATAACCTTTGACCTCCAATGATGATTTCCAGCAACCACTTCCAACCTCCAACGACTATCTCCAACCACCGTTTCTAACTATCGGCAATCACCTCCAATCTCTAGTGAAATTTTTTCAACTATTTTCTAACAAAAACAATGTTCGTCTCCACCACCACCCACTTAGATTTGGTAACAAAAGAGAGAGAGAGAGAGAGAGAGAGAGAGAGAGAGAGAGAACGAGGGTAACGGAGAGAGATGAGGAGAAAAAAAATAAAAACTTTACTAAAAAAACGTTCACATCAATTTTTACTAGATCAATACAACATCAACAAGAAAAAAAAAATCAAAGACACATTTAGTGATAAATTTATCACTAATAATTTTAACTGAACATTTTAGTAATAAATTTATCACTGAGTGATTTATAAAAAAAATTACATATGTCAAATCTAACCCATTCGGTCACTTACACATTTACTCACAAGATTCATCCTCTTATGCACACATATAGAACATGATAGACTGATAAATTTATCATTGATAAATAAATTTACAATTGGCCTGTTTTGAGATATAAAGAGATAGAGAGACAGAGAGGAAAGATGAAGGACGAGAACTGAAAAAACATTGTGATTTTGGAGTCAATTTCTCCATTAAAACAACTAGATTGGTGTAAATTTAGAACTAAATTGGCAGATCAACAATAATAGAATGGAGATTGGAAACGTATAGTGCAGATCGGTGATGGAGGAGTGTAAATTAGTGATGGTTGGTAAACGATGGTGGAGTGTAGATCGGCATTGGTAGCCAATGAACGGCGATGATGGACAATGACAATGGTAGTGGGTTAGTGGTGGTCTCTCGCGACGGCACTACAACAAAAACACTTTTGCCATCAAAAATCTGTTGTCGCTAAAAGTAGTGGAAATGGCGACTAATTTGGATTTCGTCGCCAAAAGTGTGCACTTTCGCCGACTAAACTGTTTTGGTCGCCAAATATAATGCTTTTAGCGACTAAAAGGCAATTTAGTCGCCACATGTAGGGCTTTTAGCGACTAATAGTTGTTTAGTAGCCAAAAGTCACGGTTTTGGCGACTAAAATGATTTAGTAGCCAAAGTCACGCTTTGGCGACTAAACTTCAGCCGATTATAGGTGTTTTGGCGACTAAAAACTCTTTTGTCGCCGAAAGTGTACCTTTTGGCTACAAAAAAAATAGTAGTCGAAAGGGGTTTTTGGCTATAAAACTTCACTTAGTCGCCAAAACAGGTCCTTAGGCCTAATTCACGCTTTTAGCTTATTTAAATAAGAATTAGTAGTCGAATTTATAGCATTGGCTACTAAAAATTACTTTTAGTCGCCAAAAGTGGCCCAAATATTTTTGTACTAAATAATTTATTTTTTGACCTAAATTATATTCAATTAAAAAATTATATTTATAAATATTATTTTGTATTCATAGCAAGAATTAGTATATAAATAATAAATATTGCATATATATTCATGAGATGATGTGTGGCATGGTGGAGGGTGTGTTAAAGTAAGGTTTGACGGTTATGGTTGGTCATTCAGATCGAAACTCCGGCAAAAGAAGAAGTTCAAAAAATTTTTTAAATATTCTTTTGGCGACTAAAAGAGTTGGTCGCCAAAAGATTTTTTCCAAATTTTTTTTTTTAAATTACTATTAGCGACTAAATCTTTAGTCGCCAAATGTATAATTAAAAATGAAAATTGAGCTTTGGCATTTAAAACTTTAGTTGCTAAACACCGCTTTTGCCGATTAAAATCTTTTTAGTCGCCAAAACCTTCTGCGACTGTGTTTTACCGACAAAACCCACACCAAAAAAATTGGTCGGGAAGGTTAAAACGCGACTTTTGGCGATTTGAATGGATCTTTGGCTACTAAAAATTAGTCGCCAAAGGTGTTTTTTTTTGTAGTGTGGCAATGGTTGGCAATGGTGGTGGTGGTCGGAAATAATGGTGGTGTGAGGCTTTTGGAGAAATAGAGCAAAAAAGAAAATAGAAAAGAAGATGAAAGAATTTTATCGATAAAAATTTAATGAGAACAACAAAAGTATTATAAGACTTATAGGTATTTAAGTTTCCTTAATGGAATTAGCTGGTAATTAACATTTTTTTTTTTGGGAGGGGGGGGGGGCGCCTTGAAGGGCTATGAAATTATTTAAACCCTTTTAATAATTATTGAATTTAAAATATTAATAAAACTCAATTATAAAATAAATATAATTTGTTAAAAAGTTCTTTAGTTTAAACTATAGAACGAAGTGTGTATATATATATATGTATTTTTCTTTATCTTTTGTTATTTGTTTAATTTATTTTGTAACTAAAATAATATAAAATTTAGGCTAAAACTATTTATTCCAAGTCTAGCTTGCAAATTAAATGGGCTAAATTTTTTTTATTCAAGTCGGTCTATGAGCTAAATATTTTTTTCTAAGTCTTAAATATATTAGGCTAAACTGCCTAGGCGGTTGAACGACCATCAAACCGATGGCCACTCCTACCCCCACCATCAATCCTTTCCTTTGTCCCTAGGGGTGTAAGAATGGCCCGAGGCGTCAAGTCCTAAGTCTCGCGATGGACCCTGCCTGCTTTGGCCTCACTTGCCTGCCTTGGGCTCGGCTTGACCGTCCACTTTTAGGCCCGCCCCAAAAATTAGTTCTCATGTCCCACCCATCCATTCGCCCTCTTTATATCAATATTCAATGATTAAATTTTAAAAATAAAAACAACTTATAATGGTTAAATAATTAAAAAATAAATAAATAAAATAAATAAAAAGATTGATCTTATAAAAAAATAGTAATCTTGTAAAAATAAAAAAATTATATAATTAAATAAATAACATTAATAATTTAAAAATAAAAACAAAAAATAATAATAATTTATTAAAATAAAATCAAAACTAAACTGTGTTGGGTTATGATTTTTCAAACACAGATTTTTAAAAAAAATTGTATACTTGTTTAGTTAATATGGAGTGATATATATATATGTATATACATGCTCTTAGTTTGATAGATATATATATATATATATATACATGCTCAATCAATTCCACAGACTGCACTGCAGTAGTGATGATAGACCATGTGCATGGTACAAATAATCCGGTGAATGCGCATGATATTTAGGACAATGTTGTTGGGTCTGTGAGGGCTTATCACGGGTCCCGTTCTAATAATCCGAACCGTTCAATGTGTAGAACTCGTTGAATATTATATGATTGTAAAAAATCACGTTGATCGAATATCGATAACTATATGATCATATCAGTTTTGTATCAAAAAATGGACAGTAAACAAATTAATAGTTGGCAAAAAAACTAATCCGATCAAATAGCTATCGATATCCGATCAATGTGATTTTTTACAGACATATAATACTAGATGAATTCTACACATTAACGGTTTCGATTATCAAAACGGGACCCATAGTGGACCCCCATAGGCCCAACAATATCTGTGAAGTCTCATCCTATATTCATATGATATATGTTAGGTTATCAACTTACACCATTTTGACATGAATCAAATAGTCTCAAAGACATAAAAAGAAAGAAATGCACTAATGTGACATTGTGTCACTGACACACAACGGGTAAGTGGCTAGTACTAGCCTAGCTTTTACCTAGCCTAGCCTAGCCTCATCAATCACTCAATTCAAGTTTGAAATGGTAATATACAAACAGTCATAATTAAAATTACTATAAATATCTTTTATTTTTCAAAATAAATCTCACAACAAATAATTCTCTCTCGCTCTTAAACTCTCTCAATCTCTTAACTCTCGCCATCGTAAGAAGCAAATTTCAGATCGATTCACCATTTCAGAATATTAATTAGTTTAATTAAATTTATTAGTTACTTATTTTTTTTATTAATTATTTGTGCACATATATTAATTATTACTTTTACCGATTGTATTTATACATTATTTAAATTAATTGTTAATTTTATATATTGTTTTACTTGCATTACTATGAATTCTAATATGCCTAATGTTTATGTCGATGTTGATACATATACTACACCACATGAATCTATTGATTCTATTTCTAATATCCCTTTCTAACAAATGGATCATCATCTAGGAGCGTATAGTAGTGTTTGGAAACATTTTGAAAAATATCTATAAATAATCGATGGCACAATTACATTTAAAGCAAAATGTAAATATTGTACACGCCATTTAGTGTTGTATCTGTAAGGGGTACTAGTCATTTAAAAAGGCATTCTGACAAACATTTACAAAGTAAACAACCTGATATTTGAAGTCAAATGCAATTAGGGCTTCAACAACCTGTAATTTGCTAACATTTTCATATGATCCTATACGTGCATAAAATTTCGTGGTTGATTATATTATTAAAAAGAACAACCTTTAGTACTATTGAATGTCCCGATTTTACCAAATGATTCACTAAAGTTTTGCATCGCAATATCAAAGTTTTTCAAGAAATACTACTAGAAATGTGATTTTAAAGAAATTTGAGGATATTAAAAGTGAATTATTTGATATCTTTAAAAATTTGAATGGAATAGTTTATTTAACATCTGATCTGTGGTCAAATAATGGTTTTGAATATCAATGTATCACTGCACATTTTATTGATAATGATTGAAAATTAAATAAAAGAATTATTTCATTTAAATTAGTTGAATTTCCATACACTGGTCATTCGCTTGGTGTACAAATAAGAAATGTATTATATGAGTGGGCTTTACAAAATAAAATATTTACGATTAGTTTAGACAATGCATCATATTATAATCAAACTGTAGCTCATTTAAAATCAACTTTACAATTACTTGTTGATGGTGATTTATTTCATGTTTGTTGTTGTGCTCATATTTTAAATTTGATTGTTAAAGAAGCTATGCATATATACGAAACTTCTGTACTTGTAATAAAAAATGCAGTTGTTACTATTATGTCTTCTGGTAATCAAAATTCAGAATATAGAAAAATTTGTCAACGAGAAAATATGTCATTTAAAACTTAATTTTAGATGTAGATAGTCGGTGGAATTCAACATATAACATGTTAAAAATACCTTGTAAACAAAGAAGAGCAATAGATTTATTTTTTGCAACAACATCAATAGGAGGAGTACTAACACCCACTGAACTTAATTGGCGCCAAATAGCCTTGTATAAAGATTTTTTAAAAGTTTTCGATACTTCAACAAAATTATTTTCTTATATATATATTCCTATTTCACAATTTTTTTACATATACTAATGTAAATAATTAAAATTTTTATAAAATATATAGGTAATGAACTTTATATAACTATTATTACTTCAATGAAAGAAAAATTTGATAAATATTTTCATCCTTTACCTCATCTATTAGGTTTAACTATAATAATTGATCCTAGGTATAAAGAAGTTGGTTTACAAGAATTTTTAGAGCGTATTTTTGCTGATCAAATACAATTTGTCCCTATTATGCAAACACGCAACAGATTATTTCAAGAATACAGGGCAGTTGCAGCTGTATTTGTATCTGTAAATACACCTACACACACTACACTAGTAGTCCAATCTCGAGGCGGGAGATTAAGTATTTTCATAGTAATAAAAAGTAGAAGAATATCTCAACATACAAGTGTAAGTAGTTCTAAACTACAATATTATTTGGAAAGCCCGTCAGTGGATGATTCCAATAATTTTGACATTTTGAAATGGTGGAAACAAAATGAATCTATGTAGCCTGTGCTTTCATAGATGTCCCGTGATATACTAACCATTCCTATTTCTATAGTTGATTCGGAAACAGCTTTTAGTGCAGGTGGACAGGTGCTGAGTGACTTCAGGAGCAGGCTTTCACCCGAAATGGTTGAGACACTGATGATATCCAAAGATCATATGCACGCATTTACAAGAAGACAAAATTTTAGTGAAAATGAGTGAATTCAATATGATTTGGATGACATATCATCGGACAACGCGACTGAAATGTCTGTTTCCTCCGATGATTGATCAACAATTTATTTTTTACTACTGCATTTCATTTCGTTTTTTTCTTGGTTTTTGTTTTTGTTTTTGTTTTTGTTATTAGATTATTGAGGTGGAGTATAATACAAATGATTGGTAGGCTAGTAGGTGCCAACCTAGTTGAGATGTACTTGACCTATAGTGATACAATTGTTATACCATCATCAGTAATCTACACCTAATTTATTTAATAATCTCAATTTTTATAATATTTTATTTCATTTTGAAATAAAAATTATTCATTCAATAAATGTTATATAAATAATTTAATATTGTAATATTGAAAGTTTCAATTTCATATATATAAAATTATTCATTTCGAAAGGAAAAAAATTACATGATTGCATACTTTTTTCGTTATAAGTTCACAATTAAAAAAACATAAGTCATATATAATTAAATTTAAATATCACCATAAAACATTACATAACCAAACAAAATATCTCATTAATCGTAATTAAAATATTTAGTATAATTTTTTTTTAATTTTTATTTATAATATTAAAAAAAAGCCCGACTAGGCCTCGAGCTCGAGCCCCTAGGCTTGACCCTAGACCCTATTATGAGTGGGCTTGGGCCTCACTTTTTGGTCTATAGGCAGTCTGCCCGTCCGTTAAAAAATCGCGAGCCCACAAAGCGCGAATGGATTGGGCCGGGCTGGGCCATTATTACACATTTATTTGTCTCCAACCCCAAACCATCAATCATTTTATATGTTTTAATGGTGCCATTAACACTCCCCCTCCATGTCTACTCTCCTTCTTTTGGCTAATTTTATTTTCATACACAATTTACTTTGAGTACATATAATTAATACATTTTATATGATAATTTTATCACTAAATAAAATTGCAATAAATTACAAGTACATTATCTGAGATTTGCTTAAAATACAAATTATCCCAAGTTGTTTTGGAAATTGAATCTTCCCTTTTTAAGTTTCTAGTTGTATAACAAATTATTCATTTTATTAATAAATTATCAAGTCAATTAACAGTTTTTAATACTATTATAAATATATTTTAATTAACAATTCATGTAATTTTATTATTGTATAGGAGAGTAGTTAAAAATTTTATTATTTCTTATTTCTGTTAAACAAACAATTCTAATAAGAAGTTATTTGTTATGAAAGATTTGAAAGATGAAAACTCATATTTTGAGAAGCGCATTCATTGTTCACGACAAAATTGAATGGATTGATAAAGATTCATCACACAATTTGGCCAAACAAAACAAATTAAATGAGCTCCTTCTAATGGTTGTGATGTTCCACTATTTTGGAAGAGATGGAATGCGTTGTTCATTTCTGAAGAAATTACCAAGATCAACCTTTGTCTTTACTCGCATCAATCTTTCAAAATTACTCTTGAAATATTTAGCCCAAAAATGCTTGAATTCGCACCATTTTGATTAGTGCCAATACAAGATCTCTACAATTAAGGAAAGCCTCGCGTGGTGACTGTATGACATATGGTGCCATGAAATCATAAAGCTTTTGCAATGACTCTACCGCACTATCATCTTGATTGTAGGACCAATACTAGATTAGAAATTTGTATCCTGATCTATGAGGGAATGGAGTTTCGGACTCAAGAAATCTGATTCATTCTTCCTCAATATGGGTTCCACTACATTATCAATCCCATACCCATTTTGATCATCTTCTTCCACAATTCTTCCAAAATTTCCTTTGAAATTGGTGTTATCACGTAGTCCAATTTCACCTTAAAGAGAAATGCTTGATGTGTCATCCTGTAAAGTGGGGTATCCAAGCAAGTTCCCTTTGGTTGATCATTCTAGTAAAGAGTGGTTTCAATCCAACTCAAGTCGATACAATCCTTTTGTTACAAACCCAATTCGGAAACTGCTGATTCATTATTGAAAGAAGTGTATGTGATTGCCCTAGGTATTGACCAAAGAATTGAAATTTTATGCTCTCATTCTTCTCAACACTCATTTGAAGTCTTATGAAAATGTCTTTTGGTAGTGTTTTTGCAACTTGTTGCCACCAATAGACAATGTCTGTTATACTTGTCGTTACACCTTATTTTATTAGCTTTTTCACCATAAAAAGGTAACAACTTCAAGAACTAACACCAACTTAATTTTCCAAGAAAGAATGACCCCAAAGCTAGCTCCACCACCTCTAATGGCCTAAAATGATCTTCTCCATGGATTCTCTATTGAGGATTTTTCCATTAACATTATTAACTTGTTGTGCATCAATAATGTTATCCATGCATGCTTCATACTTTCTCATTAAGTTTCCATACCCAGCCCCAATGAAATGCCCACAAACTCCAACAAAAGGACATATACCGCCTGGATGGGCGTGAGTCTGGCTTTTTTGGGAAATGTTGTGTTAAAGTTCACCGGGGCTAGCCTCTGCCTATGCCTATGCGCAATATATGACGTCTACATTGATGGATCGAAGATTGGACATGTCAAGGAGAACAAATGGTTCATTTGATATGTAAGAAAGGCCTTCATAGTCATGACCTCCACTTGGGATTCTAAGATGATAGTTACGATTCTTGATACAAATGACAGTTGTTTGGCCATGGGATTCATGCGTGGCTGCTACAATGGCCATCGGATATCAGGTTTTAGTTGTATTTAGTCTCTGAGATCTAAAATATGCATAGAAAATATCCAAGAAATAAGAGTTTTCATGAATGTAAATGGCTTCCGAGATTGGTTTTATAGACAGACCAACCTGTTTTTTGAGGCATTGGACAAATGGTTCCGTAGCTAGGTTTGAAGTTGCCAATGGAATCGAGAACAAAAAGGTTGAAACTAGCACTAAGAGCATTGCGATGCTTTTTTTTTTTTTTTTTTATCATAAAAAAAAGGATGTTCTAAGATGTCGTCACTACATCCGTAGACCCAAGCCCCGTGTCACGCCCCAAAATTTGGACAATTAAATATTAACTTAGGATTAAGCCCCAACTAATATTCCATCATCCAAATCCTAGGGGTGAAAAAAAAAAAAAACTAAACACAAACTAAACCATCCACCAAAATCTCATAACTAATAAATACCTCAACTTTAAAGTAGCAACAGCTAACCAAAACAACTTAAATAAAGTACTACTACAAACCATGCCAAATTATTCCAATACTAAAGTCACTAAAAAAATAATAAATACATAAATTAGTTTCAACCCTAAACTCAAAAAAAAATAAAAGAACTCCAAACGACATGCCCAAAAACTTTAGTTACTTCTCATCACCATCGTAGCCTCTACTAATCTCAAGAAGGAAGCTCACCAAGGCCAAATGTAACGCAACCGAGTTGCCAAGAGACAAAACGGGTCAGTATACAGGTATACTGGTATGAGTACAAGAAACAACACCCACGTGTCCACCAGACACAAACAAAAATACATTTAATTCATATCATGGGACAAGACAAGTAGTTCCAACCGCACCGAGACGAATGGGTAGTTTCTCGAGATACGGTGGCATTTAGTTTCTTGTTCGTACACAACGAAATATAAATTGATTATAAAATAGACAAAATAGAAATAAAAATATGATGGGTCAGCCCTGCATAAAAAGTTAGTGAGACCCACCATCCTGCAAAACAAATAAAGTTAGTATAATTTAATCATAAGTAACTTATTAAAACAAATATAAAGTTACACCGTTTCACACTTAAAATAATTCGAATTGATCAAAACTCAAAGAACGAAAGTTGTACAGAATCAAATTTCCTATAAGACAACGCGAACGAATTTAACAGAAACTGAACAGGTTAAGAGAAAAACTTGATATAAAAATCTAGACAGAATTCAATCGAAAAATCTGAATCTGAAAACGAACCAAAACTGCCCTAAGATGATTTTTTTCGAAAAAGTTCAAAACATGAAAAGTGTGCAGAATAATGTTTTACTTCAGTTTACGCGAAACCAATAAAAATAAGCTCGTTTCGTGGGTTAAAACAGCCTATAAAATCTGCATTACCAAAATGAATCAAACCGACAATAACCAAGGTCATCCGATTATAAGTTCTAATCTATCTTTTTAATAAAAAGCTACAACACAAATGTTGTCCAAAATCACGTATACATACCTCTACTCAAATTTCATAATTTATTGATACTATTTTTCAAGATGTACAAATCAATAAACTCATAATTCAATTTTTGTACCTTAACTCCATCAATATAATTCGAACTATACATATAAATTCATAATTACTGCTTTGTACCTTAACTCAATTAAGACAATTCGAACTAACATACAAGTTCATAATTAATTCTTTGTACCTTCACTCCATTAAGACAATTCGAACTGACATACAAGTTCATAATTAATTCTTTGTACCTTGACTCCATTAAGACAATTCGAACTAACACACAAGTTCATAATTAATTCTTTGTACCTTGACTCCATTAAGACAATTCGAACTAACACACAAGTTCATAATTAATTCTTTGTACCTTGACTCCACCACTTCGGCCCTTCCTTCCGCCTACACATATATCCCATGTGCCTCCAGATACCTAACCCACTCCAAGCCAAACTTGCACGGGATATCGTCCCGAGTTTGACTCACACTCGGATGGTTAGTATATACGACGTCAAGAATCAAAGCACTCGCCTACTCATGAGAACGAGGCAACAATATATATAAACATCTCATCGACATCATGAGACAAATATAACAATGCCGGGCATAAGGCATTAAACAACTCTCATAATCCTCACCTTTTTTTATACACTCTTTCTCACCATCACTCAAATAAAATAACAATCCATGGAGTCATGGTGGAGTACAAGGAATTTATCTATGAATTCTTAATTTATTAAATTTCATATGACCGTGGATATGATTACAACCATAAAATGAATCCATATAAAACCCTAAACATGGCATACACCACTAATCAAAATAATTAAAATCAATCCATCATCTACATGCAAATACAAAATCAATTAAAAATAAATAAATAAAACAACGAATCAATCCATCCTCTAACCAATATTTATGGATTCTAACTTTATTCCAATTTCACATAATTATGAGGGTGATTAAATCCATAAAATAAATACATAAAAAAAAACATAAACCTTGCATACACAACTAATTAAAATAAGTGAAATCAATCAATCTTCTAAAAATCCTAAACTTTACATATACAACTAATCAAAATAATTAAAATCAATCAATCATCTAAAAATCCTAAATCTTACATACACAACTAATAAAAATAATTAAAATTAATTAATCATCGAAAAACCCTAAACTTTACCTACACAACTAATCAAAGTAATTAAAATCAATCACTTATCTAAGAACCCTAAACTTTACATACACCACTAGTCAAAATAATTAAAATCAATCTATCATCTATAACCCTAAATCTTATATCCACAACTAATCAAAATAATTAAAATTAATCTATCATCTTTATGTAAAAACAAAATCAAACTAACATCAAATAAATAAAAATAAATACAACGAATTATACATAAATCAAGGGAAGTGGGTTTTGTACTTAAAATTATTTTTGAAGATCAAAGAATCACTCAAAGAATTAATAAAGTCACCCAAAATAAAACCTCAAACCTTACATACTCAACTAATTCAAATAATTAAAATCAAACAATCACCCAAAAACTCTAAACCTTACATACACGTCTAATCAAAATAATTTAAAAATTAGTCAATCATCTAAAAATTCTAAACCTTACATACCCAACTAATCAAAATAATTACGATCAATTAATTATCTAAAAATCTTAAACCTTACCTATACATCTAATCAACATAATTAAAATTAATCAATCATCTAAAAATTCCAAACCTTACATACCCAACTAATCAAAATAATTACGATCAATTAATTATCTAAAAATATTAAACCTTACATCGCATTCACTAATCAAATTAATTAAAATTAATTACTCATCTAAGAACCCTAAACCTTACATCGCATTAACTAGTCAAATTAATTAAAATTAATCAAACCTCTAAGAACTCTAAACATCGCACGTACCACTAGTCAAGTTATTTAAAATAAATTAATCATCTAAGAACCCTAAACCTTGCACATATCACTAATCAAATTAATTAAGATTAATCAAACCTCTAAGAATTCTAAACATCGCATGTACCACTAGTCAAATTAATTAAAATAAATTAATCATCTAAGAACCCTAAACCTTGCACATATCACTAATCAAATTAATTAAGATTAATCAAACCTCTAAGAACCCTAAACCTTACACGTACCACTAATCAAATTAATTAAAATAAATTAATCATCTAAGAACTCTAAATATCGCATATACACTAATCAAAATAATTAGATTAATCAATCATCTAAAAAAAAAAGTAATAAAATCAATAATCATTTAAACACCCTAAACCTTATATATATATATATCACTAATCAAATTAATTAAAATAAATCAATCATCTGAGAACCCTAAATTTTACATGTTCCACTAATCAAATTAAATAAAATTAATCTCTCATCTAAAAGCCCTAAACATCTCATAGACACTAATCAAAATAATTAATTTAATTCATCCTCTACATCCACATACAAAAATATCAAATCACATCAACCTAATAACATAAATAAATAAATAAACTAATGAATCAAACATAATCAAGAAAAATAGGGTTTGTACTCACAATTATTTTTGAAGATTGAAGCAAGACCAAGAAAATTAATTAAACCACCAAAGTAAACCCAAAACCCCTTTCTTTTTTCTTTATTTTTCTTTTCTTTTTCTTTCTTTCATCTCCCACGGCACACACACTCCAACAGCACTCTTTCTTTCTTCTTTGATGATCTCTCTCTCTCTCTCTCTCGGGCTTCCGCTGCGCCTCCGTTCACTATTCTTTGATTGAGTAATCTGTTTTCTAACCTAATGCACCATTATATAATATTAAATTATATAATACATTATAATATATATAAATATAAATATAAGATTAAATATATATAAATATCTATATATAACCCCTCTCTTTTCTTTTTCTTTTTTATATAACAAATATAAATATTTAAATATTTAGATTAATATATATAATTAAATGACACATTAAATTAATTAATCACCACATTAAATTCTCATGTAACCCACACAATTAATAATTACAACATTAAATCCATTAAATATTACATTAACCCTCATGTGACCACACAATTAATAAAGTCAAAAATAAAATAAGATAATAATAACCATAATAATAATAAATAATGACTAAAGAAAATTAGGGTCGCTACACCCCGGGATAGCCGGTTGCCAGCTTGATTTAACCCAACCCATAGGAAGGGACCTGCCACCGAGGCACCAGTGGAGCTCATCAACCGTCCCAGCCACGGCCAAGTTTCGATAGGAGTACAGCGCAAGGTCTCTGAAGAGAGCTCCTGGAAAATCCAAGATTTTTCGCACCCCCCAGGAGTCGAACTTGACTCATGGCTGTGGAAAGGCAATGCCTTCACCACTGGGCCACCACCCTCGGTGGTAGAGCATTGAAATGCTTGAAAGCTTCATTTTCTATAACTTGTTTTCTTATCAAATTTCTCAATGTTTTGAGCTTTTCTTAATTTCATATCGTATTTATATTTTTATTGAAATAATGAAAGAAAGCTTAATTTGTAATATAGTATAATATTTTTAGCAATTATATTTTTGGCATTTTATTGTTCAGAGTCAACAAAATCTTTCAAAATGCAGTAGTACAATATGAACCTTTTCTATCCATATACAAAATTTATTGAATACATTTTTTTGATGAATATATTAAGTTTATTATATTATTTTAGAAATATTATTTTTCAATTTACTATAAATATTCGAGGACAACATCTTTCCAAAAGATACAATAGTATTTTCTTTTAAAATCATTGATTGAGTGAAAATACAATCGTCCCACTCCGCAAACACCAAGTAAAGAATAAGGACTCAATAACTTTACCTCTCAAAATATCTAAATGTTTTTTCAATTTCGTTTGTTCACGCATTGTGCATTCCGGATTCCGTACTAGATGAAAATGGATTAGGGCTCCACACTCGGTTGGACAATCCAAAGATTGAGGTTCCTGCCACAAGAAGCACCGTAAGAGCTGCCCGGCCGGGGTTGGCCGGATAACCCCTCCGGTGTGGGAATTAGTGATCAGAGAAGAAGTGTAGAGAGTTGAGTTTGTAAGTAAATAGGGTTTAGCTTGGAATAGTTTAGTTACCTTCAATGTGAAGTTCATGTAGTATATATAGGGTTCCTTGCTTGTTTCTCAAGATGGTTTCATAGAGCTCAGGTGCTGCCAAGTTTCCTTTTAGCATTGCCCAAGGTGGGAGACCACCTGGTAGTTGTCAAGAGGTGCTTATACTCATTGTAGTCATGCTGATAACAAACCACATTCTTCTAGTTTAACAGCTTCTGTGATTCTAGGTATAGGGGACCAATTGAGGTTGCAACTGGTACATGCACATCCTCGTGGCTTCCACGTTTCTCTGTGAGGTTCCCTCAGCTCGGTACCTTCGTGCCCCAGTTCGGTACCGTTGTGCCTTGGCACAGCCTTTTACAAGATCATTTATAGAGATGGACTAGTCTATTCGGATATCTTTGTATAGGCTTGGCCCACTTTAGTTTGGCCCATAGGTTAGGTCTTGCAGCTCGGCCCAACCCAGCATCGCGGCTGGACTAGACTTTCCACTGCGAGTTGGGCCCAAGTGCTTGAGGACTTGGGTAGACTATTGATCATGGAGTTGGGCTCAATTGGCTTGCCCATAAATTCATCTAACCCACTTGGATTTGGGCTTTAGTGGATTGGGTCAGCCCAAGGCTTGGATCCGACCCATTTCATATTCAGCCCCTTCATTTGCCCCTTAGCTCTCGCTAAGGTTCTCCTTGGGGAGAGCTATTGTTCTGCTCTCCAAGCGTCGCGTCGCGTCGTGTCGCTTTGGTTATGCTTCAGTTCGGCCTTGGTGACGGTTTAATCCTGACACACAACCCTTGCATGCGTCCTTTCGTGGTGACACGTGGCGACGTGGGATAGGTGTGCAGAGATAGTGCGTCAATTCCATACCGAAAGTCGTGCTTCGTGTACCTTCACGCTGGCTGGTGTAATAAATGCACTGGTTGCCAATCCAAATCCCTTTATCTGCTTTTTCGTTCTTTTAGAGAGTTTCAAAGAAAGAAGAAGAACCCTTCCCATTCCTCTAAACTAGTCTCGTTGGTGCTCTGCTCAGACTTTTTCGTCGCCGGTTCGCTACCGCTGCTCTAATCTTTGTAAGTCCTCTTATGATCCTTCTTCTCTTGCCTTTTTTTTCTGTTTCAATCATCTTGTCTGGCCCTTGCACCGTTGTGTTCCACACTCTGTTGTTTGAGTTCTACCTCTGTCCCATTAGGTTTGTTAAATGGGGAAGTTTTGCTCACTAGTTGATACCCCCGTGGCCATGGCCATGTTCCGCCTCGACTATAATATCCCCAATGATGTGGCCCTTTCGCTGGCAAAGGTTGATGCCAAGCGTATGGGTACTAGAAGTACCGTCACCTTTCCGATTGTGGCCATCGTCGAGGGAGGGGTTCGGTTTCCCCTCGACCCTTTGGTGCGCCAATTTTTGCATCAAGTTCAGTTAACCCCGATGCAAGTGTCCATGAACCTGTTCCGTGTCGTCTGTGGTGTGTCCGCCCTCAATAGTCGGTTGGGTTTGAACCTTGATACCTGGGATATTTTAGGTTGCTACACTCTTTCGCACAACAAGGATCACAGCACGTACTACCTGCATGTTCATTCGGTCGATTGTTATCTGGTGACTAGGTTGCCTGATTCGGACAAACACAACGATGATTTTCTGCAAGTTGGTGGCAACTGGGAGTTCCCTGCTGGGACTGAATTCCAGTCCGAACGGATGCCTCAGAAGGATGGCTACCCAGGTTCAGGTCCTTCCCTCTAGTGCCTATTGTATTTCTTACCTTGTTTTGGATATTTCTCTAATGAGTCACTTCTTTTCTTTGCAGAGGCTTCCCGTTTCCAGCGTAGGCCGAACCGGGAAAACACTGAGGCCATAAAAGCTGCTCTGACATACAAAAAGAGATCTGCGTTCGAGCTGTTAGATTACCAATCGACTTACCACTCCACCATTCCGAAGAAGGCGAGGCTTGCTGCATCCCTTCTAGATTCTGACACTGAGACAGATACATCCCTCACTCCTCTGGTTACGAATCGTCGCCGAAGCCAGGGTGCACCGTCTGAGAGAACGCCCTCTCTTGCCCACAGTTTCGCAGGGAGCGGGTCTATGTCGAAGAGAAGAATGCTAGTGGATTTGGAGGGTGAGGCTTTTGGCGCCTCTGATGTTTTGGAGACCCTTATGGAAAAGGCCGAGGCGAAGAGCCTCATGGAAGTGAAATTGGAGGTGGAAGCTTCTAGGACTCCTGCTACTGCTGTTGAGCCCTCTGCTTTAGTTGCTGCGAGAGCGAAGAAGAGGAGGAGAGAGACTGGCAAGGCAATAGTTGGGGAAGCTTCTGAGGATCCTATTGAGGATGAGGCATTTGAGAAATGGGAGCCACCGATGTTGCATCAAGGTAGGCCCATCTCTACTTTTGATTCGGTTGTGACTTCCAAAGATTTTGCTTTTGATTGGACTAAGATTCTGTTGATACCGGTGGACATGGCTGATCATAACGGGCCCTGTGATATTCCTATTCTGAAGGGGACCCTTCAGATGATGACTGTTGTAAGTGCTTTCTTGTTTTGTTTGTTTTTGGTGTTATGCTGCTGCTTCCTTTTCTTTTAATACTTTGCTGTCCTTTGTAGTGTATTCAGAGGATGCATTTGTCCATCACCAGAATGGAGGAAATGGAGAAGGCCGTACTAGAGGCCGCAATGAATGCTGAGAGACTGACAATAAGCCTGGAGAGTGAGAAAGAAGGACGCCGAACTGCCGAAAGAGAGGCATTCCGTTTGAACAAGATTGTTGCTTCAGCTGAAAAATCAAAGGAGGCTGCTATTGGGACGCAAGCTCAACTTGAAGGAAAAGTGGCCGAGCTGGAGGCCGTTATCGCGGTAATGGCTGCCAAGCGTTCTGTGTTGGAGGCCAAGCATTGGCAACAAGGTTGGGATGAGGCTGGGGCTGCCTATAAAGAGGAGGTGCTGGTGCTGCGAGACAAGCTCTTTCTAAAGGGTTGGATGAGTGCCTTAGCTGCTGCCCTGGTTCTTAAAAGCTCTCCCATATTTCAGGATATCCCAGTTCCCTCACGATCCTTGGGTTCAAAGATTGTCTCCACCCTTGCTATTCTTCCGGTTGAAGTTTCTCCAGAAATTGATTTTGCAAACAAGACTCAGGACAGTGATGTTGCCATTGAAACGGTGAATGTTGAAGGGGGTGAAACCCTGGAGACTGAAGCCGCGGGAGATGTGGTTAAGGAAGCTTTTACTTCTCAGGAAGTTGGAGCTGCCTCTACTTTTCCTCCCCAAGACGGCCTGGACAAGATCATGGACGCTGCTCTTGAGGTTCCCTCTGTTAATGAAAGTTGAAGTTTTTTCTGAAAGGAATTGAAGTTTTTGCTTTGATGTACTGTGGGTCGGTTCCCTTGACGAGCTTTCTCTCTATAATTGCCAAGACAATTTTTCTTTTTTCTTTTTTCTTTTCTTTATTGTTGGTTATGAGGCCATCTGTACCTTTTGTTGGATGATGGGATTTTCTTTTTGAATTTGCAATCTGATGCTGTTTGGCTTTTATGTCTGAATGTTTTCTATACTGCTTGCCCCTGGCCGAGCACTGTTGGGACTTCGGGGCCGAACAAATGCTCGGTCTGGTTCTGTACTGCTTGAAATAGATGCTCTATCTAGTTCTGTACTGCTTGCCCTCGATCGAACACTATTGAGACCTCAGGGCTAAACATATGCTCGGTCTGGTTCTGTACTGCTTGCCCCCGGTCGAACACTATTGAGACCTCGGGGCCGAACATATGCTCGGTTTGGCTAACGAATATGTTACATGGTTGTGCTTAAGTTTGTAAGAGGGTCTTACTTTGGTCTAGGTTGGTTTGAAAAAACAATTGTTTGCTTCCACCTGGAGCTAAGTAAGATTGGTATTGAAGATTGTGCTCTTAGGTAGAACTGCTTACGTCTGTTTCAACTTTGATAGCACGGGTGCATTTGAATGGGATAAAGGCATGAAGAGGTGTCTTACTCAGGTCCAGGTTGGTTTGAAAAAACAATTGTTTGCCCCCGCCTGGAGTTGAGTAAGACTAATGCTGGAAGTTTGTTCTTGACAGAGCTTAGCCAAGTTTGTTCCAACTCCGTTTGTTCGCATCAGTACTAAAGTGTTAACGTAATGATACTTAAGAAATTATGTGGATCCAGAGATGTTTACTTAAGATATGTTAGTGTGGTTTCCACCAAACAATTCTACTTGGCTAAAATCCAATTTAGTTGCCAAACATAATTCCACCAAGCAATACCACTTGGCATGTTTGAGTACTAACCAAATTTAAATTCCGTTCAGTCATTCTAAAACTAAGTCCATTTGAGTTAAGACCAATGCTAATTATGTTTGATAAACATCAAAGCTAATTTCGTTTAATAAGCATCAAAACTATTTCCGTTTGGTGAGTACCAAAGCTAATTCCGTTTGATAAACATCAAAGCTAATTCCATTTGGTGAGTACCAAAGCTAATTACAAGAATTTGATAAATTTGAGAGAAGTGGAGAAGCATTTGCATTGGTCAACAGATAACTGCCTTTACATTCTGATAAAGAAGTTGGGGGATAATTCTATTGATAGTATTTCTTGAGATTTGCTACATTCCAGGACCGAGGTATAGCTCTGCCTTTGAGATCCTCTAGGTAGTAAGCTTAATTTCCAACAACAACTGTGACTTTGTACGGACCCTCCCAATTAGGCCCAAGTTTGCCTTCGCCAGGCACCCTTTTGTGATCCATAACTTTTCTCAAAACCAGCTCTCCAGGTATGAATTGCCTTGGGAAGACTTTTTGATTGAAACTTTTGATGAGTCAGTCACGATATGCACAAGTTTGATCAGTCGCTTCTCTTCTCCTCGCCATATCCAGTGCTTGTGCAATAGCTTTCTCATTACTGGTGCTTTCAAACAATTCAGACTGAAGGATTGGGAGATCTACTTCGAGTGGGATGATAGCCTCCATTCCATAAGTTAGGAAGTAAGGTGTTTCCCCCGTTGAGTGTCGTGCTGTGGTTCGGTATGCCCATAGTACGTGGGGTAACTCTTCAACCCATTTTCCTTTTGCATGCTCAAGCCGTTTCTTTACTTTGTTGATAATGGTTTTGTTTGACGCTTCTGCCTGTCCATTACTTTGTAGGTACCCTGGAGAAGAGTTCCGATACTCAATCCTAAGGTCAGCACAAAACTTTCTGAAGATCTTTCTATCGAACTGTGTTCCGTTATTCGCAATCAGTATCCACGGGATGCCGAAACACACTACCACGTTTCTCATGACAAACCGCTTTGTGTCCGCTTCTTTGATACTTGCCAGTGCTTTAACTTCAACCTACTTAGTGAAATATTCGGTTGTAGCAATGAAGAATCGCCTGTTCCCAGTGCCTCGTGCCAATGGTCCGACAATATCTAGACCCCATTAGGCAAAAGGTCATGGGCTGGTGAGTAGAGTGAGAGTTTTGGCTGGCTAATGAATTAGTGGAGCAAACCTTTGACATTTATCACACTTCTGTACGTACTGCTACGCATCTTGTTGTATCCGTGGCCACCAGTATCCGTGAGTGAGGGCTCGGTGCACCAGTGACCTTCCACCAACGTGGCATCGATAAATCCCATCGTGAATTTCGTAGAGAACATTCTCGACCAGATTTGGATGCACACATAGAAAATAAGGGGCAAGATAGGAGCGTCTGTACAGCTTCCCAGATGGTGAAATCCAAAACCAAACTGACCTATGTCTGACTTTGTTGGCTTCCTTTTTATCTTTGGGAAGAGTACCAAATTTTAGAAAAACAAGTATCGGATCCATCCAGCTTGGCTCTAGGTTGCTGCAGAGGACTAGAGATGCAATGCTTGGTTCTAGCACGAACTCAACCCAAACTTTTCTAGCATCTTTGGTATCCACTAATGAGCCCAGGCAAGCCAGAGCATCAGCATGGCTATTTTTGTCCCGACTAATTCGTTCCACTCGTATGGAGTGAAACTTTTTGAGTAGTTCTTTGGCCTTGCCTGCGTATATAGCCATTCTTTCATCTCGTGTTTCATAGACCCCAGAGAGTTGGTTTACCACTAGTTGTGAATCGTTGAAAACAAGAAGTTGTTCAGATCGCGTTCAAGACTACGTAAGCTACCAATAACGCTTCAGATCGCCTTATTGTTTGAAGCCTTCCAACCAAGCCTGAGAGCCTGTTCCCAGATAAATCCTTCTGGTGAGATAAGTTCTACTCCTGCCCTCGAGCCTCAGTTATTGGATGACCCGTCAACATAAAGCTGCCAGATGTTTCCAATAAAAAGTCTCCATGCTTCGGTTAAAGCGCGTGGCACTTTGTTTAACTGGGATTCTCTAGCTCGATAATCTGGGTGGGAGCAAATTCTGCGACGAAATCTACTAAGACCTGGGCCTTGATTACTGTCCTGGGTTGATACCGAATGTCAAACTCACCAAGCTCTACCGCCCATTTTGCTGTTCGGCCAGAGAAATCAGCTCGGCCGAATACAGATTTGAGGGGGAATTCAGTGAGGACGCTGATGGTATGCCCCTGGAAATAATGTTGTAACTTTCTTGAGGCGATAAGCAGTGCGTAAGCTAACTTTTCCAAGGGTAGATACCGTGTCTCGGCATCTAGTAAAGTCTTGCTAACATAGTATACTAGCGTCTATTCCTTGTTAACTTCTCGAATTAATACTATGCTTACGACATGATCTGAGACTGCTAGATATAGGTACAGCTCCTCTCCGATTAAGTGATGTAAGAGGTGGTGTCTTTGAGGTATCTTTGAGACTTTGCGGTTTCGACACTCGTAACTCCATTCAAACGATGCCCTTTTCCTTAATATCTGGAAGAAGGGCTTTATCCGATCCGAAGATTTGCTGATGAACCGATTTAGGGCGGCCGCCATTCCGGCTAGTTTCTGCAGCTCTTTAGCCTTTGTTGGTACTTCGAGATCTTGTATTGCTTTGATTTGATCCGGATTCGCCTCGATTCCTCTGTGAATGACCATGTATCCTAAGAACTTCGCTGTTCCTACCTCGAAAGCGCATTTTGAGGCATTGAGGCGAAGGTGATGGTTTTTCAGGATGTCAAAAACTTCTCTCAAGTCTGCAAGGTGGTTTGTAACGAGCTTGTTTTTTACTACCATATTATCTATATAAGCTTCCATGGTTTTCCCAAGTTGGTCCTTAAACATCCGAGTGATCATTCGCTGGTAGGTTGCCCCAGCATTCTTGAGGCTAAACGGCATTAATTTGTAGCCGTAAGTTCCCCTCGGAGTGATAAATGCTGACTTTTCTTGATCTGGACCGAACAGTGGTATCTGGTGATAGCCACTATAAGCGTCCAAAAAGCCCATGCGCTCATGCCCTGCTGTTAAGTCTACCAGTTGATCGATGCGAGGCATCGGAAAGCTATCTTTGGGGCAGGCTGTCATGACCCGAACCCGCCCCTATGGGTTAAGGCCATAACCGACCAGTAATCACGAGATTACCTACGGCCTCAAACCAAATCAGACATAACTCATCAGAGTAAAGGGGCCAAACGGAAGCAATTTCAAAAAAAGAACTTTGTTTATAGAGCTATACTTACATGGCACGTCATAACAAACCATACCTATGTACATTAATAACTCATAATAGAAACATAGTAGCATAAAGTTCTGTACAGACAGGATCATCCAAAACTGGGTCAACCCATGAAAACTATATACAGACATATTCAAAGTCCTCGCCAACATGACAAAAATAAAACAGAATGACAAAAGGGCGGAGGCAAGTCTCGTGCATGAGATACAAGGGCTGACTCTTCAAAACCTTTGTTGTTCCACACAGACTTCATAAGGGCTGGGTTTGGACTTCTCTTGGCTCACCTACAAACACATGAATGAGCGTGAGCGATAGCCCAGTGAATAATACCGAATAAAGTAGTTATACAAATGATATATAGAACAACATGCTCCAAACATCCTTGGGCCCAATTCATATTTCTATTTAACATATATATACGCAATTTAAGTCAAGTGACTGTGGTTCCGAACATACTGGCCTTTGGCCCATTCATCTTCGATTTGTCAAACTAGCCTTTGGCCCATTCAGACTTTCATTCATGCCAAACTAGCCTCTGGCCCATTCATTCATGTCAAACTGGCCTCTGGCCCATTTATTCATGTCAAACTGGCCTCTGGCCCATTCATTCATTCATTTATGTCAGACTGGCCTTCGACCCATTCAGTTATTAATATCAAACATTGTCCATAATTCAAACTAGCAACTTATAAGGCTTATAAGGAAATAAGTAGTTAGACAAATGACAAGCTTCAAAATATAGATATTACCCCCAGTGATCGGTTGGTTGGTTTGCCCTAGAGCTTGACCCTACACATTCCATGAACACAAAAGGGTCACAAACAATTCGATCTGTTCTAAATTCACATTTTCCTCTTTAGGCTTCATTCTTATCTCTTTAACTCAATTACAATGCTCAATGCATGCCTAAGAGTACTTGGAAGTGAAAGAGAACAAAAAATGAAATACAGAATGTCTTTTCAAACTTTTAGAAAACAAGGTCCCCGCTCGAGTGTGGACTTGCCCGCTCGAGTAGACCCAAGTGTGTATTTCATGGATTCAAGTTTGTGAAGAATTGGAGGATTAAACTCAAGATTCCATGTATTTTCAAACTCATTTCTCATAAATTGTACGTGCATGTGGGATATCACTTACATTTCAACTTACATGGTGCAAATGGTGATTACAAACATGAGTTTTAACCAACATTCTACATGGATCATGTATTTTGTGTTCAAACATGCAAATTTTAAAGCAATTACACACATGCATGCATACATTGACCTTCAATTCAACATGACCAACCCAATTTCATGTCAAACATACTCTTGATTACCCAACTAGCTTGAATACACAAAATGACAACTAGAATCCATGAAATACTCACCTAGGAGTTTAATTCTCCCAATTTATAGCAAAATCTTGAGTTTAATCCTCCAATTCTTCACAAACTTGAGCCAAACACAATTCTTCTTCTCTCACCCTCCCTAGCCGACCCTCTCTCTACTCTTAGAGTCAAAAATTAGCCAAAATAAACCAAAAAAGGAGTTTGAGTGAAAGTGGCCCACTAAAAGCTCTTTTAATCAAAATTCTTAATATTAAAAATAATTGAGCACCAATTTACCAATTTAATCAATTCAATCTGATCCGAATCAATTTCCAATTAAATTTCACCGTAGGCTCTAAAAATTACGCTAATCACAATGGCGCAATCAATTTTGGGTTCTGTGGCCGATAAGGCCTTCAATTTAATTTCTAAAGCAGATAATCAAACAGATATTCCTACAGTGAGCAGATAGAAATTCAAAACCACATATTTTCACATAATGGCGCACAAAATCATGTTAAACACATAATCATACTCATATCAAGGACCAATTAACATATTACGGAACAGGAATATCACAGTCTTCCCCCTTTAGGAAGTTTGGTCCTCCAAACTTATTTTACCTTTGTCGGAAAACAAATGTGGATAGCGTAGTCGCATTTCCTCATCTTTTTCCCATGTAGCATTCGTCCCATAATGTTCTTTCCATTCCACTTTCACCATTGGGATGGACTTGCTTCTCAATTGTTTAACTTGCCGGTCAACGATTCGTTCCGGCCATTCGGCGTACTCCATATTTTCATCAATAGCTACTCGGTGATAATCAATCACATGAAATGGATCTCGAAGGTAACCCCTCAACATCGACACATGAAACACATTATGGATTTGTTCAAATCCTGGTGGCAAAGCAACTCTATAAGCAACTGGACCAAGCCTTTCGTAATCAAACTACCTAATGTAACTGGGCGACAACTTGCTTTTCTTTCCAAACCTGACTTGGCCTTTCATTGGGGACACATGGATAAACACGTGGTCACCGACCTCATACTCAAGAGGTCTTCTTCATACGTCTGCATAGTTCTTTTGTCGGTCCTGAGTTGTTTTGAGCCTTTGCTGAATAGTTTTGATTTTCTCAGAAGTATCTTGCACAATTTCAGGCCCAAGTAAAGCTCTATCCCCGACCTCTGTCCAACAATTTGGTGATCTACACCTTTTACCATACAAAGTCTCATATGGTGCCATACCGATGCTGGAGTGGAAGCTGTTATTATAAGCAAATTCCGCAAGTGGCAAATAGTCTTCCCAACTCCCCTGAAAATCCAAAGCACACATCCGAAGCATATCTTCCAAAGTTTGTATTGTTCGTTCTAATTGCCCATCTGTCTATGGATGGAATGCAGTACTGAACCTTAGTTCTGTTCCCATAGCTTCCTACAAACTCTTCCACAATCTTGAAACAAATTTCGGATCTCTATCCGACACAATAGATACCGGAACTCTGTGTAAACGGACGATCTCATCAACATAAATAATAGCCAATCTATAAGCATTAAATATAGTTTTGACAAGCATAAAATGTGCAGATTTAGTCAGTCTATCAACTACAACCCAAATAGAATCCATACCTCAAGAAGTCCAAGGTAGGCCAACAACAAAATCTATAGTCACATGCTCCCATTTCCATTTAGGAATAGGGAGAGGTTGCAGTAGACCGCCTTGTTTCTGATGTTCAGCTTTAACTTGCTGACACTGAAGACATTTGGACACATATTCTGCAATCTCTTTCTTCATCTTAGGCCACCAATAGGTCTGTTTCAAATCCCGATACATTTTATTGTTACCCGAATGCATAGCAAACGCTGATTTGTGGGCTTCATCTAAAACTCTCTTCTTTAGTTCCGGAATGTCTGGAACACACATTCGATTTCGAAATCTCAACACTTCATTTACAACGCCAAACTCTGCTTTCGAACTTGTCTCAAATTCATCTATCACCTTCTTGAAGAATTCATTCTCTTTCTGTTTCTGTTTGATTTCATCAATGATTGCCGACTCAGTTATAATAGCGGCTATCAATCCGCCTTGTTCACACATTATCACTTCAATTTCAGACTTCTCAAAATCTTGCAAGATCTGTTTTTGTTCAGTAAGCAAACAAGCCATACTCTCCGTTGATTTTCTGCTCAAGGCATCAGCAACGGTATTAGCTTTTCCGAGGTGGTACTGGATTTCAAGATCGTAGTCTTTTATCAGTTCAAGCCATCTCCTCTATCACATATTCAACTCCTTCTGTGTAAAGAAATATTTCAAACTTTTGTGATCCGTGTAGACTTCACACTTTGCTCCATACAGATAATGCCTCCAGATTTTCAAAGCAAAAATAACTGCGGCCAATTCTAGGTCATGTGTTGGATAATTCTTCTCATGTGGCCTCAACTGTCGGGAGGCATAAGCAATAACCTTTCCGTTCTGCATTAACACACAACCCAAACCTTTATAAGACGCATCACTGAAAATTACAAAATTCTCCGTACCTGAAGGTAGTGTCAAAATTGGTACAGTGGTCAATCTTGTTTTCAGTTCATGAAAGGCAGCTTCTCTTTCGTCGTTCCATTCAAACGGTTGCCCCTTGCGTGTCAATTGGGTAAGAGGCACAGCTATTTTCGAAAAGTCTTTCACAAATCTTCTGTAATAACCAGCTAAGCCCATGAAGCTGCGGACTTTTGTCACATTAGTCGGTGTAGGCCAATTCACAATTGCCTCTATTTTCTGCGGGTCCATTGAAATTCTTTCCTTGTTGATCACATGCCCTAAGAAAACAACTTCATCCAACCAAAACTCACATTTCTTTAGTTTAGCAAACAATTTCTTTTCCCTAAGTATTTGCAGGACAGTTCTCAAGTGATGTTTATGTTCAAGTCTATTTTTGGAGTATATCAAAATATCATCAATAAAAATCACAACATATTCGTCAAGGTAGGTTTTAAAAATTCGATTCATTAAGTCCATGAATGCTGTCGGAGCATTAGTCACTCCAAATGGCATAACAAGAAACTCAAAATGTCCATACCTCGTTCTGAATGCGGTTTTCTCAACATCTTCTGCCTTAACTTTCATCTAATGATACCCGAATCTCAAATCAATTTTAGAAAACACCTGTGATCCCTGCAACTGGTCAAATAAGTCATCAATACGGGGTAGGGGATATTTGTTCTTTATTGTTACCTTGTTCAATTCCCAATAATCAATGCAAAAACGCAAGGTTCCATCCTTCTTTTTCACAAACAATACTGGTGCACCCCAAGGCGAAGTGCTACATCGAATAAACCCCTTGTCAAGTAGGTCTTGCAACTGTTCTTTCAATTCTTTCATTTCGGTAGTAGCCATTCTGTAAGGAGTTTTAGAAATGGGCTAGGTGCCTGGCACAATTTCAATAGTGAACTCTATCTCTCTGTCTACCAATTCCCTTGGTAATTCATTTGGAAACACATCTGGAAATTCTCTAACAATAGGGATGTCATTCAATTCAACATTCACAGTTTGTTCAGACAACACATAGCACAAATAACCCTAGCACCCTTTCCTGATCAGTTTACATGCTTTCATTGCAGATATCAAATAAGGTGGAGGCACTACCCCATTACCCACAAACACAATCTCTTTCTGTTCTGGTGGTTTAAACACAACCCGTTTTGTTTCACAATCAATGGTGGCACAATATTTGGTCAACCAATCCATGTCCAAAATTACATCAAAATGTCTAAAATTCAAGGGCAACAAATCCACATATAGAATAGCATCCTCAACACGCATATCACAAAACCAGTATATAGATTCACACAATACAGATTCCTCAGATGGAGTAGACACACATAGCAAATATGGCAGTAATTCTAGGGTCTATTCAGTCTAGATGCAAATGCATATGTCACAAAAGAGTGTGTGGATCCGGAGTCAATTAACACAAAAGCATCCTGATTACATATAGAAATAGTACCTGAGACAACTGGGTTAGCATTCCGTGTATCGCCCGGAACAAGCGCAAAAACTCTTCCTTGTCTCACGGTATCCCCGGTGGTAGCGGATCTCAGAGTATTTCTCGGCTTCGGAATCGATGCAGTTGAGCTAGCAGCTAGCTTCCCACTGTTCTAATTACAATCTCAGGCCATGTGCCCTTGTTTACCACACTTGAAACAGGTCCCTGACACACGGTAACAAACCCCACGGTGACTTTTGCTACAAATATTGCACATGGGAGATGCGTCTCGGGAAGAATTCGAAGTATTTGAGGAGCCCGTGTTTTGCTTTTTCGAAAACTTCTTCTTTGAGAAGAAGTCTTGTCTTTTGTTGCCTTTCCAGTCAGTTGTTGGCTTGGCCTGTCTGGCTATGTTAGCCTCTGATATGATGGCCCTATCTAGTATCCCAATGTAGGTCTCCGGCTTCAAGACATTCACTCTTTCTAAAATGTCACTTCGAAGCCCACCTTCAAAATGTCTCACTTTCTTATAATCAGTGTCAATCACGTGTGGTGCAAACCTGGCCAATTCAGTGAATTTGGCCTCATACTCGGCTCCAGTCATGCTGTCTTGCCTAAGTTCCATGAACTCTGCTACTTTCTTGTCCCGAACACACTGCGGGAAGTACTTGTCATAGAAAATTTCCAAAAATTTTGCCCAATCAACATCTTTATGATTCTCACGCATTAACATCCACCATCTTCTTGCCTCGTCTTCTAGCATAAAAGTGGCTAGAAGCACTTTCTGTGTCTCTGAGCAAGGAAACACTTCAAACAGTTTCTCAATGCCGAGAACCCATGCTTCGGCTTTCAACGGGTCTAATCCACCATGGAATTGTAGCGGTTTCATTTTCTTGAATTCTTTGGTGAGAGCTATTATCCGATCATCATTTTGATTATCTGGCATAGGAGGTGCCGGAGGTGGAGGTGGAGGTGGCGGATGTGGTTGCTGCCACTGCTGTTGCCACTCCTGTTGCTGTCTCAAAGTTTCTGTCATTTCCTGTATCAGTCTTTCCATTCTGTCCATTCTGGCAGTAGAGGACTCCTCTATCTCATCACCTCTTGTTCTCACCATCTGATTAAACTTGCATTATACTTTGCACAAAAATTTCACAAGTATGCATATACTAGAGGGCATACGTATTCAAATAATTTGAAATGCAAGTAGTTCACAGACTTACAACACATAGTCATTCACATTAAACATTTAAGCGTATTCTTGATGCTTTCAATTTCATACTTATCGCATGAATGCATCCTAGATATTTTCTAGACGCTTATTGCTCTATTGGACAAGTGTGTGAGTTATTAACTCGTGCTCTGATACCACTCTGTCATGACCCGAACCCGCCCTTATGGGTTAAGGCCATAACCGGCCAGTAATCACGAGATTACCTACGGCCTCAAACCAAATCAAACATAACTCATCAGATTAAAGGGGCCAAACGGAAGCAATTTAAAAAAAAGAACTTTGTCCATAGAGCTGTACTTACATGGCACGTCATAATAAACCATACCTATGTACATTAATAACTCACAATAGAAACACAATAACATAAAGTTCTATACAGATAGGATCATCCAAAACTGGGTCAACCTATGAAAACTATATACAGACATATTCAAAGTCCTTGCCAACATGACAAAAATAAAACAGAATGACAAAAGGACGGAGGCGAGTCTCGTGCGTGAAACACAAGGGCTGACTCTTCAAAACCTTTGTTGTTCCACACAGACTTCACTGGGGCTAGGTTTGGACTTCTCTTGGCTCACCTACAAACACATGAATGAGCGTGAGTGATAGCCCAGTGAATAATACCAAATAAAGTAGTTATACAAACGATATGTAGAACAACATGCTCCAAACGGCCTTGGGCCCAATTCATATTTCTATTTAACATATATATACGCAATTTAAGTCAAGTGACTGTGGTTCCGAACATACTGGCCTTTGGCCCATTCATCTTCGATTCGTCAAACTAGCCTTTGGCCCATTCAAACTTTCATTCATGTCAGACTGGCCTCTGGCCCATTCATTCATGTCAGACTAGCCTCTGGCCCATTCATTCATTTGTTTCTGTCAGACTGGCCTTCGGTCCATTCAGTTATTCATATCAAACATTGTCCATAATTCAAACTAGCAACTTATAAGGATTATAAGGAAATAAGCAGTTGGACAAATGACAAGCTTCAAAATATCGATATTACTCACAGTGATCGGTTGGGTTGGTTTGCCCTAGAGCTCGACTCTACACATTCCATGAACACAAAAGGTCACAAACAATTCGATCCGTTCTAAATTCACATTTTCCTCTTTAGGCTTCATTCTTATCTCTTTAACTCAATTACAATGCTCAATGCATGCCTAAGAGTACTTGGAAGTGAAAGAGAACAGAAAATGAAATACAGAATGTCTTTTCAAAATTTCAGAAAACAGGGTCTCCGCTCGAGTGTGGACTTGCCCGCTCGAGTAGACCCAAGAGGCCTGCAAAAGTACTGGCTATGTCAAATTTACGCTCGATCGTGCACTAAGGCGCTCGAACGGAAGGCCTCTCTACATGGCTCCCCGCTCGAGCGTGAACTCCCCCGCTCGAGCAGATACCATGTCTGCAAAACATTCTGGGAGCACGTATTTCATGCTCGAGCAGCAAGTTCCCCGCTCGAGCGGACATCAAAATTCTGGAAAACCCAGAATTGTTCTTTGAGCTCAATTCGACCTTCCAATCAACATTTCATGCATATAATAGCTCAAACTTCATATATACTTGTGCTAACATGATACAAACACCAAATTATATCATTATGAAGCTCAACTTCATGAATCAAACACTTGCATGTCTCAATTTATACCAAACTTGCTATTATGATAACAATTCCATGTATTCTCAAAATCATTTCTTATAAATTGTACATGCATGTGGGATATCACTCCCATTTCAACTTACATGGTGCAAATGGTGATTACAAACATGAGTTTTAACCAACATTCTACATGGATCATGTATTTTGTGTTCAAACATGCAAATTTTAAAGCAATTACACACATGTATGCATACATTGACCTTCAATTCAACATGACCAACCCAATTTCATGTCAAACATACTCTTGATTACCCAACTAGCTTGAATACACAAAATGACAACTAGAATCCATGAAATACTCACCTAGGAGTTTAATTCTCCCAATCTATAGCAAAATCTTGAGTTTAATCCTCCAATTCTTCACAAACTTGAGCCAAACACAATTCTTCTTCTCTCACCCTCCCTAGCCGACCCTCTCTCTACTCTTAGAGTAAAAAATCAGCCAAAATAAACCAAAAAGGGAGTTTGAGTGAAAGTGGCCCATTAAAAGCTCTTTTAATCAAAATTCTTAATATTAAAAATAATTGAGCACCAATTTACCAATTTAATCTGATCCGAATCAATTTTCAATTAAATTTCACCGTAGGCTCTAAAAATTACGTTAATCACAATGGCACAATCAATTTTGGGTTCTGTGACCGATAAGGCTTTCAATTTAATTTCCAAAGCAGATAATCAAACAGATATTCCTACGGTGAACAGATAAAAATTCAAAACCACATATTTTCGCATAATGGCACACAAAATCATGTTAAACACATAATCATACTCATATCAAGGACCAATTAACATATTACGGAACAAGAATATCACACAGGCTTTGTTTAAGCAAGTGAAGTCAACGCAAACTCTCCGTTTTCCGTTCTTCTTTTTTACTACAACTGTGTTGGACAGCCATTGTGGGTACTGAACTTCTCTGATCGCTCCCGATGCCAGGAGTTTTTTGACTTCGGCAATTACTGCTTTAGTGTGCTCAACTGAGGATCTCCGACTTTTCTGTACAACGGGCCGAACGGAAGGGTTGATGTTGAGCTTGTAGCAAGCAAATTCTGGGTCCAACCCTAGAGTATCATATGCTGACCATGTGAATACCTCTATATTTTGCCTCAGCAGTTCCAACAGCTGAAGTTTCTCATCAGCGCCTAGCGAGGTACCGATAAGGAAGTACTTTTCTGGATCATCTTCCTTTACCAGGACTTTCTCCAAATCCTCCACTATCTTTTCCTCTAGGGCTCCCCCTACATCTTCCAAGACTGGCTGTTCGGCCATTTCCACTGTCTGTACCTGGTTGCAAAGTTGTTTTGCCTTTAGTGCCGCCATGAAGCAATGTTTGGACGCAACTTGATTCCCTGAGATTTGCTCTACTCCATATTCCGTTGGAAAACGGATGAGCTGGTGATAGGTTGAAGGGACCGCCTCCATTTGATGAATCCATGGACAACCAAGTATGGCGTTGTAAGGGGATGGTGTATTAATAACTAAAAACTCTATCTGGAGGGTTTTTGTTCCTACCACAACTGGCAATACTATTCTGCCAAACGGCCATTCTGGCTGTGAGTTGAAGCCTACTAACGGAGCTGCCGCTAGGGTGAGGTGCTGTTCGGAGAGACCAAGCTTTCTAAACAAGTCATAATATAATATGTCCGCTGCACTGCCTTGATCTACCAGGACTCGTTTTACGTCAAATCGTTTCCAAATTCCCACAGTTATAATCAGTGCATCAGTATGTGGGTGCTGTATGTAGACACCCCATTTTTGACCGACCTTAAGACTCAGACGTCACCGATTGAGCGCTTGGTGATGTTGCATACTGTGCTCGTTCCGAAGCCTCAGAGTCGTGGCCGTGCGCCCTGCATCCGGACTTCCGAATTCTCTTTTCTACCTTGTCTCGATTTGCGAACCCGACTCGGTTTTCTCTGTTTTCTTCCCTGAGGGAAGGGAGTGGTCCTGTAGACTATCTCCCGGTGGCCGTGAGCTACTTTTTGTGGCCGTAGGCCATTTTGCCATTCGCATTTCGGTTCCGGTTTCGGGATCGCTGCCGTGTGCCTCGGCTGGGACCGCCTAACCATCTCCGAAGTTCTCCGGTTTTGGTAGAGACCTCTGTTTTATAGTTCCGAGGAACACTGGGGCCTCGGATGCCACTCGTGGTCAGTATGCCACTTTCGTGCTCAGAGTTTGCTGACCGAATCGCGGTTTGGGGCCCCGAGCATTCATTTTGCATCGCTTTTCTCGATTTTGGCAGAACCTCTGTTTGTCATTTTGAGGGACACTGGGTCGCAGATACCCACTTTGCTTCCAGACACCATTTCCGCACCTGACCCATTTTCGGGATCCCGAATTGCTCGGTTTTGGCCCCGAACATTCATTTCTCATTAGTTTTTGTTCAAATTTGGCAGGTACCTCTGTTTCAACACCAGGAAGATCACTGGGGGGTGGGAGGCCAGCAATTATCCCAGATAACCAGTTTCGCTCCTCCGGCGCCTGTTTTGCTCACTTCCGGGCCAATGTTGAACACCCTGGGGGTATTTTCTTCCAACCAAAGCTACATATTTGTGATCAAGGGACATGGGAGGACACAAAAAAGTGGTGGTCGGCCAGTAATTGTGAATTTCATTTTTGAGCCTCTCCTTCAAATGCAATGTTGTGTCTCCTGTTTCAGAGTTGCCAAATTCCAACCTTGGAACCTTGTTCTACACACATGGGAGGACACCAAAAAATGGTGGTCGGCCACTAATTCAACTTTTCATTTTTGAGGGGTGGCTGGCCGGCCATGGGAGGTGGCTGGCCGGCCATGTGGGGTGGCTGGCCGGCCACCTCCCAGAAAGTTACCTGGCCGGCCAGATTCTTGCTTTCCAGCATGTTCCAGCTGTCCGGATATTTTTGTCAAAATATCTCCCCATTCGGGGGATATTTTGGGAGGGAAAGATTGTCTCCATTTCCCTCCCCTTTTACACCATTCTTTGGCCTATTAAAGGGGCTGGGCAGCTCCTTCCTCAAGGTTAGAAAATTTGCTCTCAAGGACCCTTCTCCAAAAGCTTCCATCTCCATAGCCAAAACTCAAGAAAAACTTCCAAGTCCCTAGGCCTTCTCTTCATCAACCCTTAGCTCCACCATCCCTACTACCATTCCAGCAGCAAGGAGGTGTTCTCCAGTGGCTAAGGAGCAACAAATTCAGGCCAAGAGGTAGCAACAATTGATTCTTCAAGGGTAAGTCTCCAAATTTCATCTTTGTACCATTTTCTTGCTTGCCATTTTTAGTCTATTTGCCTTTGTTTTTGGGGCTCCGACCCCTACTGGTTTTACTCTTATTTTGAGCCCCTCTACAACTTTGTAGAAGGGCTCAACTTCATTTGGTGCCTCCATGATACACTTGTTTCAATACCTAGCTTGTATGTCATAATCTTGCATGCTATTTTTAGTCTATTTGTATTTGTTTTGGGGGCCCCGACCCCTACTGATTTTGTGCTTATTTTGAGCCCCTCTACAACATTGTAGAAGGGATCAACCTTGTTTGGCCATCCCATATACCACCTCCCTTTGAAATCCACTTTGGGCCCTAATTCTTGCATGTTTTGTATCCTTTTGTGCTTTTGGTTTTAGTTCTTGGTCAGAACTGAAAGGGGCCTTATTTTGACCCCCTCTACATGTTTCATGAAGAAAGTTTTGTTGTTTGGTGTATGATTTTCATATCTCTTGTTATAACCTCTTTTGGGCTCCATTTTGCATAGAATTTATAGCATGTTTATATTCTGTTTTTGGGGCTGCCATCTTCTGTAAATGTGCTTATTTTTAGGCCCTCTTCAATGTTGTAGAAGCATGTTTGTTCATTTGGGGTTTGTATATATCACTTGTCTCAATACCCTTCTTTTTGCCCCTATTCTTGCATGCTTTTGTTGCTATATCTATGCTTGCATTTTGGCCTTGTTTTGTATTGTAAAAATGTCATTTTTGGGACTGCCTTACTACTGTTTTTGCTGTCGTGTGCCAATTTTGCATGTTTAGCATAGCCGTAGGCTATTTCGGGCACTTAAACTACATTTCGGGATGATTTCATGCGTTGATTTTCATTTCGTATCATTTCGGGGCTGTTTTCCCCTTCATTTAGTGGCTGAAATTTGTCTTGCATGCTTGCATATCATTTCCCATGTCATTTTATGCCTTAATGCATTGCCTCGGTTTGCGTGCCTGTGGGCACGCACTTCGAGGCACCCCCGTTTTATCCGACGGCAGCCTATGTGAGTGTGGTTGAGGCCCTCTCATGTTGGCGTAAGCCCAATTTGCATTTTCATGCTTGTATGCCATTGCCTCGGTTTGCGTGCCCGTGTGCACGCATTTTGAGGCACTTCATTTTTATCCGACGGCCTCCTATGTGAGTGAGCTGAGGCTCTCCCATGTTGGTGTAAGCCCATCGCGGCATTCCGTGTGCCATTTCATTGCATTTCATCATCGCCTCGGTTTGCGTGCCTGTGGTCGCGCGTTTCGAGGCACTTCGGTTGTATTCGATTTTCATTGCATTTTATCATCGCCTCGGTTTGCGTGCCTGAGGGCGCGCATTTCGAGGCACTTTGGTTGTGTGCCATTTTCTCATTTTATCATCGCCTCGGTTTGCGTGCCCGTGGGCGCGCGTTTCGAGGCACTTCAGTTTTATCCGATTTTCATCTTTCATCATCGCCTCGGTTTGCGTGCCTGTGGGCGCGCGTTTCGAGGCACTCCGGTTGTATCCGATTTCTATTTTGTCATCGCCTCGGTTTGCGTGCCCGTGTGCACGCATTTCGAGGCACTCTGTTTTATCCGCTTTGCATTTCATGTCATCGCCTCGGTTTGCGTGCCCGCGCGCACGCTTTTCGAGGCGTTTCATTTTCATCTCATTTTCACAGTATTGTGCATACTAGGTTGTATCTTAGATTGCATTCATGCATTGCCTCGGTTTGCGTGCCCGTGTGCACGCATTTCGAGGTTGCTCATTTTCATGGCATTGTGCATGCTATATTACATGTTAGTTGCATTGCATGCATATCATGCATATTGCACGGGAAACGAGGCACGTTTTGTACTCCGAGTAACGGAACGAGTCTCAATTCCCAAGTCACCACCACTCCGGATTACCCATGATGGAGTTAAGTTTTGTTGTAGCATTCATCCCTATATTGAGTTGTGCAATCCGATTCCTCGGCCATCATGCATTGATATGCGTGATTGGTGGCACGAGGATCGAGGCATGCATATATTTGTGAAATACATTGCTATGCCCTTTTCCTGCTCTCTGCTACAGCAAAATCGAGGACCAACGACTTTTCGGAATCGTGGCGCATTTCGAGAAAGCGCAAACGAGGCTAATCGGGGCATCGGTGGATTTCAGCGACCAAAGATACATCATCTATCGAAGCGGCGGTCCGGCTTGCATGCGATTTACTTCTTTTGTAATTAATTTGTTAATTAATTAGAAATTTGTATATTTATTTCGGACTGTATTATTCTTTCATTTTCGGACTGTATTATTTATTCGGACCCTCTGCGCGAGGGCATAACTGTAATAAGGGTGTGTGAGTGTGATGTATGTCTTCCAACCCCCATTTCTTTCTCCCTTTTATTTACCCGCTTACAATGGTTAGATATAGGGCATATTTCAATTAGCATACAGCATGACAGCATGTCTGCATCATTCATCTGTTTTGCATGCACCGGGCTCGGCGCACCATACAAACTGCATTGTATTTCAGTTACAAGTTGAGTACTTGATAGCTGTTGCATCTCATATGCCATATTTAGAATAGCCGAGCCTGCTATAGTTGCATCTTTGCATGTGTTGCATTAGGCAATTCTGTATATC
Organism: Camellia lanceoleosa; assembly: GCA_025200525.1. NCBI lineage: Eukaryota > Viridiplantae > Streptophyta > Magnoliopsida > Ericales > Theaceae > Camellia > Camellia lanceoleosa. The sequence continues at coordinate 133,530,038 of CM045765.1, forward strand.
TAGGATCATGCATGATTTCTAACGAGCTTCTATTTTGGCTTGGAGTACTTGGTGAGTTGTTATGCTTTAGCATCCTTGCATGCGTGTGAGTGTTGCCATGATAGCATGCTTACCATGAGGCTATGTGCTTATGTGATATAACTGCCTTGAATGCCTGTGGGTGAAGGTTGAGTTATTTGAATTGGGATAATTCATTGACTGTTTGTTTTAAGCCCACTAGATAGTGGCAACATCACTGTTTTCTAAGCCCACCCGAGGGTGGCAAATCCGCATTTTAGCCTACCTGCGGGTAGCACCACCACACCATTTTCAAACAAACAAACATGAAATGTCTTGTTCCAATTCAGACGGCCCAGTCTATACTTGTTTGCTGCGAGCATCACATAGTAATCTAGGCTAATAACCGGAATAAGAACTCACAATGTTTTCAAAATCAGATATCATGGTTAGTAGAGGCCGGTCTTTGACCGGGCGAGAGGGGGTGCTCACGATGTGACCTTCCCTAATCGTACCCAAGTTCCCGAACCAACTTTGGTGATGACGGACACGTGGCCTTCGACCGAGTCAGGGTTTCCTAAATTTCCCATTTTAAAATATTTAGGTGGCGACTCTGTTATCTGGCAAAGCAGTCCATGTTTGGCACTTCTTTCAAAAAATCTGTTTTCCTTCAAAACGATTTGCCGGATTTAGACTCTTTGGTTCAAGATTGAGAACCGCAACAAAAATCGAGTCCGAGCTGTAGCGAGGCCCCCCCCCCCGGCGGGCGTTGTTACATATGCCTTCTAAATCCTTTCTAGTAAATGAAACAGTGCACAAGGGGGATTTGGGTATCGTGTGTACCTTTTTCGATACAGGCTCTACTGACATGACCTGCTGAATTTGCATAGCCTTAGCAATCTCTTCTTTCAATGTCTCCTCAGGTTCCTGAGTCGCTGTTCCATGGATCACGTTTATTATTAACCGAGGTGGGTGCTCAATATTCGGTTCTGGTGATGGGTTCCCCGGTTCGATCACTTCCTTATCCTGATCAATATAATCCCGGAAGTGCCTGGCTGCTAGTAGGTCCTCCAAGTGTTGCTTCAGTGCCCTGCAGTTCTGAGTCATGTGCCCCCTGTCATGATGGTAAGTGCATCTGAGCTTCTGATTGCTCTGAGCCGGATCTCCCAACATTTTCGGTGGCCAAACAAAGAAGGGCTCTCTTTTGATTTTTTTCAGGATTCGATAGATCGGTTCTTTGAATACAGTCACAACGGCTTCGTGAGATTTAGACTTATCCACCTCATTCACCGTGAGCCCTCGATGTTCTCCTCGATCTGTTCTCTTCTTGTGCCGAGCTGTTTGTTCTGCTGATGCTACCTCGATGGGGATCTGATCATCTTCGAGGCGAACGTACTGCTCAATCCTGGCACGCAAATGTTTTAATACTGTGGCCGGGCGCTTGGTAAGCGAATGTCTCAACTTACTTTCCGGGCGCAGACCATGTTTGAAAGACATAACAACCATCTGCTCACTACACATGTTCTCCTCCAGGTCATTGTACTCTTCCCAGTACCTCCTAGCATAACTGCGCAGCGTTTCTTCCTGCTCCTTTCAGAGACCGAACAGTGTATCCAGCTCTTTCGGGATCTTAGTATTGGAGACGAACCTGGCTAAGAACTCTTCGAAAAGCTGCTTCCAGTTATGAATTGATCCAGCGGGGAGCCTATCGAACCATTGAAGTCCAGTTTCTCCCAAGCTGGATGGGAAGACTTTGCACATCAGTGCCTCATCTCGGCTCCATAGAGACATCATCTGTCTGTAATGGTTAATATGTGTCAGTGGATCTGACTTCCCATCGTACGAGGTGAACTTTGGCGGGTTGAATTTCTTTGGAGGTCTCATGGCCTCAATTTCCGGGGAGAATGGCAAAGAGACGAGCCTATCCAGCGCTTGGTGCTCTCTTTGGTGAACGGTACGGTATCCCAATGTTGTTCATTCTGCTTGTTACCGATCAACCAAGTACGAAGGTCTTGAGGAGGGTATTCAGTCTGTTGGCTAACCGTTTTCTGCCTCTTAGCCCTTTTCCGGCTTGACCTACGGTGTGGTTACTCGTCGCCTCTCTCTGTACCGGGATAGGCTGGCTTTGTTGTCCAGATTCATTTATGGGGAACTTTTTCATTGGTGGTTCTCTGGATGAGCTCCTCCGTCGCAAGCGAGAGGGCTCTGCTTCAGTCTTCTTTTCCGTTGGGTCACCCAGCACTCTTTTAAGTTGCCCTTTTAGCTCCTGTATCTCCATCCCCATGGAGTCTATGATTCGATCTCTGTAATCCTTCTCCAGAAGAAAGTGATGAAAAGAACCTCCAGCAAAGGGTAATCGATGCTCGACGGATTCAGGGGTCCGGTTATTGTTTCTAGTTTGTTCTTCTAGGACTGTTGGGAGTGCCAAGCCTTTGTCCTTTGTCTTCTCCGTCTATGGAGTATGTGTCGAAGGTGGGATGTCCTTAATCCCCATCGCTGGAACTGAGTGCAGAACTTAGAGACGAAGTGATCCACGTTTACCGCACCAATTGTGCATACCAGATTCCGCACTAGATGAAAATGGATCAGGGCTCCACACTCGATTGGACTATCCAAGGATTGAGGTTCCTGCCACAAGAAGCATTGTAAGAGCTGCTCGGCCGGGATTGGCCGGATAACCCCTCCGGTGTGGGAATTAGTGATCGGAGAAGAAGTGTAGAGAGTTGAGTTTGTAAGTAAATGGGGTTCAGCTTGGAACAGTTCAGTTACCTTCAATGTGAAGTTTATGTAATATATACAGGATTCCTTGCTTGCTTCTCAAGATGGTTTCATGGAGCTCAGGTGCTGCCAAGTTTCCTTTTAGCATTGCCCAAGGTAGGGGACCACCTGGTAGTTGTCAAGAGGTGCTTACACTCATTGTAGTCATGCTGATACCAAACCACATTTTTCTGGTTTAACAGCTTCTGTGATTCTAGGTGTAAGGGACTAGCTGAGGTGGCAACTTGCACATGCACATCCTCATGGCTTTCACGTGTCTCTGTGAGGTTCCCTCAGCTCGGTACCTTCGTGCCCCAACTCAGTACCGTTGTGCCTCGACTCGGCCTTTTACAAGATCGTTTATAGAGATGGACTGGTCCATTCGGATATCTTTGTATGGGCTCGGCCCACTTTAGTTCGGCCCATAGGTTAGGTCTTGTAGCTCGGCCCAGCCCAGCATTGCGGCTGGACTAGACTTTCCACTGCGAGTTGAGCCCAAGTACTTGAAGACTTGAGTAAACTGTTGATCATGGAGTTGGGCTCAATTAGCTTGCCCATAAATTCATCTAACCTACTTGGATTTGGGCTTTAGTGGATTGGGCCGGCTCAAGGCTTAGATCCGACCCATTTCATATTCAGCCCCTTCACGCATCTATACTATTATATAACAAAAACATTGTGAGGTCTTTGTTGATTAAAACCTCAATTTTCTCAAATTGTTGAATTTTATAATGTAAAATAAATATGCGTCGTCACATTATTGATTCTCATCCCAAAAAAAAATTCATTTTTTTAACTTTATGTGGCAATATTTTCCAAATTTTGTCCATTAATTAGAGAATCTTTGAATTTTTCATCAATATGAAAACTTTCTATTATTGATTCTGAAAATCACAATATATTTTTCTCAAATCTTTAAATTTTTATCATTCATTAGTTAATTATTTTACTGCTGTTGTAACCCACATTACACAAATCTAAATTTACATCACTTTACTTTTTTGATAATTATTCTGATTACTTTTTTGAGCTCACTAATTTTTTTTCAATTTTCTTATTAACCATTGTTGACATTATTATTCAACACCTATATATCAATTTTCTAAAAATACTTAGAAAATAAAATGTGTGAGCCAGATGCATTATGATTGTGACCATAGATTACACAAATTTTGAATCTAATTCACACACTTTATTTTGTATAATTTTTTGAATTACTTTTCAAGATCCTTAACTATATATCCGTGCAAGTTTTGCTACTCAATTTGGCTTCCAAGTCCCTAAGATTTATACAAAATATGTCCATATAATCTACATGTGTAACCAAACTATTCAAAGGTTACATAAAAGAGTAATTAGCTATTACAGTTTCTGGCCTTCTACAGATTACTCACTTCACAAACAGAAAGTTACTAAGCATTCTCTGCATCACTTGAACTCGGCCGAGCATCCAGGTTGACTTCATCAGTGAACTCCTCTGCTATCCTCCATCTGTTGAAACAGACAGTGTGTAACGTATGATACAATATATTGGAATGAGAATCTTTAAAATCAATCTGTACCTCTCAAGAACAAATTTCCCTTCTTTGTATTTATGGGTATTGTCAGATGCTGCCACCTACACAAATTCAAGAACACCAGCATATTAACAGTAAACACGAGAGGGTGTACCAATAGGAGACGAATTCTGTGAAATCTTTTCATAATCTGAAATACAAAAAAAGTTCTTCACGTCTCTTTAATCTCTGAGAACATGATTATCTCATCGCACACAAATTTTTCTCCAACTTTGACCCTGTGTTTGGTTGGGGGATTTGGAAAGAGATTTAGAAAAGAAAAGGAAAAATATGTGTGAAACTAGGTGAAATGTAGGCATGTTTTATTCACATTTCACTTACTTTTTCCATTTTCCTTTTCAAATCCCTCCTCAAATCCCCCAACCAAATACAACATTAGTAAAAAAGAATTCATTAAGACAAATTCCGTGCAATTTTTGAAGAAAACGTTTCATTTATGTAATTATTTGTACCATCCAATACCACAAAAATGGTTTGCAAATATCCCAATTTTCTTGGCTCACTTACACAGTATAAAGAAATGAAATCTATGATCCTGCACAACCACACACAGCATTCAAAAGACAAACTATAACTGTTCCATCCAAGCTTTACTTCAAGTAGCTCACTACAATTCGAAGTTCCTCTTTTTTCTTTTTCCTTTCTGATGAAAGTGTTGGAGTAAGTGGATTGAGGGAGCTTACATATTTCCAGCCAAGAATTTGTCCGCAACAGCAGCAAAATATGTCACAAACAGTATGCTTTCCAGTAAGCATCACCCTTTCCTCCATAGGTCCAACTGATATATTTACACTGAATAAAAATGCCAAAGACATAAAAGTAAAGTCTGATAAATAAAAATCTTCATCACCATTACTTTAGTTCATGAGAGAGATGCATTGTAATATATGCTTACTAAGAGTTTTAAAATAATGTGACATCGATGACAAGCACAAATCAAATGTAAAGGTATAATTATTGAAATTCTGTTTGTGAGAGATTGACAGACCAGACATGCCCAAGTCAAAAATGCATACTGATGCCATTGTTACTGTTTGTACCAAAAATGTCATGCCTGGATTGACGCAGCTGGATTTGAGAGAGAGAATAATAGAAGTGGAAAACTTTAGCAAGACCTGTGTTTGAAAGAGGAGTGTAGGCTGAGGGTAGGTGAACATGTGGTTGTCCTCGCATGCCCGTGCATCACACTGTCAGGTAGTATTTGGTTCACTGGAATGGAATGGAATAATCATTCCATCAAAATGTCTATTCCCATGCTTGGTTGACTTTAAAAAATAAAATAAAATAAAAATTGCAACTGGAATCATCATTCACCATTGTAAAGAATGACTATTTCATTTTAGTGAACCAAATAAAGCATCAAGAGTTTTTCCTATGTATAATTTTATTTAGGGAAACGGTCACATATTGTTCAAAAGCAGAGGAAAAAGGTTGAAAAAACATCAATTCATTTTGTGAGAAGCATTACACATGCTCTAGGGGAACTGCAAGAGCCTTGTGTACTAGGTTTTAAGGATTTTGTGAAAGTGGTTTTGATGCTGCAAATTCCTACTATTTGAGGGTGAAGCCAAGGAAAACTTAGCCTGCGTTTGGTTGTGTTTTGTAAATGTGATTTGAGAATATGAGTTGTATTTTGAGTTTGTGTGTTGTAGAATTATGATTTGAGTGTAGAAAATTTGTTTGGTAAAGAGTTTTGAAAATAGTTTTTGAAAAGAGGTTTGATTTGAGTGGGGAATTGTTGATGTGATATTTGATATGTGATACAAAAATTTACAACTTATAACTAAACATACAACTCAAAATTATTTCAAAGCACATTAAAAATTAAAAAATATTTAGAAAATATTTTTCCCAATTATATAAATCAATTGCCAAAAAAATATGTACAGCGGAGGACATCCGGGTGGATGTCCTTAAGGACGTACGGGCGGTCTTCCCCTGGGCAAAATTTTGCGGCTGATGCACAGAGCTCTCTGCAGAGCTCGTGAAAATTGATTCCAAAACAACAACCAAACATCATACTCAAACGCACGTGTAGAAACACGTTTACAAATCACAACCAAGCAGAGCCTTAATAAATATCTCTAGCCTCGGTGGGCAATGTAAGAAAGTGTACTGCCTTTTTTTAGGATCACAATGAAGAGGCTAATAAACTCAATGGAGGTGTGCAAGGCATAGATTCGGTTTGGACAAAAGAAACTACTGATCAAGATTTTACTTTGCAAGCCTATAGATATCTAATAGATTATTTGAGTTACCTTTATCCCACTTTACAATTTTCATAGTGTCCCTCCACTATTAACCAGCATTACATTACATCAGAAGCATATTCAACTAGTCACAAAAAATAAGAGCACTAAGCATTGTTGGGGCCAACTAGAACCATGACTTGCTCCTTTTCAACTAAAGTAGCTAGATAAATTCATTGTCTTAACAAATAAAATATAATATAATAAAATAAACACAAAAACAAATAATCACCAAAACAAAACTCTAGAGCTATTTATGCAAGAGAATACAGATATTAATGATAAAAAGTGAAATACAAATTACTAGCAATGAAAGTAAGATTTTTGTCATTTTGATCAAAAGAGTGATAATCTCTTAGCAAGGTTGTAAAAATCAAGATTGAAAGGATAGATCAGCCATTCAGTTGTAATTTACATTAAATTAATAACTGAAAAGCAAAATAGCATGCATACATTGTTTGCCAGAAGGGTGAGATAACAAACAGGGGTGATCAAAGTATTTATGCAAAACAATATGCTGTGACAGGAAGTTACTGGTGCTAAGAGGAGGAAACAGTCCTAAGAAAACTAACTCTAAAAATGAGAAGAAATGGATGTTTCTGTTACGACTACATTATTGGGCTCTTGGTTTGTTAACCTGTCATTGATGCAAAGACCTCTTCTATAAGGCTTCAACTCATATCTTCAACCAAAAAAAAAATATTAAGGGAGCATTTTAACTTGGATTTTGGATCCTAATAGACAACAGAGAATTGCTTAATTTATTTATTGAAATATCATTGGTATGACTAGTTATTCAAATCAAGTCACAGTACAAATAAATTCAAATACGACAATAAAAATGAGAAATAGATTTCATGACTGCCTAAGTAGTATTCCGACTTATTTTATGTTTTTGTATGTTATTCCCGTTTCTGTAGCTGCTCGGTTGGAGAAATTTCAAAGGGATTTTTTGTGGGGGGGTGGTGGAGAGGATTTTAAATATCACTTGGTGAATTGGGGGCGGATTTGTCAGCTAAAGGAGGTGGGTGGTTTAGGAGTGCGGAGTTTGGTGCAGTTTAATATGGCTTTGTTAGGGAAGTAGTTGCGGCGGTTTGCTACGGAGCAAGGTTGTTTATGGCGAAGGGTGGTGGCTTCTAAGTTTGGAGTTGATGTGGGTGATTGGCAGTCGTGGGTAGTGAGGGGATCTCATGGGCGGGGCTTGTGGAAAGGAATTTCCTTGGGAAAGGGGGAGTTTTGGGAGCGGGTGACTTTTCGTGTGGGTACTGGGGAGAAGGTTAGATTCTGGCACGATAAATGGTGTGGATCGTTGGCTTTGGCGGCACGTTTCCCTTTAATTTTTAGCATTGCTAGGGGTCGAGAGGCAACGGTTGCTTCTTATTTGGGGATAAGGGAGGTGGTGGTTTGGGATATCCAGCTTCGGCGTGAGGTTCAGGATTGGAAAGTCAATCAGTTGGGGGAGTTATTCGCTTTTCTGTATGGGTTGGGTTTGTTACGTAAAGGTGAAGATGGGTTGGTTTGGGATGTGGTGGGTGCTAAAGGTCGTTTCTCTGTTCGGTCCTTTTATCGTTGTTTGGTGGGGGAGGTGGGAGGTGTGTTTCCTTGGCGGTGTATTTGGGTGCCTCGAGTTCCCTCTAAGGTGGTGTTCTTTTTATGGACGGCTGCTTTGGGCCGCAATCTTACTATTGATAATCTGGTTCGGCGAGGGCATGTGTTTGTGAATCGATGCTATATGTGCTGTGTCGATGCAGAGACCGTTGATCATTTGTTTCTTCATTGTTGTCTTGCTTCTCGACTATGGGGCCTGGTCTGTTCTCTTTTTGGGATTACTTGGGTGCAACCAAAGGGGGTTGTCGACATGTTGTGGAGTTGGAGGGGGGCCTGTGTTGGGAGATCTCGGCGACGGGTGTGGTCGATGGTGCCTTTTTGTTTAATGTGGTTGGTCTGGCTGGAACGAAATAGGAGAATCTTTCAAGGACTTCAGCATTCGGTGTCGTGGTTGGAGGATCGTTTCTTGGTTACTTTGTATAGTTGGTTGGAATGTAAAGTGGATCCGGATATATTTTCTTTCTTAGATTTCTTGGATGATGTAATTGGTTAGGTGTTTTGTTTTCTTCCTTTTGTTATCGTGGTTTTGTTGCATCTTCTTGATGCTTTCTTAATAAAGTAATTATTTATCAAAAATAAATAAATAAATAAATAAAAAGTAAGAACACTTTCCACTTTAATTTGGCCTACGAGATCATTCAGTGAAAAACACACCTTCCCCCTCCTCCAAGAGAAATATACCAAAAAAGGAGAAAAGACCAAAACACACATGCACACAAAATGAAGAAATAACCATTTCCATAAATTCCTAAAATGAAATCAAACATAAAAAGAAAGAAAGAATATTAAATTGTTAACAACTTACGCATTGTTGAAAAGGTATGCCCTCCCATGACCGCAATTGAATGACTGGTCATAAGACATAGCTACAATTAGTACCAAAGATGTTGCAAGTACTCAAACTAAGCAAACACACTGGATTGCAAAATAGGGGCAGATAATTACGTTGTTACAAAAGAACAATATTAAGATACATGCATATAATATTTTGAAAGTAAAACTTATGTGTTTTTCACTTTGTCAAAGAGAGTGGCATATATAGATTTCATACTGATAGACACTGTAATGACTCTACCTATGAAGCACGGATATTAGTACATGTACATTACAGGTATGTCGATATGGAAAAACTTTAAAAAATGTAGGATACGAGTACTTTAGGGGTACGTCCATTAAAAAAAAAAAATTATAACTTTTAGTAGTGTATACAAAACAATTAGAAATCAAATGCAAAAAGTAGCTAAAGCAGGGTTCAAAACTAGAGTTTAATGCCAATCAATAGAGAAAGATTACCAAGAGAGAGACAAAGCTTAATTGATAGAGAAAATATGATTGCTTAATTTGTAAAGATTAAAGATAACCATAAGTATTCTCTCAAATATGTAAAATTTGCAAATATACTATTTATTTTTTGAGTTTTTAACAATAGATACAATCTATTTTTTTAGTACCCCTATATTTAAAAATATATATTTATATTTATGACTCGATATACTCACAAAAGTACCTGATGTGTACCCATGCCATACTCAAGGCATACCCATGTCATTACATTCAATTTTTTTATTAAAAAAAAAAAAAGTATTTGATGTGCAATGGCGAAGCCAGGAAATTAAATCAGGAGGGACACTTATTAATTATAGTTTTATTTTTATTTTTTTATAACCAACAATAAGAAGATAATAATAATTTTTGAATTAATATTAAGTACAAAAAATTAAATAAATTGTCACAAAAGTATTTCACAAAAAATTTTACAATTAATTTCGATTAAAATCGAAAAGAAAGTATTGCGTGTAACTAGTGTATCATGGACAACGTAAAAAATTTATATATTTAAGTCGTAAAATAAATTATATAATGGTAAGATAAATCAAATTTTTATAAAATTTGAGTAAAAATTTCATATAATAGTGATATCACCAACCAATAGTAAAACAACATATGAAGGGTGAACTCCAAATGCAAATATAACTAACACTCTAGTAATTTTTACATATATATAGTGAGATTAATTATATTTGCATATCAATAATGATTGATATTAACTTTATATTGAGATTTTTTCACAAAATTTTCGTACATAAAAATATAATTCGTTGTAGTCACTTCATTTTCAATAAAACAATCACTATTGTTTTCATAAATTTAAAAATGCCCATTATATTTTATTCTAAATATTATTTTTGTTTAAAATTTTATTTACATACATAAAAAAAAAAAATCCAGGGGGGGCATGTGACCCCCCTAATCCCCATGTGGCTCCGCCACTGCTGATGTGTATTTCACGTACTCGGTACACATGCACCCATATCAGTTTGTGAGAATACCCGTACCAGATCCGTACTCAATACTCATACGACATAATTTTTGGAGTACCAATGCTTCATAGGACTCCACTTTCCCAACTCTTCCAATTCTCCACTCTCCTTCTCCTACTACATCATTGTGCATATTTTGCTCATGCATACAGTATGCACTGGTCTATCTATATTTTTCTTAACGTTATATTTGGTTGGGGAATTTGATGAGTGATTTGGAAAAGGAAAGAGAAAAGATAGTGAAATATGAATAAAATATACCTACATTTTACCTAATGTTACACGCCTTTTTCCTTTTTCTTTTCCTTTTCCTTTCCAAATCGTTCCCCAAATCTCCAAACTAAACACAGCATAAAGGTTTCCTTAAAAGGAAAGAAATCAAATACGATGAACTAAAATTTAAAGAGAGTTGGAGTTTTGGAATGACAAAATGAAACAAAATGAAACATAATAATACTTTCAGAAATGTGTTTTTACATGGTCAAATTCTTTTTCTTTTAAATTATATTATTTTATTTGATGCCTAATCATTAAAAGAAAATTGCATTAGGAATATCTTAAATTCTAATATTGTAATCTACAAAAGTCACTCCTATTGTATCACATTTTAGAGCATACCGCATATCCCGTTCCTCTTTCCCATTCCACATACTGGTTTCTTGTCACGAGGATTTGCAAGTAAGATATTTTAGTAAAACAAACATTCTCCCTCCTCTTTTCATTCTTTCTTGAAGGTTTCTCAACTTCCAATGCCCCCATTCTTTAAAAAAAAAAAAAAAATCAAAATCCAAATCCAAATTCATGCATGAGGCACAAATCTTGTGGTATCTAATCAAATTTCATGAGTACAATATTAAAAGTTCAATACCATCAAACGTTTGACACCCACAAACAAAACCAAATATACACAACCCATTTCACATAAATATACAGAACAACTTTGATTCTATTCTTTTGAGTCAATATCTAAATCTTAAACCAATTGATTGTGGGTCTCTAATTAATTTCATCAATAACCCCCAAAATTTGACTGAAGAACAATTCATGCAAACACATATACATACATATATATATATATATATATAGATAAGTAGAAGCATAGAAAGAAAGAGAGAAAATGGAAGGGAAGGAGGAGAGGTGAGTCTGACCCGAGAGAGGACATCGTCAGCAAAGGCAAGAGGGGTATGGCAGTATCTGCATCTGTAAGAGCGGCCTTCCAGTTCCACCAGAAACACTCTCCCCATATCCTCCTCTATCCTCTGTTCTCCTCTACCCAACCCAACTCTCTCTCTCTCTCTCTCTCTCTCTCTCTGCATAAACTCCACTTGTTAGTAAAAACCCATCGAGTTTTATGTTTTTTTTTGGTTAATTATATTAAATTATATTAAAAAAATCTTAAAATTTCATATATTTTAATGTTTTTCGATAAATTAAATCTTCAAATTTCATTCATATTTCAATGTGTTCCATTATTCCATCTTCGTCTGTATACAGTAATGGAGGAAATTTAATGTGAAAAATGCTTTCAACCTTAGGATTTTTTTGTGTAATTAACTATTTTTTTAAAATTAAAATCACTAAAAATAAAGAAGGAAATTTTATCATAAAGTCCTATATGGTTTGATTGTGTTCTGTTTGGTCCCGCTGTTTTTTTGTTTCACTGACAAGTCCTATTTAGTAGGGATTGTTTACTGGTAAGTCCTTTTTTGAATGTTAATGAGTGCTTCAGGAACGAATATACCCTTACGTATTTTATGGGTTTTTCTGTTCATTTTGGGTATGTGTAATCCCTACTTTTGTGGGGTGAGATTGTTGAAGATTTGTGTATGCAGTTTTCCAAGTAGGGTTTACCTTTTTTAATTCATTTTGGTTTTGTGTGGCATACAAAAACTGCTACAATTAACGTCACCACCACCGGCTTCACACAGGTATGTCTTAGACAGTTTTCCCCCATCATTCTCACACAGAACACACCAGTTTACAAATCATTTCCAATGCCGATTGTGGGACAAGATCAGGAAATCCCATTCACTGCCAAGTGGGACGATTACAAAAACACTAGTTCACAAATCGTTTTTCAATTGTATTCATATCGTACAAATTTCATTTTGTACTGACAGATCATTTTTATTTATTTAACTGTGCGTACTTGTTTAATTATGCAGATGGACGCCTTCATGATGCTGTTATGTTGTTACCGGTCCACAAATGTTGCATACAGTTTGCAACCATCACACACCTTTGCCGAATTTGTGGATTATGTTTGGTCCAAGTTCGACGGGCTCATGCCGAGATCAATTCTGTTGTTCTACAAGATCCCGGGGTATAATAACTTCTCATTAGAGAACGATGTTGACATGTAGAATATGATTTGCCTTGCCCGTTCGTTCGGCTTGCAGTTAGTTGACGTGATCATCGAAAAACACCATGTGGAGGGGAACAATAATCTTGACACAGATCCGGTACAGACCCATACCATCACCAAACCTGTTGAAAGACTACTAAATGAGGTCGAAATAGAAGGCGAAATCAACTTACTGCATTCATTTTGTCCACACAAAGAGAAAATCTTCCTTTCCGCTCCATGGGCTAACGAATTTACCCACATTGGACAGCACTTCGAAGGCGGTGCTTCAAAATTTCGTAATGTATTACGGAAATATGTCGTCGAATGTAGGTTTCATATCAAGTTTGTTAAAAACGACTCCATTCGGGTAATGGCTAGTTGTGCTATGAATGAATCAAAGGGATGCACTTGGGCTGTACATGCAAGGAAATTGGAAGCCAACGGATTCTTCTACCTACGTAAATGGAACAATGAACACAATTGCGGCGTCACTGTCCGTATATCCATAAACCCACTTGTCGGTTTTGATCTTGTCGCAGACATCATAGCAGAACGTGTGCGTGTTAGGCCACTTACCCGTCCAACGGAAGTCATTTTAGACTTAAAACAAGACTATGATCTGGACATCACTTACCGAGTGGTGTGGCTAGGGGTCAAAAACGCAAGAGGAGAACTGTTTGGTGCATACTCTATTTCGTTTGACCAGTTGCGTTGGTATAGTAACGCAGCAACGGAACACAACCCCGGTACCTACATTAATATTGAATACGATGACGACACACACCGGTTCACACGCTACTTCATCTCATTCAAAGCATGTATCGACGGGTTCACCCATTGCCATCCACTACTATTCCTAGACGCCACGTTCCTCAAAGGTCGCTATAAATGGTTCTTACTTGCCGCAACTGTGAAAAATGGAAACCAAGGTCAGTTCATTCAACTACTACAACATCAATTCAACATTTACACCTAATCACATTTACCAAACACATACTACCCATTGCTGTCATTCACCCACACTAGCTACATTTACGCACCCTAACATGTTCACATACCACTAACAACCCCAAACTTTGTTCGAATATGCAGGTTTATTCCCCTTAGCTTATGCGATCATGGACCCCGAGAACACCTCTAACTAGACTTGGTTTCTTCACCATCTCGCCCAGGTGGTGCATGGTGACAGACCCCTCACATTTATATCTGATCGAAATCTTGGATTACTTAAAGTGATGCCCACCGTCTTCCCAAATGCATAACATGCTTTCTGTCTCCAACATTTGCAACGAAATCTAAAGGGTAGGCTGCGTTACACAAACAGTATGCATCGGGCTGGTTTAGTAAGCAAATTATGACATTGTGCGTATGTGCCAACTGTCACTGCATTCAACCATAAAGTTGAACAATTTCATAAATCAAGCCAAACAGTAGCATCGGAATTCCTAGCAAATGCACATTCTCAACATTGGGCAAATGCATTTTTCCAATACGTTTCACATGTGCTTACAAAAATTGTAATGTACACCACATATTAACGTAATGGTCATTTTTTATTCACTAACATGTGTAACTCATTTTCAGTGGAAGGCGTTACGGTGAAATGTGTTCAAATGCTGTGAAATCATTCAACTCGTGGATTTGTGAAGCACGGAACCTCCCAATCGCTACTATGGTTGACAGCATTAGAGCCAAATTAATGCGGCAAATGGCAAAACGTAGAGTTGCATCTCAAACATGGACTGGCACAATATGTCCCAAAATGGAGTCTCGTCTTGAAAAAGCATTCAACGAGGGGAGGTCATAGAGAGTGAGCCAATCAAATGCTAACATTTGTGAGGTTCACTCTTTCCTGTTCGTCGTGGTTGATATCGAACACCGCACATGTTCATGTTTCAAATGGCAGTTAAATGGGTTCCCATGCGCACATACCATAGTCACCGTTCGAAAAAGTGGTCAAGATTTGAACACATTGATCGAACCATACTTCCACGTGTCTACATACCGTTCAACATACGCCTCCAGTATTTATCCAATTCCCACCGTCGAGCAACCGATGTTCAACCCGAATGACTTCACCATCAACTCTCCCGCCATGAAACGTCCACCCGATAGGCCAAAGAAAAAAAGATTCTTGTCAAGAGGAGAGCATGTGCAGCAAATCAGATGCGACAGATGTGGACGCATGGGGAATCACAACAGGAAAACATGCAAAGAACCCATTTAGCTACACCACCACAATCAGACACATCTACACCAATTTTGTAGCTCGTAAAAAGCATTACAGAAGCACTAAATAAACTTCTTATTATACCGGTTTGTTGCTTAGGAGAATTACAGTTTTACATGTTTCCTTTCTAATAATTGTGTGCGCAGACACACGTCCATGTTTTTCAACAATTTCTATCATTGTTACGCTCAGTTATTAATAATGGCTTTCCTTCAAATAATACAACAAACTCCGTTATAAGGACTTGTCTTTCCATCAACTAATACAACAAGTGTGTTCACCACAAAGTAGTTGGTAGCGTCATTATACAGTTGCCATTCATGCTTGGCTTCAAGAAATAAATGTTAATCAATCCCTACCAAGCAAATGACATTGCGTTAACTCACTATAATAGCACCCCATCGTCACAAACTAAGATGCACAACTAATGCGTCCCACTACATGTTTTCCATTCATATTTCATCCAACCATTAATGACAGAATCCCTTCACCACACTGATTTAGATACATGTAAACATACCCAAAAAAAAAAAAAAAACCAACCGTAACCAACGACGTGTCACAATTGTCATTTCCGTTGATATGAACAATTATTCTTCCACACCCTAAACCACTAGCGACAACAATGACGACACAAGCTTATGACTATTTGTTGGTCCAACTTACCGTTGTAGTGTAGCGATCCTGATTTTTCGTAAGTTTTTATTTATTTATTATTACTTGATTTTATTTTTGGCTCTATTAATTAAATAGTTATATAAGAATTTAATGTGGTATTTAATTAATTTAATGTGTTTGTTAATTATATGTAATTAATCTGAATATTTATATTTATATAAAAAAAGAAATTACTGATATAGATTTTATATAAGATATTTATATTTATGTATGTTATATTTGTGATTTATTTGTATAATATAATATAATAGGAAATTAGGTTATTATATATTTAGACTTAGGTTTATAATATAGCATAATATAAAAAGTCAATTAGGTTTAGAAGTTAAGAAGAAAACATCGAAAAAAAAGAAGAAAAAAAAAAAAAGCCGTATACAGCCGAGAAAGAGAGAGAGAGAGACTCTGTGACTTGGGTTTGAAAGCAATAGCAGCCACGTGAAGAAAAGAAAAAGAGGAGAGGTAGAGACGGCGGGAGCAAAAGGAGAACAAAAAAAAAATTAGCATTTTGTTTTAATGGCTCCATTAGTTCTTCAAATAATTCTTTGAACTTCAAAAAAATATTGTGAGTACAAGACCCACTTCCCTTGATTTATATTTAATTTGTTGTTTTTATTTATTTATTTATTATTTATTTGATGTTGAATTGATTTCGTATTTGCATATATATGATTGATTAATTTTAATTATTTTATTTAGTTGTATATGTAAGGCTTAGAGTTTCTAAATGATTGATTTTAATTATTTTGATTGGTTGTATATGCCAAGTTTAGGATTTCTATATGTGTTTATTTTATGGTTGTAATCACACTCATGGATATATGAAATTAAAAAGGAGTCCATAAATAAATTCCTTACACTCCACCATGACTCCATGGATTGTTGTTTTATTTTAGTGTTGGTGAGAAAGAGTGTATAAAAAGAGTGAATATTATGAGATTTATTTGAATGCCTTAGGCTTGGCATTGTTATGTTTCTTCTCATGAGTAAGATGTTTTGTATATATATATTATTGCATCGTTCTCATGAGTAGACGAGTGTTTTGATTTACACACGTATGCATATGCTAACCATCCAGGGAGTATGAGTTAAACTCGGGACGTTATCCCCGTGTAAGTTTGGCTTTGGAGCGGTGCTAGATATACGAGAGGCACATGGAATATATGTGTAGGCCGGAAGTGAAGGGCCGAAGTGGTGGAGTTAAGGTACAAAGAATTAAATATGAGTTTATTGTTATAGTGTGAATTATATTGATTTGTACATCTTGAAAAATAGTAAACGACCTTGATAAATTATGAAATTTGAGAAGATGCATGTATACGTGATTCTAGACAACTTTTGTGTTTTAACTTTTTATTTAAAAGATCGATTAGAACTTATAATCAGATGATCTTGGTTATAATAGTTTTTATTCATTTTAGCAATGCAGATTTTAGAGGCTGTTTTAACCCACAAAATGAGCTCATTTTTATTGGTTTTGCGCAAACTGAAGTAAAACATTATTCTGAACACTTTTCATGTTTTGAACTTTTCCGAAAAAAATCATCTTACAGCAATTTTTTTTATTTTCAGTTCTAGATTTTTTAATCGAATTTCGTTTAGGATTTTCTATTAAGTTTTTCTCTCAACCTGTTCAGTTTCTACTAAATTCATCCATGTTATCTTTTAGGAAATTTGATTCTGTACAACTTTTGTTCTTTGAGCTTTGGTCAATTCGAATTATTTAAGTATGAAACGGTACATTTTGATACTTCTTTAACAAGTTACTTATAATTAAATTATACTAACTTTATTTTTTTCGCAGGATGGTGGGTCTTACTAATTTTTTTTTTATGCAGGGCTGACCCACCATATTTTTATTTTTATTTTGTTTATTTTATACTCAATTTATATTTCACTGTGTACAGGTAAGAAACTAAATGCCACCGTATCTCGGGAAACTACCCATTCGTCTCGGTGTAGATAGAATTACTTGTCTTGTCTCGTAACAAGAATTAAATGCATTTTTGTTTGTGTCTGGTGAACACGTGGGTGTTAAATCTTGTACTCATACCAGTATACCTGTATACTGATCCGTTTTGTCTTTTGGAAACTCGGGTACGTTCTGTTTGAGCGCAGCCGAGCTTCCTTTGCAAAATTAGTTGGGACTATGGTGGTGACAAGAAATAGCTATGATCGTAGGAGATGTCTTTTGGACTTCTTTTGGTTTTCTTGAGCTTAGTGTTGATAATAGTTTATGTATTTTTTTTTTTTTATGACCTTAGTATTTTTTGACAATTTGGCATTGTGGGTTGTTTTTTAACGTTACATTATTAAAGTTGTTTTGACTAGTTGTTGCTATTTGAATGTTGGAGGTATTTGATAGTTATGAAATTATAGTGGATGGTTTGGTTGGCGTTTTGTTAGTTTTTTAAAATCCTTAGTTATCTTTTGAGCATAAGAATTTACTTAAACCCTTTGGTGACGAGAACGTTTAGATTTTCTTTCACACCCTAGGATTTGGATGATGGAATATTGATTGGAGTTTAGTCCTAATTTAATATTTAATTGTCCAAATTTTGAGGCGTGACATGTAGGCCCCTGCAACAAACTGTGTTCTTCACTGCTACACAATACGTGAACATATACATACGTACAACCCCCCTGCAACAACCACTTGCACACTAACATTAACTCACATACAATCCCCCCACAACAACCATTGACACATATCATTACTTCCAATAACACATTCACATCATCATCAGCATCAGCATATTCAAACCAAAGACAACTTAACCCTCAACAATACATGGCCGTCACAAAAACCAAATGAGCAAAACATTATGTTCCCTACATATATACACTTCAACATAAACAGCATCTTTTCATTATGTACAAAAAAAAAACATCCATATCAGCATCCAACACCAAACATCAACTGCAACTGACAAAAACTTATAAACACTTAAAAAATAGGAAATTATAGTACTGAATCGACTAGACATTGTCACTTCTTTCAAACCTACTAAACTAACTTTACCATTTAAACTTTTCATTGTCCATAGAAATTGAAAAGATATTAAACTATCATCACCCCACCAGTCTTCCCATGTTGCTCGCTACCCCACGCATAGGATCATTTACAAACATCATCACCATGTTCGCTCGTAAAACACTGCAGTTACCACCTTCCAACAAGCATCCAACCTCCACGTGGTTCACATATTGTCTCATTACCCCACACACGATTATCGCACAGTCCATGCTGCAACAAAAAAATACAAAGCAACTTTGTTACCAACACACATATGAAATGCCATACAACTTCACAATCATTTCAATAACAATCATATTCCACTTACGTTTCCGGCCGTTGCTGGGGACACTCGATGACTGATTCCATCGGCATGTCAAAATCTTGCGTACCAACCAACTGTTCCAACCCATGCGCCACCATCGATTGTCGTTGCACATCTGTCACA
The DNA here is from genome assembly GCA_025200525.1 of Camellia lanceoleosa. Classification (NCBI taxonomy): domain Eukaryota; kingdom Viridiplantae; phylum Streptophyta; class Magnoliopsida; order Ericales; family Theaceae; genus Camellia; species Camellia lanceoleosa. The sequence goes on from CM045765.1 coordinate 133,549,263, forward strand.
ACATTTTTCTACATAACAACGACCAATCCAACTAGATTACATCACATGCAAGTCAATGTACCCGACAATCTGTACAAATTTGACACAACTCAAACATCTTACCAGTTTCACGGCCTCAGCATAATGTGAACCCCCGGTACCGGACCTATTCCGCATCGAATATAGTACTTCCAGCTTCCATCCTCGATGTCGTATACCACTAATGTCTAATGACCAACGTGACATAATGGGAAATGCAAGTAACGTGCACCCCTACCAGCATTTAGATTTGCTATCAAGTAATTGAACCTCGCTTCCACGTTGTCCCCTTTCAGCATGTCCTACAAATATCGACCACCAATAAACAAAAAACAAATTATATTACCTACAAGCCAAACAAAAACAGTTTAACACGTTCCACCAAAACAATAACGTACCCAGCATATGTTGTTGAAAAATAAGAGTTCTCTGGGAAATCTTTTCCCGCATTTAACCTATCATGCTCGTCCGACAGCACCTCCGTAAAAGCGTCAATAACCTGCCAACAAACATGGACACAAACCAAACAAGACAAACACTTACACCGTTCCACAAATACAACACGTAAACTTTGTACAATAATGGTAATCTGAAAACCTTATGCATCACTTACATTACCCCTCACACCTGATTGCCTCACTAGTGCTCTAACATCCAAAAAATACACAGCATTCCTATTAATCCATCCAACCCACATAACAGTCCTACACACAAGTTTATTATTTTAATACTACAATCAACATGTACTACCAATGCAATGCGTATGTAAGACCTCGTAGGGGAAAACAAAAAACAAAACTCACCTATCACTGTATCGACCATAGGCAGTGCTGATCACGTTTTTCTCTTGCTCGGTCATCATCTTCCACACCGTGTTACGATTCGTTATCCCAAACCCTGTGAATACCTTTTTTCCATCCACAACTGTTTCTACATCAATCGCGTCATCACGTTCTACACTTTCCACACTACATCCAACCCGACCGAACACAGCATTTCTAGTTTTGTTGTCCCCTACACACGCCTTACCCCTTACTTCTTAGTACTTGAACTCAGGTAACTTCAGATTTTTCCTTACTTTACCTTTAATCTTACGAACAAACGATTTCATACCATCCCCATGACTATCACCTTCACCCAACAAAGGACTAACAACAATAACATCATTCATACCTACTACCCTTGCAACATTAGCTGTGTGGTTGTCTACCCTAGCTAGGTAAGCAATGGAAGAGGCATCCATCACAACTCTTCCACAAACTGTCGGGCTCTTATCATGTCCAATTTCTCCACACACCAAACTCCCACTGACATAGCCATTCTCACTATTTTTGGTTACTTCAATGCCACTGAAACGCTATGTAACACTGTGCACCGCTTGCTCAGTAATTTGCTCCTCAAGGGCTGTAACAATGCACTATAACTCCGTATTCTCAGCTTCTAGTTTTTTGTATTCATCGTCCTTCACCCTAAATATGTTCTCAAAACCTTCCACCAAATTAACTGCTTGCATTTCATTCTTCTTTTTCAATTGTTCAACTTCTTTCTTCAACTCTATTATAATTTTCTTTTCAACTTCGTCTCCCATCCTAAACATAGCAGTAGAGGGACCAACGTCCTCACACCCTTCAGACTGGCCACCCGGTCCATAAAACTCGTCACTAAATCGGCCTTCATGTTGGTAGCTTTGGATATTCAAACATGATACCTTTGGTTCAGGTTTTACGCTTCCAACAATGTCAGTACTGTAATTATTTTTGACTAAATTAGCATCCCCAAACACGGATACACCTCCACTAGTAACATTGTCACCATCGTCAACAACCAACACCACATCTCTATCCCCTCCCACACCATTCCCTTCCAAAAGTAAAACCTCGTGCTCCTTCGCAGCCAACACTTCTACAAACACCTACAAAAAACAACACTGTGAACACATACACAATATCATCACACATAACCAAAACAGTTCCAACCAGCCCGCATAACAAAATCAAAATCAACACAACAACCTATACAAAACGTACCTCAAACTTGTTTGGACCATTTAGTTTCAAACCACGCAAACTTGATATCACCTCACCTCACCAACATCCCATTTCAAGAATCTCATAAACCTGTGCCCATGTTTGGCTCTCACAATGCTTGTGTGTTCACACAACCAAAACTACATTACATGTAACCACCAAACAAAAATCATTGTAAACAGCAACCACTTTATATCCCATAACATAACAATATTTAAACAAAAAAAAAACAACAAAACAATATTTTAACATTGCACTTACCGTTAACGCAGCTACATATCCAGTCACTTTCTCTGGTGCCCGATAGAAGTCCCTAACTGAACACATCAGTATGCTCCGTACAACACCACTCCAATAATACAATTTCATTGCATCAATATTATCCACGTACCGAATGAATGTCCAACTAATTGTCTCACCGAACATTGCAAAAAATAACTTCCCACACACATACAAACAGAGAAATTTGGCAGTGTCCTCGTGGTCACGTGGCGTATCACCCGCCGCTGCCTCTGCCAGTAAATCCTTTACTAGTTTCGCAGTGATGCGGCTAGTCCCAGGACACTAACGTTGGATAAAATCAGACGCTGGTCTTAGACATAGCGTGAAATCGAGAAATGCATTCCCACTTTGTAAACCAAAAAGTAACTTCACATCCTAATCAGTGAAGTCCACACCACGTCCCTCGATAATAAACTTATTATCCCTAACGTTGTACGACCTAATGATGCAAACAATCAAATCGTCCCCCTTTCTAAACTCGGTGTGGTCAAGTTGATTAATTAATATAGACTCGAATAACAGATAAAATAGTGTTTTCCTTAGATATACGAGGTGCACTTCCCTCAAATTTGTAGCGTAAACCATTTTAATGATCTCAATAATGTTAGATCAGAAATTCATGTGTGGTTTCAAACGCTTACTATCACCACCCGTACGCGCTGCAATGTTCGGCTGATTGAACACAACTCTTCCTGGCATTTTTACCCCAAGTTTACTGGTTAACGATAACCCCAACGCTTCTTGCCGTTTACATTCACATGAATGCGTCCACCGACTAGCCTCAACGTTAACCCTTACACTCGCAAACAAAACAACAATACATCATACAACATGAGCAACGTGTTAGTGTTTATTTTTGCAAAGATCACCAATATCCAACCCAATAACAGTTTTAACAACAGTAACTATAATACAATAACAAACATTTTTTCGATAACAATTCGCCGACACCACGATAACAAAAATTACCACCTTCACCAACAACGGAAATTATCAATGTGGACATGTAATTTGAGTGACAACATATAACATGCCTCCGTACCCCAATTACGAAGAACACCCAATCACCATTATTATTTGTCATAAACCCCCAAACCACAAACAAAAAAAATTTTCGGGTATAAATATTCATGTCATACAATGAACTATTACATAAACATTGTTCACGTGCGCATCGAAATTACCACATAAACACCTCCCCAAACATTATATTTTTATAATGAAACATTTGCACACATTACACTCCTCTAACCATTACATTTTTAAAATGTTCATGCCATACATCCTCAAAACAAAAAACAAACTAACAACACAGACACCCCATCCCTACAGTTACAAACATCACCCCAGTAACATGGTCCTACATGATAATTGCCTAGCCCCACGTTAAAATAACAAAGTACATAAAAAAGCAACAACCATATGTCAACACAAAACACTCCACCCCACCACATACCAATAGCAACCCAATTTTATGGTCCTACATGACAATTGCTGTTCCACATTTAAAAAAAAGGACATTAAAAAAGCAACAACAGTAATGCATAACACGACAACACAGTACACATATACTGGGAAACACGACATAAGTTAGCAAACTATTGCCCGGAATATACATCCAAATTCAGGTGCAAATACGAACACATACCACAAAAACAACTACCTAAACCCTAACCACATCATAGAGCTCGAATCAATACATACTAACAACCCAGTAAATTAATAACTTACGTTTCTCAAACATTGACTATGAATTTTCCAGTGACCCACACTGCAACTTAACTATGACAGGAAGGTTGTCGCCCTGCAACACCCTCTGTTCATGTAATGTGTTAGGGTTTCTCACGAAGAGGAATTCGACGGCTTAAAACACGAACGAAAATCGAATCAACACAACCAATGCGTACAATATCACCTTAAACTGAAACGTGGATTTCGGAATCTCGGAATTTGAATTTTAAATCAGCCAGGTGGATAATCATCCCAAATGCTAAGGTTCACATCGCCACTCGACACCGATTCAACTTTTCAAAATGACACTGATTACTAATTTTTGGAAAAAATTTCGACGGGTCAAGTTACAACTCAACCAGGTTGGATTCAACGGGTGGGTGGGTACACTCATGTCTCACCACATTCCCCCATGTGACAATCACCACCCTTACGTTATCTACTACACATCCGCGTCCACCAGCCTGTAATTCACACAAACCAAAAAAGACTAGTAATACCTTTTTAAATGCGATGTGAAACTCAAACACACCCCTCCCATTAGCACACACACACTGGCCAAACAATAATAAATACATTCATGGCAAAATAGTAAACAAACAATTATAAGGACCAACCAGTTTAAAATAACACAATTGGGACCAGATGATCTAGAAGATGAAAAAATGGGATTTACTGGTCAATGCTTCTTAAAGTGATTAGCTTCTTAGATTTTAGTTGGTATTTTAATGTGGTCTGCCCATCATCTATGTATTTAAAATTTCGAAAATTTACTTACAAATCCCATTTTGAGGAATGATAATCCATAGTCCCAATGATTTTCTTATAGACTAATTAGTTCCATTGATTTTGAAAAGGTTGATTTAATATATTATTTGAAAATTAAATTTACAGTTATACCCTTATTATGTTTCTTTTCTTCTTCTTTTTTTTTTTTCTGTTGTTGTTGTTGTGCAAGAAAAGTAATGTACACAATCTATGAGAATCAAATTTGGATGAATTCTTATATGGGAATCTTTTTTATTTGGAAACGTTTCAAAATGAGTACAAAAATGATTTGAAATATGAGATCCTTTAAACATTCCAAAATAATTACAAAAATCACTTAGTGAATTTTGTGCAAATGTATAATTTCAAACTGTAACACTCTCACTCTAATGTAATACTCAAAAAAAAAAAAAAAAAGATGTGTACTTTTTCCAAATGTAACACTACAATATAACACTCAATTTTTTTTGTAGTATAACATTCCAATGTAACACACAAAAAAACTCCCTGGTATACTTTTTCCAAATGTAATACTCTAATGTAACACTAAAAAAAAAAGGATATAAGATTCTTTAAATCATTCCAAAAGGAGTACAAAAATTCTTTAGTAAGTTTTGAGCAAATATATAATTTTCAATTGTGAGTATTACATTTAGAAAAATTTCGTTAAGAAGTACTTTTGTGTGTGTTACATTGGATTGTTACGTTTAGAATTATATTGATTAGAGTGTTACGTTTGGAAAAAGTACACCAAGTATTTTTTTTATTTTTTTTTTGTGTTACATTAATTGGAGTGCTACGTTTGGAAAAAATAAAAATAAATACACAGGAGTTTATTTTATTTTTTTTATTTATTTTTTTGTATTACATTAGAGTGTTACATTTGGAAAAAGTACACTAATGAGTTTTTTTGGAGTGTTATGTTGCTATGTTTGGGAAAAGTGCACCAAAATGTTTTTTAGTGTTTTACATTGGATGTTACGTTAGTGTTACATTAGAGTGTTATGTTATTAGAGTGTTAAATTTTTTTTTTAGTGTGGGATTTGATCTAGGAGGAAAATCCAAAACATCTATAATGTGAATTGCCCAAATGTGTAATTTCACATTTAGAGAAACCCACTTTTATCATTAGAAAATTAAATTCAAACATGTAATTGACTACCATTTTGTGTAATTTTCACTTTAATGGGACTTTAAGGTTCATAAAAATAAATAAATAAAAAAGGACTAAACATTTCACAATATCATATTTTAGGATTTATTGGTACTTTACCCTTAAAATTTTGTGAAGGGATAAACTATTGGCCGAAATCTAAACATAGCTTACCAGGGCGGTCCACGGGAAATAGAAGAGCCCAAATAATTAAAAGGCCTATCAAAAAGGCAGTTAAGGGAACAATGGCATGTGACCAAGCATGAATAAGATCTCCGGGAAGGCCCTTAGATCCATTTTCATCCAACAGTGGAGACAACAAATAGTAAAGACAGGGACATAGGTCAGGCTTATCCAAACAATACAACTGTCCGATCATCTTAATCGGATGAACGAAGCATTTGGTAAATTGGTCAGTAATGTTTGATGCAATCTAGGCTGCCCGCAGGAAAATGATCCAACAACAAAGGATAAAGACAACCTAGCCACTTGCTCGACCAAAACTCAGGAGCAAGCAGAACCCTCGGATCAGATGCTAATCTAACGGATGAAACTTAAGACAGTAACACTATAAAATGAGGAGGTAGGTAAAGCAAAAGGACAGACATAAGGTAACTAAGAAACTTTCTTTGAAAAACATAATATCTATAGCCGATCAATATTCTGATTTGATCGTCGAAGGGTCCTCCCGACCATTCTTTGTCGGAGGTGATCACTCACGATTTGGTTTCTCTTTACAGAGTAAAAGAAGGGATATTTTATCTCGCTTTCCTTGTGGTGAAGATTTCTACCTTCCACAAATTTGAATAAAATTTAAAACATGAAAGATATATATATATATATGAGTAGAAGTTAGAAAATAAAATTTATGGTACCGTTTGGTTTTGTTTTTAAATTAGCATTTAGATCAAAAAATCAAAAAAAAAATGTTTGATTTTTCAATTTTCAAAACTCTTTTTAATTTTTTTTTCTCTCCTATCCCCTTCTCTTTTTTATTATTATTTATTATTAATAAATCAATCAATCACTTTTTCTTTATTCTCTCTTCTCGCTCATTCTCTCACATTTTATATATCAATTAGTCAAATTTTTTCTCACACCCATCTATTCAACTACAAAAAGAAAAAAATAAAAAATAAACTACAAACTATCCCAAAATTATTTTCAAATCTTATAACCAAATAAATTTTTAATTTTTAAAACTCTTTTCGACAATTTATTTTTCAAAATATAACTCAAAACGTTTTTTTAGAAAGTAAACCAAATGGAGCCACATAGTTGTGAGTACTTTTCTTCTAAATTTTAACAGTGAGTATGGGAGCGATTACAATAAAATGTGTTAAAATTTAATAATTTAATTGTTATAATTAAAATATGAAAACTAAAATAAATCAATTTCTATTAAAAGCGATTTTTATCCTATGTTGTTTGGAATTTTTTTTAACTCAATGCTATTTTTCCCATAATTTTATGAAGCTTAAACCTTAACCCTAAATTTATGATATCTACAACTCAATGCACATTATTTCCCATAAATTTACAAAGCCTAAACACTAATAAGAAAAATTAGAACCTAAATTTTATGATATCCACAACTCAATGCAATTTGTTCTCATAATTTTACAAAGCCTAAATCCTAATAAGTAAAATTAGAAGGGGGAGTTACACGTCAGTAGTTTGACCAAAAATATTTACTAAAAGGTTAGGGTGAATTTTTTTCCCGTAGGAAAACACACAGGCAAAAAATAATAAATAAAAAAATTTACACCATGTAGGATTCATTTTGTATTGATTTGTAGTTCCCAAATTAGAACCCTAATTCTATATTATCCGTGAAAGAAGTAATTGTGAAAGTTGGGATTGATGTAATGGATTTTAATTTGTTAAAAGAATTTTGAAAAATATAAAATTTGTGTGACAAAGATAAGAAAAATGACTATAATAAATAAAAACACAGCTGCAATTAAGATAGGAAAAAATGTTATGGTTCAAATGGAACACAAGTCTATCAAAAGGAATTTTCCACTAAGCCTAGGTTTGGCTTTCATCCCAGGCTAAAAAATCACAAAATGACAAAAAAAAAGTTAAAAAATCATAAAAGGACAAAAAAATTGCCATTCCAAAGCTAAAAAGCCAGAAAAGAAAATTAAACAAACAAAAAAGTTTCAAGCTAAAAAAGTTTAAAAAAACTAAAAAATCAACTAAAAAATTCATTACCAAACGATCCCCTAATCTCTCCAAACTAATGGCACAAAATAGACAAAACTAATATTAAAATAATTTATTATTATTTAAAATTGTGTGAGTGAATTTCTGACCACACTGTCAACTTAGTATCCAGTTGGAGAACACTGGCAGAATGGGATTAGCCCGAACAACCTGTAACAGAAAGAAGAGACTTCGACGGTGGTTCGTCCACCCCGGGGCACTCCGATGATTAAATCAGTAATTAAATATTTCTCAAAGATAATTAGTAGTGTTTAACTCACTGTTCTAAATCTAAATTGCGTACCTTAAACCCATCAGAGGTGCCTTTCTTTTATAGTTAATTCAATCCTAGTCCCCATAAAAACCTAGCTTCAATGGACTTCTGCTCAATGCTTATCCTGGACTCTCCAAGAGATAAAGATAAACTCCCTAAGAGTGTTATCCTTATCCATGCCGAAGTCCTTCCTCATTCCAGGACTCTTGTGCCTTATCCACTTATCTCAGATTCCGATATCTTCGGAGGTAACATCGACCTAGCCGAGATCACCACGAACAGGACACGTGGCACCTCGGCTGACAAGTCGGCGTCACCTTGGCCACGTGTTGGTACTCAGAAAATATATCCCTACAACTGCCCCCTAGGTTCTATTACCTCGGCATTCTGAGATGATAGAACCTATATTGGCACTTTATGCCAGTACCTCGATTTAAAGTGTCTTAGCCGAGATCATCATACAGGCTGACATGTCTTTTTAAGAGTAAGAATTCCACGAGCTCCTTCACGCGTATGAGCTGTTATACACAATAACTCAACCATTTTTAGCCACGCATCTTAACCTTACTGGATCGTACTTGGTACGCGTCTGTAAGTTGAATTTCTCTTCTGTGCGCCACCTGATGCATACGTCGTTTTAGGCGCATTGATTGCCTTTTTGTTGCCGTTTCGAGTTTTAACAAAACTCCCTTCCTCATTCCGTCTTTTCACTTTTTACCATCGTTTCTGAAGCTCTTCCTCTCTCTTACTTTTTCTCCCAAGTCCGCCATTGTTCAAGCTTGCTTAACTCTGCAACTCGCTCCGTTCACCACTTCCGGCGTGATTTTCACCGATTTCCCACTTTTGCGACCGTCGTCAGACTTCGGCAATCCCCATATCGGCCTCTCTTTTTTTGGTAAGCCATTGTTCCTCCTGGTTTTATTTCTTGTTGCTCTTCAAGAAGTTCCGCTTCATTACTTGTTGTTATTGCTGTTTTTCTCAAGTATTCAATCTATGAATCATGTATCGAAGTGTGTTTATTTCATGACTTTGCTTTTGCCCATGTCTTGAATACACACACTGCTCACAATCTTCTTGCACTTTTGCCACTGTTCTTGGCCTTACACCCCTGCACCCACTTTGGCACAGTGGTCTCGATAGTTCATCATTGCTCTTGATTCTGAAACACATTCTTGCTTTTCTGTTTTCTATGACTTTTCCAGATTCGTGCCTTCAATCTTCATTTCCACAGATCTAGGTTTGGGAGTTGTTTGTAGAACCCACGAATTCTTAGGAAAAACCAAAACGATCTCCACAAATTCTTACCAAAGTTCATTTTTAGGTTTTTAGCCAAGGTCCCTCAAACCCTTCTAAAACACTTCTTTCTGAAATCCAACTCCTCCAGTTAACTCGATACCAGGGGTATGTAGAAGCATAGGGTAGACATCTCGAGAAAATTAGAGCACTTTAGGCAGGAGTTTGACATCCCGGCCGACGTTCATCTGAGGTTGGCTGGGGAGGATGACTCTATCATGCCCACAACTGTTTCTGTGCCCTTTCCTGTTGTAGTTTTTATCGAGTGCGGACTTCGGCTCCCACTAAATATCGTTTTTCGTGAGATACTTCATTATTATAAGTTGAACCCAATGCAGCTTGCCATCAACTTCTACCGAGTCATCAATGACATAATTGCCTTAGCCAAACAAGAAAGTGCTAGGATTACCTTAGCCGATATTCAATACTGCTACACCATGTGTGGCCTTATAAAAGATACATGCTACGTTTACTACCTTAAGCCAAAGTCCACAGAGTACAAAATTGTTGCCGACCTTCCTGACTCCAACAAGGGAGCTGAGGATGATTATTTCATTACCTCAGGGAACTGGGAGTTCACTCCAGACGAGGACCTCCACCTCTACCCTCTTCCTCGAATAGTTTTTGTAGAGGGCAATGGTAAGAGCCATGTGTTCAAACTAACTGGTTTTTAAAGTCTTCAATACTTTATTTGTTCTAATGTCTGTTTTCCCTTGCAGCTCTTTCTCAGCCACCAAAGGGCTTCCGCTAGTCTTTCTTTCCTAGCAAAGGCTTAAGGAAACTGTTAGATCTACCAGTCCACAAGCGGAGAGCCCCTTTGGTACTCAATTTCATTCCTACCTACAATTCGATTCTTCCCGACGTTCCAAAGAAGAAGAAGAAGAATAGTCTGTCTCCTCCTTCTGCCACGACTCCTCAAGTTGCCTCCACATCTCGGCCAGATCAAGGATCGACTTCTGATCTAGCAGAACAACCATCTACCTCGGCTCCATAGCTGATCCCATCATCTCAACGCCACTGACGACGCCGAACAATTTTTGCCGTTGAGATGGGCCGCCAAAAAGCAGTTGCTAAGGACCTTTTGGCCAATATCCCAGCCACTGTTGATGCTGAACCAACACCATCACAACCAAAGCAAAAACAAAAAATGATAAAGAAGGCTCAGGAACGGTGACTCAGGTTGATACTGAGGACACCTTACCAATCTCCAAATTGGCTGAGAGCGATAAGTCCCATTCTGCCGTCGAGAAAAGGCCTGCCGAGGCCCAACCATCCGAGTCTAAATGATCAAAGAGGCCGAGGTCATCCGCTACAACCACCTCGGGGTCTCTAAAGCACGATTCCCCCTAGGCCCCCCAAATCACACTGGAGGATAAGCCCATTAAGGCTAGCAATAGTGCCGACGACATTAATGTCACCGTCGCCCTTAATACTGCTCTGCTCCTTCCCGGTGATCTCAGCCGAAATGTCGAGATGAGCGAATATGAGAACTATGCTCTGATGCTCCAGCGCTCTGTTCAAGTAAGTCTCTTTATTTGGTAATTTTTCTTTCTTTCTCTTCTTTTCATGCTTATAATATTTTCTAATAACTTCTGTTCACTTTCAGGCCATTCAACATGCTCATTCTTTCTCAGTGCAAGCCTTTAAGAATTGGAAGGAGCTGGCCGACAAGAAGAGGGAGGCTGCTAGTCTACAAAAGACTAATAAAAACTTGCAATCAAAGATGAAGACCTTGAAGAATCAAGCCGAGGCTGCTATCAAAGCTCAAAATGACACCGAAGAAAAGACAGAATCCGCTGAGGCCATCAGGAAGGTTCTCGAGGCCCAAAAAAGAGAGGCCGAGGAAAAGATGTCCCAGACCCAGAAAGAACTTCAGGATGCCCTGGCCACAAAAGAGGCCGAAGTCAAGGCCGCCGATGAGAAGGGATATAATGAAGGGGTGGCCGATGTCACGGCGGATTACGAAAAACAAGTAAAGCAGGCATATAACAAGGGTTTCACCCTTGGTTGGATGACTTTACTTAAAAAGCTCGAAATCCCCGATGACTCCCCCCTCAGGAACATCGACGTCCTTCCTCTGCCATTCCCCCCAACTCCAAGCCAATCCGACGACGATTCTGAGTCTGAGGATGCGGTTCTAGTGAGGAAGTCAAAGGAGGCTGCTGGGGCCAAGTCCCCTACTCCAAATGAGCAAGTCCTGGACTTGACTCAAGATGAGGAGGGTAAGGAGGTTCCCAAGGATGCTACACCCGAGAAGGCATCTTCGAATGTGCCTCTCGCCGACAAGAGCCTCGATCAAACCCTTCAAGAAATAGATGTCGAGCTCGCGGCTGGGAAGGCTGCCAAGATGTCCTCCCAGCAGTCTTCTGAACTTCAAACCCAACCCTTTTGTGGTGCTAAAGAATCTTGATTTTATATTTTTTCTTTTTTCCGTACCTTGTACTTTTTCTTTCTTCTGGAATAATGCGAGTACTTCATGTGGCCGATGTGTCTTTTTTTAATATAAATACAACTCTTTCCTTCCAATGCTTGTATGCTCTTGTGCTTGGAATATTTTTGTATGTCTTTAATGTACACCTGAACTGTGTAATCTTCTCGACAAATACATAAGTGCTCACTTTAATACGACTTTGGTCTTTACTTGTAAATTTTTCACAAATTTTAACAAGTGTTTGACATGGTCTCAGTTAACTTCAACTTGTAAATTTTCTTAAATTTCAACAAGTGTTAGACATAACCTTAGTTTAACTTTCAACTTGTAAATTTTTCTTAAACATGATCTCGGTTTAACTTCAACTTGTAAATTTTTCTCAAATTTAAACAAGTGTTAAACATAACCTTAGTTTAACTTCAACTTGTAAATTTTTCACAAATTTTAACAAATGTTAAACATGATCTCGATCTAACTTCAACTTGTAAATTTTTCACAAATTTCAACAAGTGTTAAACATGATCTCGGTCTAACTTCAACTTGTAAATTTTTCACAAATTTCAACAAGTGTTAGACATAACCTCGGTTTAACTTCAACTTATAAATTTTTCACTAATTTCAACAAGTGTTAAACATGATCTCGGTCTAACTTCAACTTGTAAATTTTTCACAAATTTCAACAAGTGTTAAAACCATTTTCCAACTCTCTGCCTCCTAATGTGGACTGAAGTTCCACTTGGGTTCTCATTATACATGCATTCTGGAAACGTCGTTAACTACCATATCGGTCATGAAAAAATCAAGCTTTATTTATTACTTCGGCTAATAACAAATAACAAGATAATTTAATGATAAAAAAAACTTAAGATTGCAAGTATTCCAGGGCCTTGGTAACTCTTTGCCTTCATTATCTTCAAGCTGATATGCCCCATTTCCCAGTACCGAGATGATTCTGTAGGGTCCTTCCCAATTTGGGCCAAGCTTGCCCTCTTTGGGATCCTTCTTGTTGCCGACGACTTTTCTTAAGACGAGGTCACTGATTTGAAACTCCCTTGGGTTGACCTTTTTATTATAAGCTTTGGCAAGCTGTTACTGGTATGCTGCAAGCTGAATTGCAGCGTTCTCCCTTCTTTCTTCTAGAAGATCCAGATCTCGGGCTAAGAGTAAATCATTAGTCCCGTTCTCTACTCCCTGGGTTCTGATCCCTAGGATGCCGACCTCCAGCGAATTGACAGCTTCTGTGCCATAAGCCATGGCAAAGGGAGATTCCCCTGTTGATCTTCTTGGCATAGTTCGATATGCCCAGAGTACACTAGACAAGTCATCCACCCACTTTCCTTTTGCTACCTGTAGCCTCTTCTTTATCCCATCTAGGATAACTTTGCTGGATACTTCGGCTTGTCCATTGCTTTGGGGAAAGCTTGGGGTTGAAAAGTAATTCTTGATTTTGAACTTTGCACAGAAGTTCTTGATTAGCTTACTGTCAAATTATGTTCCATTATCTGCAACTATTGCTCTTGGAATCCCAAACCGGGTGATGATATTCTTCCATATGAAGCTCTTCACATCCACATCTCGAATCTTAGTAAGGGGTTCAGCTTCTATCCACTTTGTGAAGTAGTCTGTTGCCATCAGCAGGTACTTCCGTTGTCCAGTTGCTTTGGGGAGTTTTCCAACGAGATCCATGCCCTATTGGGCAAACGGCCAAGGACTGGATACTGGGTTTAGGTCTGCTGCTGATTGGTGTATCAGAGGTGCAAACCTTTGGCACTTTTCACACTTCTTCACATAAACTTCTACATCTTTCTGCATATAGGGCCACCAATACCCCTGGGTAATGACCCTATGGGCAAGTGATCTGCCCCCAACGTGGCTTCCACATATTCCTTTATGTATTTCGTATAAAAAATCTTCAATTTGTAAAGGATATACACACCTCAAAAGGGGATCCAGTGAAGGATCTTCTGTAGAGATGTCCCTCTGCTGTCATATTGAATCTTGCCAACTTTAATCTGATCTTGTGTGCCTCTTTGTGATTGTCTGATAGTTTTCCTTCTTTCAAGAATGAAACTATTGCATCCATCCAGCTTGGTCCTATATCCACACACATTGCTTCGCGCTCTGTGGTCAGTGGTTCGATGCTCAGGCTTGACAAGTAATCGACCATTATCGTCCTTGCCTTTTCAGGTTGTATTGCACTAGCCAGGTTGGCAAGGGCATCGGCGTGGCTATTATCATCTCGGCTAACCTGCTGTAGTCGATAATTCTGAAACAAGGCCACCAATCTGCCTACTTCTTTTGCGTATGCCGACATACGTTCATCTCGGATTGCGAACTCGCCCGTTGCTTGGTTGACTATAAATTGAGAGTCACAAAAAACTATCACCTCATCTGCTTCTACTGCTACTGCCAGTTTTAGTCCTACGATTAGTGCTTCATACTCTGTTTCATTGTTTGAAGCCTTGAACCCCAAACGAATGAATTGTTCTAGTATATGCCCATCTGGAGATACCAGTACTATTCCTGTAGCGACCCTAATTTTCTTAAGTCATTTATTTATAATTATAATTATTATTATCTTATTTTATTTTTAGTTTTATTACTTGTGTGGTCACATGAAAATTTAATGTGGTATTTAATGAATTTAATGTGGTGATTAATTAATTTAATGTGTTATTTAATTATATATATTAATCTAAATATTTAAATATTTATTTTGTTATATAAAAAAAAAGGAAAAGAGAGGTGTTATATATATGGATATATTTAATCTTATATTTATATTTATATATATTATGATTATATTGTAGTATATAATTATATATTATTTAATAGTTTATTAGGGTATTATATATTGAGATTTAGGTTTATAATTTAATATATTTAATTAGTCAATCAGGTTATAAAGATTAGAGGCTCACTAGGTTAATGAGAATAAATCAAGGAAAAAAAAAAGAGAGGCGTTGGGTGCAGCTATGAGCCGGCCGAGAAAGAGAGAGAGAGAGAGAGAGAGAGAATCAAAGAGTGCTCTGTGAGTGTGTGCCGTGAGAGTGAGGAAGAGAGTTTGTGTGTGTTATGTGCCGTGGAAAGATAGAAGGAAAAAGAAAAAGGAAGAAAAAAAGATAGGGCTTTGGGTTTTACTTTGGTGGTTCAATTAATTCTTTTGGTCTTGCTTTAACCTTCAAAAATAATTGTGAGTACAAATCTTATTTTCTTTGATTATGTTTGATTCGTTAGTTTATTTATTTATTTATATTATTAGGTTGATGTGATTTGATATTTTTGTGTGTGGATGTAGAGGATGAATTAACTTAATTATTTTGATTGGTGTCTATGAGATGTTTAGGGTTTTTAGATGTGAGATTAATTTTATTTAATTTGATTAGTGGAACGTGTAAAATTTAGGGTTCTCAGATGATTGATTTATTTTAATTAATTTGATTAGTGATATATATAATGTTTAGGGTGTTTAAATGATTATTGATTTTATTATTTTATTTTTTTTTGATGATTGATTAATCTAATTATTTTGATTAATGTATATGCGATATTTAGAGTTCTTAGATGATTAATTTATTTTAATTAATTTGATTAGTGGTACGTGAAAGGTTTAGGGTTCTTAGAGGTTTGATTAATCTTAATTAATTTGATTAGTGATATGTTCAAGGTTTAGGGTTCTTAGATGAGTGATTAATTTTAATTAATTTGGTTAGTGGTACGTGTAAGGTGAAAGATTTTTAGATAATTAATTGATCGTAATTATTTTGATTAGTTGGGTATGTAAGGTTTGGAATTTTTTTAGATGATTGATTAATTTTAATTATATTGATTAGACGTATATGTAAGGTTTAGGATTTTTAGATGATTAATTAATTGTAGTAATTTTAATTAGTTGGGTATGTAAGGTTTGGAATTTTTTTTAGATGATTGATTAATTCTAATTATGTTGATTAGACGTATATGTAAGGTTTAGGATTTTTAGATGATTAATTGATTGTAGTAATTTTAATTAGTTGGGTATGTAAGGTTTGGAATTTTTTTAAATGATTGATTAATTTTAATTATGTTGATTAGACGTATATGTAAGGTTTAAGATTTTTAGATGATTAATTGATTGTAGTAATTTTAATTAGTTGGGTATGTAAGGTTTGGAATTTTTTAGATGATGGATTAATTTTAATTATGTTGATTAGACGTATATGTAAGGTTTAGGATTTTTAGATGATTAATTAATTGTAGTAATTTTAATTAGTTGGGTATGTAAGGTTTGGAATTTTTTTTAGATGATTGATTAATTCTAATTATGTTGATTAGACGTATATGTAAGGTTTAGGATTTTTAGATGATTAATTGATTGTAGTAATTTTAATTAGTTGGGTATGTAAGGTTTGGAATTTTTTTAAATGATTGATTAATTTTAATTATGTTGATTAGACGTATATGTAAGGTTTAGGATTTTTAGATGATTAATTGATTGTAGTAATTTTAATTAGTTGGGTATGTAAGGTTTGGAATTTTTTAGATGATTGATTAATTTTAATTATGTTGATTAGACGTATATGTAAGGTTTAGGATTTTTAGATGATTAATTGATTGTAGTAATTTTAATTAGTTGGGTATGTAAGGTTTGGAATTTTTAGATGATTGATTAATTTTAATTATATTGATTAGATGTATAGGTAAGGTTTAAGATTTTTAGATAATTAATTGATCATAATTATTTTGATTAGTTGGGTATGTAAGGTTTAGAATTTTTAGATGATTGACTAATTTTTTAAATTATTTTGATTAGACGTGTATGTAAGGTTTAGAGTTTTTTATGATTGTTTGATTTTAATATTTGAATTAGTTGAGTATGTAAGGTTTAGGGTTTTATTTTGGGTGATTTTATTAATTCTTTGAGTGATTCTTTGATCTTCAAAAATAATTTTAAGTACAAAACCCACTTCCCTTGATTTATGTTTAATTCATTGTATTTATTTTTATTTGTTTGATGTTAGTTTGATTTTATTTTTACATAAAGATGATAGATTGATTTTAATTATTTTGGTTAATGGTGTTTGTAAAGTTTAGGATTCTTAGATGATTAATTTATTTTAATTATTTTAATTAGTGATGTATGTAAAGTTTAAGGTTTTTAGTTGATTGATCGATTTTAATTATTTTGATTAGTTGTGTATGTAAGGTTTAGGATTTTTAAATAATTGATTTCATTGTTTGGTTAGATGTGTGTGTAATGATCTTGGTTTTTATATGTATTTATTTTATGATTATAATCACACTTCCGAATATATGAAACTAAAATTAATTAGAACCCGTAGATAAATTCCTTATACTCCACCATGACTCCATGGATTGTTATTTTATTTGAGTGATGGTGAGAAAGAGTGTATAAAAAAAATTTGAGAATTATGAGAGTTGTTTGATGCCTTATGCCCGGCATTGTTATATTTGTCTCATGATGTCGATGAGATGTTTATATATATTGTTGCCTCGTTCTCATGAGTAGACGAGTGCTTTGATTTGCGTGCGTACGTATATGCTAACCATCCGGGGAGTGTGAGTCAAACTCGGGACGATATCCCCGTGCAAGTTTGGCTTCGGAGTGGGTTAGGTATACGGGAGGCACATGGGATATATGTGTAGGCCAGAAGGGGAGGGCCGAAGTGGTGGAGTCAAGGTACAAAGAATTAATTATGAACTTGTATGTTAGTTTGAATTATCTTAATTGAGTTAAGGTACAAAGTAGTAATTATGAACTTATATGTATAGTTCGAATTATATTGATTGAGTTAAGGTATAAAGAATTTAATTATGAATTTATTAGTATAGTGTGAATGATACTGATATGTACATGATGAAAAAAAAAATAGTAAACGATCTTGATAAATTATGAAATTTGAGCAGAGGCATGTATACGTGATTCTAGACAACTTTTGTGTTTTAGCTTTTTATTAAAAAGATCGATTAGAACTTATAATCGGATGATCTTAGTTATTGTCGGTTTGATTCATTTTAGCAAGGCAGATTTTAGAGACTGTTTTAACCCACGAAACGAGCTCATTTTTATTGGTTTCGCGTAAACTGAAGTAAAACATTATTCTGCACATTTTTCATGTTTTGAACTTTTTCGAAAAAAATCATCTTATGGCAGTTTTTGTTCGTTTTCAGCTTCACATTTTTCTATTAAATTCGTCTAGATTTTTATATCAAGTTTTTCTCTTAACCTATTCAGTTTCTGTTAAATTCGTTCACGCTGTCTTTTAGGGAATTTGATTCTGTACAACTTTTGTTCTTTCAGTTTTGGTCAATTCAAATTATTTAAGCAAGAAACGGTGCATTTTTATACTTATTCAGCAAGTTACGTGTGATTAAATTGTACTAACTTTATTTTTTTTGCAGGATGGTGGGTCTTACTAATTTTTTATGCAGGGCTGACCCACCATATATTTTTATTTCTATTTTGTCTATTTTATAATCAATTTATATTTCGTTGTGTACGGATAAGAAACTAAATGCCACCGTATCTCGAGAAACTACCCATTCGTCTCGGTGCGGTTGGAACTACTTGTCTTGTCTAGTAATAAGAATTTATGTACTTTTGTTTATGTCTGGTGGACACGTGGGTGTTGATTCTTGTACTCATACCAGTATACCTGTATACTGACCTGTTTTGTCTCTTGGCAACTCGGGTGCGTTTTGTTTGAGCGCAGCTGAGCTTCCTTTGCAAGATTTGTAGAGGCTACGGTGGTGACGAGAAGTAACTATAGTTTTTGGGCATATATCTTGGATTTCTTTTGTTTTCTTGAGCTTAGGGTTGTTAGTAGTTTATGTATTTATTATTATTTTTTTTTTAATGACTTTAGTATTGGAATAATTTGGCATGGTTTGTAACCGTACTTTATTTAAGTTGTTTTGACTAGTTGTTGCTACTTTAATGTTGAGGTATTTGTTAGTTATGAATTTATGGTGGATGGTTTGGTTTGCGTTTAGTTTTTTTTGTTTCACCTCTAAGATTTGGATGATGGAATATTAATTGGGGTTTAGTCCTAATTTAATATTTAACCGTCCAAATTTTGGGGCGTGACAACTCCTACCCCCGCTTCTTGTCGGTTTGAACTCCCATCGACAAACAGTCGAAAGGAGTCGCCGATGTAAATGCTGCAGGGCCTTAGTTTTTCTTCTTCCCTTTGTTCTATTGCCCTCAGTTGGGCTCCTTCTTGCTTGTTTGGACGCCGTTCATCTCGGCTCAACGGAGCCCGATGTACGGTGGCTCCTAGAGTGAACTCGGCCACAAAGTCGGCCAAGACTTGGCCTTTGATTGCCGTCCTGGGTCTGTACTCTAGGTCATACTAGCCCAAGGCCACTGCCCATCTAGCTATTCTTCCTGTCAGATCTCCCTGTTGCAACAGGGACTTCAAAGGGTGTTAAGTTAGCACCACAATTCTGTCTGCTTGAAAATAATGGTTCAGTTTCTTTGAAGCCATTACTAATGCCAGTGCCAACTTCTCTAGGGGTAAATACCTAGTTTCTGCATCAGCCAAGGTTTTGCTTACATAGTAAACAGCCCTTTGCTCCCCTTTTTCTTCTCGGATTACCACTGCGCTTACCGCGTGTTCTGAAACTGCTAAGTATGGGAACAGCTCCTCTCTAGGTTCTGGATTTGAGAGAACTGGAGCCGTGTTCAAATACTTCTTTAAGTCGGCCAGGGCGACTTCGCACTCCTCTGTCCATAAGAAGTCTGTGGCCTTCTTTACTAAGTTAAAGAAGGGTTTGCATTTGTCAGAGCTCCTGCTTATGAACCTGTTCAGGGCTGCAGCCCTTCCAGTCAGCATCTGCACTTGTTTTGCCGACGTGAGGCTCTTCAACTCAAGGATGGCCTTGATTTGATCTGGGCTAGCCTCAATGCCCCTTCTGGCCACCAGGTATCCCAAGAACTTACTAGATCCAACTCTAAATGCATACTTCAATGCATTGAGTCGGAGCCGATATGTTTTAAGGATGTCAAAGATTGCTTTTAGGTCGGCCAGATGACCCTCAGGTTCCTTGGTCTTCACGACCATATCGTCGATGTAGACTTCTACTGTTCTGCCAATTAGATGTTTGAACATCTTGGTTACCAATCTCTGGTAAGTTACTTCTGCGTTCTTCAACCCAAAAGGCATTACTCTGTAGCAATACAGCCCTTTTAGGGTGATAAACACAGTCTTCTCCTCATCTGGCGGGTCCATTGCTATCTGATAGTACCCCCTGTAGGCATCCAGGAAGCTTATCCTTCCATGCCCCGAAGTGGCATCCACCAGTTGGCCAATCTTGGGTAAAGGAAAACTGTCTTTGGGATAGGCCTTGTTTAGGCTGGTAAAGTCCACGCAGACCCTCCATTTACCATTCTTTTTCTTCACCACCACTGTATTTGATAGCCATGTCGGGTAATTTACCTCTCGAATGGCCCTGGCCTCCAGAAGTCTGTCTACTTCCTCTTCCACTGCTTCAACGTGCATCAACGTCGGTCTTCTTGCTCATTAGATTACAGGTTTGGCCGACCTGTCAACGTTCAGTTTATGGCCAGTGACCTCGGGGTCAATGCCAGGCATTTCATAAGGCGTCCAAACAAACACCTCAATATTTGCTCTCAAGAAAGCTTCCAGCTCTTTTTCCTCTTCTTCGGCTAAGCTCGAGCCGAGAAGAAAGAAGCGTTCTTCATCCCCCTCTTGGACGAGGATTTTCTTCAATGCTTCTTCACTCTTCTCGGCTGGCTCATTGTCGACATCCTCTAGGACTTCCACGTACTCGTCTTCGATCTCTGCCTTCTCTAGTTCTCGTATGCTGCAGGTGGATTTCATTGCTGTCATGGAGCAGTTCTTTGCCTGCAGCTGATCTCCTCTGATCTCCTCTATCCCATGTTCTATTGGGAACTGCAATAGTTGATGCAATGTTGAGGGAACAGCCCCCATTGCATGCAACTATGGCCTTCCCAAGATAATATTGTAAGGGGAGGGTGTGTCAATTACGATGAACTCTGTCTTTGTCTTCTTTGTGCCAGCCTGCACATCTAAGTTTGTTGCGCCCAACGGCCATGTCAGCGTTCCATTGAACCCGACCATTGGACCATTGGATTGCTCCATATCATCGGGGTGAAGGCCTAGCTCTTTGTAACATCTGACATACATGATATCACAGGAGCTGCCTTGGTCAATCAGGATGCGTTTTACTTGGCACTCCCCAACCTGAAGGGATACTACCAAGGCATCGTTGTGCGGATGTTGTACCATCTCAAGGTCGGCTTCAGTGAAGGACACCACCGGTCCCTGGTACTCATTGGCCCGAGGTCTTTTCTGTCGGACCTGGTACACATGCTGCAAGTGCTTTACATTCTAGGTCTCCCTCCGTATTTCATTTTCGTTGACCTTCAAGTGGATTACATTGACTACCCGAGGTCCACCTGCCTACGGTTGCTGTGCTGGGAGAGGTGGAGCTGCTAGTGCTTGAAGAAGTCTTGCTTGCTCCTCCATCGTTCTGGCCTCATCTACAAGGTTCCTTAAATGGCCCTGCCTTACCAGGTCTTCCAGGTATGACTTTAGGGCTCTGCAACCCTGAGTCAGGTGTCCATCTTCATTATGGTAAGCAAAATTCTTGCCAAGGCTCCTTCCCATAAATTCTCCTGGTACCCTATTTGGTGCTCCGAAATAGAGTTGGGTTCGGATTTTGTCCAGGACTTTGTGAATTGGAATTCGAAATATAGTTGTGACTGCTTGTTCAGTTCTCAGCCCTATCTCTTACTTGTTGGATCCGTTGTTACCTCAGCCTCGCTTCGGCGAGCCGTTTCTTTTCTCCTGCTTTGTTGCCTTAATCCCTGGAGTGTCTTTCTCGGCTCTGACGTATTTCTCAATTCTGGCCATGAGCTTCTCCATGTTTTTTGGCAATGTCTTTGCCAATGACTTTCATAGTGCGCAATCCTCTTTCAGGCCGTTCTTAAAAGACACGACCGCCACCTCTTGGTTGCATTCGAGTATTCGGTTGAACACCTCATAATACCTTTTTGCGTAGGCCCTAAGGCCTTCATCCTCACTGATCCTCAGAGCCATTAAGGCATCCACTCTTAATGGCTGCAATTTGTTCGTCACGAACCTAGCTACGAACATCTCAGCCAGGCTTTCCCAGGTCTTCACACTTCCCTTGGGCAATTTGTGAAACCAGTCCGATGCAATCTCCCCAAAGGATGAGGAGAACACTTTGCAGAGCAACGGCTCGTTCCCAATATACAGTGCCATCGAGTTCAGGTATAATCTGACGTGAAAGTTGGAGTCCGACTTACCATCGTATATCTGGAACCTCGACATACTGAATCTTTTTGGGGCCTCAACTTTATCTAACTCTATCGAGAATGGTGTACTCGGTTTAACTGTTGAAGTTACCTCGGCATGATCTTGCTTCCTCTTGAGGTAATCTCTCAAGTCCTCTTTGGTCCGCCCAGGAGCTCGGCTATCTCCTGATTTCAGTCTCTTAGGTGCACTGCTTTCAGCTTCGTTGTGAGCCCTTTTTGATCTTTCTCCGTTGGTCGCATCGAAGCACAGCTCCTGCCTTTGAACATGCCGATGTTCTCTGGGGTCTACCTCCTTGGTGCGATGTGTCCTTCGAGATTCTTTCCTTCTTGGCTCTCCTTGCCCGACCTCCCTTGAAGGCCGGTAAGAGAGTCTTTCGCTCCTAGCGTGTTGGGGGGCTATAGGGGTTGTTTTCTGCCATTCTTCTGGGCATGGACCGCTAGGATCGGCGTGTCCTGCAGCGGGAACGGTGGCTACATGACGTTATTTTGCATCATGAAATTGACGATCGATTGTAGGTTTGCCAATTTATTTGCCATGGTCTTCACTTCGTCGTCCCTCCGCAGGCATCTTTCTTTCCATACCTGGAGGTCATCCTCGTTGTAGTAACCGCTTTGGTCCATTCTCTTTGGTACGTCGCCCTCCTGGCCGACGTCCTTTCCTCCGTGATTTTGGTCTTCATTACAGTTGTCTTCTTCAACATCAAGGTCTACAGGTCTCCCACTCCCAACAAGAGTGTTATCCCCAATCTTCTCTTTCTGTCCGTCGTCGTTGGCCATCTATTCTTCTTAAGTTCCCACAGACGGTGCCAAATTGTGTGAGTGAATTTCTGACCACACTGCCAACTCAATATCCAGCTGGAGAACACTAGCAGAATAGGATTAGCCCGAACAACCTGCAACAGAAAGAAGAGACTTCGGCGGTGGTTCGTCCACCCGGGGGCACTCCGATGATTAAATCAGTAATCAAATATCTCTCAAAGATAATTAATAATGCTTAACTCACTGTTCTGAATCTAAATTGCGTACCTTAGACCCATCGAGGGTACCTTTCTTTTATAGTTAATTCAATCCTAGTCCCCATAAAAGTCTAACTTCAATGGACTTCTGCTCAATGTTTATCTTGGACTCTCCAAGAGATAAAGATAAACTCCCTAAGAGTGTTATCCTTATCCATGCTGAAGTCCTTTCTCATTCTAGGACTCTTGTACCTTATCCGCTTATCTTGGATTCCGATATCTTCGAAGGTAACATCGGCCTAGTCGAGATCACCTCAGCGTCACGAACAGAACACGTGGCACCTCGGCTGACACGTCGGCGTCACCTTGGCTACATGTTGGTACTCAGAAAATATATCTCCACAAAAATAAAAATAATTGATGTGGTCAGATCCCATATTTGTTTGATATAGATTCTAAGAAATAATTATAATTTATTTGACTTTGAGACTCTGTACTAAATTGTTTGTATAATTTTTTTGCTTATAGCTTGGGTAAGGTGAAAAAAAACTTATTATTTAGAATTTGAAGAATGAATATTTTTACCTCCTACTTTCTGATTATCAAATTTTAACTTTAAAAAAAAAATTCTATCAAACAGGGCTTAAGGCCGCGGGGCCTTCATTAACACTTTTTCCTTTTTAAAATTGCCTCTTTTTGTTATTTTTAACGAGAGAGGGTTCCATTGCATGTGCATGCATTTGATCGGAACCTTAGAAATAAAAAATAGTGAGAGTCAAGGGAAGCTTGTGGGAGAGTGGGGCAAATGCTTTATTTAAATAGTTTGAAATTAATATTTTATTTATTTTTATTTTTCAATTTAGAATCAAATATGAAAGATCTTGCATGCAATATGAAATTTTGGATATTGAACAGGGCCGGCACTGACAATTTTTTAGGCTCGAAACGAGCTCTTAATATGAGGTATTTCATATATTTGTTAAAAAGAAAAAAAAAATTGCAATCAAAAGTTTACGTACCCATTTTTTTGGTATTTGATATAAAATTTACTTAAACATATAACAAAGTTTATAAAAAATAAAAATAAAAAGGGACCAAAATAATCTAAACTTAAGTACCAAATAAAAAATATGTAAATTGTAATAAAATTACTGATCTATTCAATCTTTTTTGTGGCATAGTTTACCAAAAGTAAGATTTAATCAAGTTTACATTTGAAAGGTTTCTTTTTCCAAAACCAACTTAACTAATATAATTAATCGTATTTTAGACACAATTCATACATTTGAGAAACAATCATCCATTAATTTCAAATAACTCACTATATCAATTAATTTTTTTTTATTTTTTCAGATGAAACAGTCATATATTAATTTTAAATAATTCAACATATCAACTATTTATTAATTTTAAATCTTCAATAAACTTTGTCAGGACTTTTTAAATATAGGTGAATTTTTTTATACACTAATATAATAGCTAAAAATATTTTGAGAGTTTTTTTTCTGCAATCAATTTCTAGAGACGCAAAGTAGTGGCATTGGGCCAAAGCCGACCTTGATATTGGGAAACCCATCAAAATTAATAACAAAACTATTTGGTTAAATTTAAACCAATGTATTCGTACATATTGATCGATTAATTGTAAACATCATTCAAATACCTCTTAAGGGGTGAAAATAATGTATTTTAATAATTGAATAGGTGCATATGTACCTATTCATAAATGATGAAATAAAATAATATTTACTAATTAGTTGAGGGGTCTTAATATAATAAATTTTTTAAATTATTACACACAATCAAATAAAAATAGAGAGTTGAAGATCTATTTACAAGTGTCTAGTTGGATTGTTGAACTTGACACCATGACTGATTCGCAACTTGACAAATTGATTATGGCCTCGTTCGGGAAGGTAGGTTAGTTTGGATGGATTGGGACTAAAATAGTTATAAAAAAATAAAATATATTTTTTATTTTTAGGTTAAAAAATGTTACATTTAAAACATAATCATTTTATTTTTTCTTTCATAAAAGTCAAAAAAGTCAAAAATATGTTCTAAATGTGACTTTTTAGTCTCAAACTATAGTGAAAAAGTCAAAAAGTCAACCTATATCACAAACGAATTCTATGTAATAGTTTCTATGTTTGTGCATTTAAATAATGATAATATATTTACCTGTTTCATAAAATAAATAAATAAATAATTGTTTTAGGTAGTCGCCGGAATCAATTTTAATTTTTGTTTGATTAATTTTTTGAAATTTATTTTAAATTTTTTTATAAAAATTAATTTGACGAAAAATTACACATTATTTTCATTTAATTTTATTTTTCTTAAAATAAATAATTTTGGAAAATTTAAAAATATCTTTTTAAATTTGTAATTTTTCAAAAATAAAATTCAAAAAAGAAGTTTTGAAAATTCAACAAAAATAAATGTTTCAACTCAAGTTTGAAATTGGGTTAATTACATTTTTTGTTCCCAAATTATATATTTTTGTGTCAATATAATTCCCAATGTATTGGCATGTTTCAAATTATTCCTTTTTAAATTGTGTGAATCTAGTCTTCAAAATTTTTTGGGCAAATTACAAAAAAAATTCCAAGGTTTAGAGTGTTTTTCACATTAAATCCTAGCATTTTAATTTTAACAATTTAAATTCGGAATTTTTAACCATGTCCCAATGTTAACCCTCCGTTTGTTTCCGTTTGTTTTTATTAACTTTTTGTATTTATTTAATACACGTGTCACTTTTTGATTCGTCCATAATTATTATAATTATTTTATTTCTAAATTACCTTTTGTTTTCTATCATCTCTCCCTCTCTCTCTAATTATTTTATGAGTGAAGATTACACTTTCACAACACTTAACTATCAATATAAAGTATATGTATTGTGTATAAGCACAATTTTAAGCCTATTCTGTAAATCACATAGAGCAATTAACATGATCTATCATTCAAACAAGTCTCAAATCAACAACAACAACATCGAAAAGATAATAAACTATCCATATATGATCTAGGGTTTGTATAGATTGAAAAAAATTTAGATCTACAATTTTGATGGGCTAATCTCAATTTTATTTGCTGAGGATCGAATTGATCATCAATTGATCTCACTTCGGAATGAAGAGGAAGATGAGAAGGAGGAGGAGGAGGGATGATTGATTATGGGTTTTTTGTGCTTTTTGCAGCCGTCTGTGGTAGGGTGAGAATAAAGAAAGAGAAAATGAAGAGAGAGAATGGTGAAAGATTGGTGGCTACGAGCTGTGCAGCCAATTGAGCCCTTTTCAAGGCCCATTTTGATAATTCAAACCGTTCATATTTTAGAATACATCAAGTATAACATACCTGTAAAAACACAAGTTAATCGAATATCGTTTACCAATTCATCCACTCACATTTGTATCTACAAAAATAAATAACAATTGTAATTTAAAGTATTAAAATGAATACAAATGTAAGTGGATGAATAAGTAAACAATAACCGATTAACTTGATTTTTTACAAGTATGTTCTACTTGATGTATTCTAAAATGTGAACGGTTTAGATTATCAAAATGGGCCCCGAAAAGGGCCCAATTGAGGTATTAATGTCAGCCAGGCACCTCAAGACAACCACCCCAATTCCAAAGAATGAGGATGACGAAGAGAAAGAAGAGAGAAAGAGAGAGACTGTTTATGGGTTTAGTTTTTCTTTTATTTTTTATTTTTTTGCATTAAAAAAGAGAAAAGGATGTAAGAGAGAGAGAGAGAGAGAGATTATTTTCCTGCCCAGAAATTACTCTATTCTGATTATTTTCAATACGCAGAACTAGTAGCAATCGAAATACATGTCCAACTACATTACGGAGAAATTGAAAACGAAAAAAATTCGAAAAGAGAAAAGTAAGAACTGACACTTCTCTGGAGACATCGTCGGCGACGAGAGGCCGTTCAAACCTTAAGAAAAACTCGTCGCTGTCATGACCCCTGGCGATCCTTAGCGAAGGAGAGGTGGTTTCATGAAAAATGGTTTGGTTACTTTTTAAAAATCGACAACCTGGAAGAGAGAGAGAGAGAGAGAGAGAAAAATGGAAAATAAATGGTTTGGTTGCTTTCGTGAGAAATGATCATTCATCCTAAAAGAGAGAGAGAGAGAGAGAGAGAAAGAGCTGATAGAAAAAAAAATTAGAAATAAAATAATTATAATAATTATGGATGAATCAAAAGGTGACATGTGTATCAAATTAATGTAAAAAGTTAATAGAAACAAATGGAAACAGATGGAGGGTCAACGTTGGTACACGGTTATAAATTCAGAGTTTAAATTATTAAAATTAAAATGTTAGGGTTTAATGTGAAAAACACGCTAAACCTTAAGATTTTTTTGTAATTTGCCCAAAATTTTTTTTTTTAATCAAAAAGTCTACAATCCCAGAAAAGATCAAAAAAATAAACCAAAATTTTGGATCAATGGTTCACATGTAAAGTTGTTTTCGTGGGCCCATATTTCAAGTAAATCATCACCATTGATTTTAAACATTTTCTGGGCTTTTTATTCGGGGACTGTAGTATTTTTCTTTTTTTTATATATTGAGAATTAGATTAATACAATTAAAATATTGAGAATCAAATTGAAACATTCTTATACATTGATGACAAATTTAACACAATAGCAGGTTAAAAGTCACTTTTCAACTTTTAACTTATTTCCCTCTCTCACAAAAAAATCAAAAAAAGTTAAAATGTAAATTTTAATCATCTTCTCAAAACACCCCAAATATTAGGAACAAAAATAGCACAAGGCTCTTATTTTGGAGATCAAAAATGTGATTAACTCTTCCAATTTTGAAACTGTTGCCATATTTTACAAATATAACACTTACCAGATGAATTCATTTGGATTGGACTTTCATCCCATCCATGATTTGGATTGAAAAGCATTATTCGTGTCTGTGAAATTTATTATGACTCATATTTTAATAATTTATATTTGTTAATTTTATAGGATCTTTTGTGCATATATCTTGAAAAAAAATTCTATCAATTTGATAATCTTAATCTATTCAATTTATTACTTTTGTCACAAAAAAATGAATGATTTATTTTAAAAAACAGTTGTCAATTTTTTTGTACTTTAAACAAGTCGCAATTATCAAATCAATCTAATTTTGAATGTGAATGATATAAATAAAGAATCTGAGAAACAAACGATTTAAATTTAAATTGGAATCAAGACCCATAATAGACCATTTGGACCCGGACAACACCCTATATTTTTGCTTTTTCATTTTTAAAATTTTAAAAACAAAAACAAGGGTTAATTACAAAAAAAAATCTAAGGTTTTACGTATTCTTCACTTTAAATCCCAGTATTTTAATTTTGACAAATTAAGGCCAAGTTTGGCATAATCTAAATAATACAAAAAGTCAAAAAATCACTATCCTATTTAAGTCACATCATCTTATTTAAATCACATCACCTCTCTAACACATCACATCAAACCCAACCCATATAAGCCAATAAGTCAAAAAGTACACTTTTTTTAGAACATTCCAAACCAACCCTAAATACTGAAGTTCCATCTGTGCTTCAATGTGCCCCTCCGTCCATTTCCGTCTGAGTAAGATAACGGAGAGAGTTTAAAGTAAAAAATACTGGGGTTTAAAATGAAAAACACATGAAACTTTGGAGTTTATTTTGTAATTAACCATTTTTTACTGGGGCATTGACCAATAAATCCCATTTTTTCATCTTCTAGATCATGCGGTCCCAATTGTATTCTTTTAAACTGGTTGGTCCTCATAATTGTTTGTTTACTATTTTGCCATGAAGGTATTTATTACTGTTTGGCTAGCGCGCGTGTGCGAATGGGAGGGGTGTGTTTGAGTTTCACGTTGCATTTAAAAAGGTATTACTAGTCTTTTTTGGTTTGTGTGAATTACAAGCTGATGGACGCAGATGTGTAGTAGATGACGTGAGGGTAGTGATTGTCACGTGAGGGAATGTGGTGATACATAAGTGTACCCACCCACCTGTTGAATCCAACCCGGTTGAGTTGTAACTTGACCTGTTGAATTTTTCTCCAAAAATTAGTAATCAACATCATTTTGGAAAGTTGATTGGTGTCGAGTGGCTACGCGAACCCTAGCATTTGGGATGATTATCCACTTGGCTGAGTTGAAATTCAAATTTTGCGATTCCGAAACCCACGCTTCAGTTTAAGGTGATATTGTACGCATTGATTGTGTTGGTTTGATTTTTGTTCGTGTTTTAAGTTGTCGATTTCCTCTTCGTAAGAAACCCTAACACATTACGTAAACAAAGGGTGTTGCAGGGTGACAACCTTCCGATCATAGTTAAGTTGTAGTGTGGGTCACTGGGAAATTCGTAGTCAATGTCTGAGAAACGTAAGTTATTAATTTACTGGGTTGTTAATATGTACTGATTCGAGCTCTATGATGTGGTTAGGGTTTAGGTAGTTGTTTTTGTGGTATGTGTTCACATGTGCACCTGAATTTGGATGTATGTTCCAGGCAATAGTTTGCTAACTTATGTCGTGTTTCCCAGTATATGTGTAGTGTATTGTCATGTTATGCATTACTTTTGTTTCTTTTTTAATGTCCTTTTTTTTTTTAACGTAGGACAACAATTGTCATGTAGGACCATATAATTGGGTTGACGTTTGTATGTGGTGGGGTGGAGTGTTTTGTGTTGACATATGGTTGTTGCTTTTTTATGTACTTGGTTATTTTAACGTGGGGCTGGGCAATTATCATGTAGGACCATGTTACTGAGGTGATGGTTGTAACTGCAGGGGTGGGGTGTGTGTGTTGTCAGACTGTTTTTTGTTTTGAGGATGTATGGCATGAACATTTTAAAAATGTAATGGTTGGGGGAGTGTAATATGTGCAAATGTTTCATTATAAAAATGTAATGTTTGGGAGGGGTGTTTATGTGGTAATTTCAGTGCGCATGTGAACAATGTTTATGTAATGGTTCATTGTATGACATGAATATTTATACCTGGAAATTTTTTTGTTTGTGGTTTGGGGTTTTATAACAAATAATGATAGTGATTGGGTGTTCTCGGTAATTGGAGTACGGGGGCGTGTTATATGTTGTCACTCAAATTACATGTCCATATTGATAATTTTCGTTGCTAGTAAAGGTGGTAATTTTTGTTATCGTGGTGTCGGCAAATTGTTGTCGAAAAAATGTTTGTTATTGTACTATAGTTACTGTTGTTGAAACTGTTATTGGGTTGGGTATTGTGAATGCAGGAGTTAACGTTGAGGCTAGTCGGTGGATGCGTTCATGTGAATGTAAACGGTAAGAAGCGTTGGGGTTGTCGTCAACTAGTAAACTTGGGGTGAAAATGCCAGGGAGAGTTCTGTTCAAGCAGCCGAACATTGCAGCGCGTACAGGTGGTGATAGTAAGCATTTGAAACCACGCCTGAATTTCCGGTCTAACATTGTAAGGATCATTAAAATGGTTTACGCTACAAATTTGAGGGAAGTGCACCTCGCATATTTGAGGAAGACACCAGTCTGGCTGTTGTTCGAGTCTATATTAATTAATCAACTTGACCACACTGAGTTCAGCAAGGGGGATGATTTGATTGTTCGCATCATTAGGTCGTATAGCGTTAGGGATAGTAAGTTTAGTATCGAGGGACATGTTGTGGACTTCACTAATCAGGATGTGAAGTTACTTTTTGGTTTGCAAAGTAGGAATGCATTTCTCGATTTGACGCCACATCCAAGACCAGCGTCTAATTTTGTCCAACGTCAGTGTCCCGGGACGAGCCACATCACTGCGAAACTAGTAAAGGATTTACTAGCAGAGGTTGCGGCGGGTGATACGCCACGTGACCATGAGGACACTACCAAATTTCTCTGTTTGTACGTGTGTGGAAAATTATTTTTTGCAACGTCCAGCAAGACAATTAGTTGGATGCTCATTCGATACGTGGATAATATTGATGCGATGAAATTGTATGATTGGAGTGGTGTTGTACGGAGCATGTTGATGTGTTCAGTTAGGGACTTCCATCGGGCACCGGAGAAAGTGACTAGATGTGTAGTTGCGTTAATGGTAAGTGTAATGTTAAAATATTGTTTTGTTGTTGTTGTTTTTTTTTTTTTTTTTTAAATATTGTTATGTTATGGAATATAAATCAGTTGCTGTTTACAATGATTTCTGTTTGGTGGTTACATGTACTGTAGTTTTGGTTGTGTGAACACACAAGCATTGTGAGAGCCAAACATGGGCACAGGTTTCCGAGATTCTTAAAATGGGATGTTGGTGAGGTGATATCAAGTTCGTGTGGTCTGAAACTAAATGGTCCAAACAAGTTTGAGGTACGTTCTGTATAGGTTGTTGTGTCAATTTTGAATTCGTTATGCGGGCTCGTTGGAACTGTTTCGGTTATGTGTGATGATGTTGCGTATGTGTTCACAGTGTTGTTGTTTTTTGTAGGTGTTTGCAGAAGGGTTAGCTGCGAAAGAACGCGAGGTTTTACTTTTGGAAGGGAATAGTATGGGAGGGGATGGAGATGTGGTGTTGGTTGTTGACGATGGTGACAATGTGACTAGTGCAGGTGTATCCGTGTTTAGGGATGCTGATTTAGTCGGAACTAATTACAATACTGACATTGCTGGAAGCGTAAAACCCAAACCATGGGCATCAGGTTTGAATATCCATAGCCACCAACATGAAGGCCGATTTAGTGATGAGTTTTATGGACCGGGTGGTCAGTCTGAAAGGTGCCAGGACGTTTGTCCTTCTGCTGCTATGTTTAGGATGGAGGGACGAAGTTGAAAAGAAAATTATAATGGAACTGAAGAAAGAAGTTGAACAATTGAAAAAGAAGAATGAAATGCAAATAGTTAATTTGGTGAAAGGTTTTGAGAATGTATATAGGGTGAAGGACGATGAATGTAAAAAACTAGAAGCTGAGAATGCGGAGTTACAGCGCACTGTTGCAGCCCTTGAGGAGCAAATTGCTAAGCAAGCAGTGCACAATGTTACACAACGTTTCAATGGCGTTGAAGTAACCAAAAATAATGAGGATGGCTATATCAGTGGGAGTTTGGTGTGTGGAGAAATTGGACGTGATACGAGCCCGACAGTTTGTGAAAGAGTTGTGATGGATGCCTCTCCCGTTGTTTATCTAACTAGGGTAGACAACCAAGCTAATGCTGCAAGGGTAGCAGGTGTGAATGATGTTATTGTTGTTAGTCCTTTGTTGGGTGAAGGTGACAATCATTGGGATGGTATGAACTCGTTTGTTCGTAAGATTAAAGGTAAAGTGAGGAAAAATCTGAAGTTACCTGAGTGCGAGTACCAAGAAATAAGGGGTAAGGCGCGTGTAAGGGACAACAAAACTAGAAATGCTGTGTCCGGTGGGGTTGGGTGTGGTGTGGACGGTATGGAACGTGATGACGTGATTGATGTGGAAACAGTTGTGGATGGGAAAAAGGTATTCACAAGGTTTGGGATAACAAATCATAACACGGTGTGGAAGATGATGACCAAGCAAAAGAAAGATGTGATCAGCACTACCTATGATCGATACGGTGGTAGGTGAGTTTTGTTTTTTTGTTTTCCCCTACGAGGTCTTACATACACATTGCATTAGTAGTACATACTGATTGTAGTATTAAAATCATAAACTTGTGTGTAGGGCTGTTATGTGTGTAGGGCTGTTATGCTAATTGTGTGTATTTTTCGGATGTTAGAGCACTAGTTAGGCAATCAGGTGTAAGGGGTAATGTAAGTGATGCGTAAGGTTTTCAGATTACCATTATTGAACAAAGTTTATGTGTTGTATTTGTGGGAAGGTGTAAGTGTTTGTCTTGTTTGGTTTGTGTCCATGTTTGTTGGCAGGTTATTGACGCTTTTACAGAGGTACTGTCGAACGAGCAGGATAGGTTAAATGCGAGAAAAGATTTCCTGGAGAACTCTTATTTTTTTAGCAGCATAGGCTTGTAGGTAATATAATTTGTTTTTTGTTTATCGGTGGTTGATGTTTACAGGACTTGCTAAAAGGGGCAACATGGAAACAAGGTTCAATTACTTGATGGCAAATCTAGATGCTGGTAGGGGTGCACGTTACCTGCATTTCCCACTATGTCACGCTGGTCATTGGACGTTAGTGGTGTACGACACCGAGGATGGAAGCTGGAAGCACTATAATTTGATACATAATAGGTCTGGTACTGGGGATTCACATTATGCTGAGGCGGTGAAACTAGTAAGATGATTTGAGTTGTGTCAAATTTGTACAGATTGTTGGGTACATTGACTTGCATGTGATATAATCTAGCTAGATTGGTTGTTATTATGTAGAAAAATGTTGTGACGGACGTGCAGCGACAATCGATAGTGGTGTATGGTTTCGAACAGTTGGTTGGTACGCAAGATTTTGACATGCCGATGGAATTAGTCACCGAGTGTCCCTAGTAACGGCCAGAAACGTAAGTGGAATATAATTGTTATTGAAATAATTGTGAAGTTGTGTGGCATTTGATATATGTGTTGGTAACAAAGTTGCTTTGTATTTTTTTGTTGCAGCATGGACTGTGCAATAATCGTGTATGCGATAATGAGACAATATATGAACCACGTGGAGGTTAGACGCTCATTGAAAGGTGGTAACTGTAGTGTTTTACAAGCAAACATAGTGAAGATGTTTGTAAATGATCCTATGCGTAGGGTAACGAACAATGTAAGGAGACTGGTGGGGTGATGGTAGTTTAATATCTTTTTAGTTTTTATGGACAATGAAAAGTTTAAATGGTAAAGTTATTTTGGTAGGTTTGAAAGAAATGACAATGTTTAGTCGATTAAGTACTATAATTTCCTATTTTTGAAGTGTTTATAAGTTTTTGTCAGTTGCAGTTGATGTTTGGTGTTGGATGCTGGTATGGATGGTTTTTTTTGTACATAATGAAAATGTGTTGTTTATGTTGAAGTGTATATGTGTAGGGAACGTAATGTTTTGCTCATTTGGTTTTTGTGACGGCCATGTATTGTTGAGGGTTAAGTTGTCTTTGGTTTGAATATGCTGATGATGATGTGAATATGTTATTGGGAGTAATGATATGTGTCAATGGTTGTTGCAGGGGGATTGTATGTAAATTGATGTTAGTGTTTAAGTGGTTGTTGCAAAGAGGTTGTATGTGTATGTATGTTAATGTACTGTGTAGTAGTGAAGAACACAGTTTGTTGCAGGGGCCTACAGCGGTAACTTGGACCAACAAATAGTCATAAGCTTGTGTCATCATTGCTGTCACTGGTGGTTTAGGGTGTAGAAGAATAATTGTTCGTATCAACAGAAATGACAACTGTGTGTAATAACCCCGACCTCCGATTAATGCTAAACCATGATTATTTATGCCTATTAGTAATTTAGAAGGAATTCGGAATTAATTTGCATATGTATTGCATTATTTTTGTGTTTCTATCTGTTTGCGATATAACGATCTGTTCATGTTTTGACTTTGAACTGCGAATTGAAAGCCTTATCGGTGACCGATTCAGAAATTGATTAATGTTTTATGCTAATTAGAGTATATGTGATTTTATGGTAGGTTGAATTAAAATTCGATTTGGAATGTGTAAATTAGATTAAATAATGTTGAATTGCATTAGTTTGCCTAATTACACAAATGCCACTTAGTGGCTTGATTGAGACCAACTTTATTACACCTTATTACACTTAGAAGCATCTCTCCTCAGCCATTTTCTTGGCCAAACCGTAGCAGTAAGAGAGTGTGGGTGAGAACAACTTGTTTTCAACTAAGATTTGGCTTGGAACTTAAGAGAATTGAAGAGGCTTTGCAAATTTGAGCTCATAGACTTGGAATTCAAGGTTTAAGGTAGGAGATTCCCCTTTCAATTGTGAATTTAAGATTAATTCTTACATGGTTCATGGAAGATTAGAGTTTAAAGTCATGAATTGGTTGAAAATGTTGAATTGAGGTTTAAATCATGCATGCATGTTTATATCTTAGCATTTTGAAGTGTTTTCATAGAAGTTCTTGCATGCAAGCCCAAATTCTAGCCTTAGTCCATGAATTCATCATGATTTTGAGCTCAATCTTACATTTGGTCATGTTTTAGAGCATTGGATTTAAAATGAACACTTGCATGTTAAGCTCTTGTTTTGTTCTTGAAGTTTTATTTAAAATTGTGTTTCATTGACTCACCTTTGGACTTTGATTTTACAAATTGATCTTTGAAACATCTTATACTATGAGTTTACAAGTGTTTTCCAGAAAATGGGCCCAAAGGGTTGAGATTTGAGATGTTGAATGCTTGGTTTGAGCTTGGGAGGTAAATCTGGAAATTCCAGAATTTGGCTTTCTCGCTCGAGCGAAGGATTTCACGCTTGAGCGACCATCGTTTGTTTAGAGCTCTGCTCGAGCGAAGAAATGGTGGCTCGAGCGTAAATTGCAAGCTCTCATGTTTTTGGTGCACGCAAACGCATACTCGAGCGACGAGACCTACGCTCGAGCGAAATGCTGTCTCACGCTCGAGCGAGCATCGAGCGAGCATCGGACGTAAAATTTCAACAACCAGTACTTTTGCATTTTTACAGACCGCTCGAGCGAAGGAGTCTATGCTCGAGCGACCCCTCTGTTTTGACAAGCTCGCTCGAGGGAAGGAATCCACGCTCGAGCGAGACCCCTGTTTTCAACAAGTTTTGAAAAATATTTTCTAAGGCATCTTTGCATCCTCATTCCATCCTAGGCATTCCTAGGCCATGTTTAAGACTCTATAGTGAGGATTTTAGGTTAAAAACACACTAAGAACCAACGACGTAAGTTTTGTGCAATTAGAATGTGTGTTTCAAGTATGTGTCTGTTATATGTTATGTAGGTTACGTGCCGCGTATCGTGTGATCAATCTGCTCCGTCTATATGTTTCAAGGCCAACTGTGAGTAATAATTTAGTAAAGTTATGTTCAAACTGTATTTACTTTCTGTGTGATAAAACATGGTCTGTTTTCCGAAATAATATGTTCTGTACAATGAATGATTGTTCAATTTTGATATGTATTCGTGACATCCTTAGCATCATGTAATATCTGTTGCATTGTTACCGTATCGGAGGTTCCTTTATGGAATTTATTTACATGCACTGTTACCGTCTGGGAGGCCTATTCTGAGGCTCGACTTCGCTCATTGCGGATCCGGAGGTTCCCTTATGGAACTGGTTATTCGTAACCTCACGTGTATACGTTCTGTTCTGTTAATACTAATGGATGTATCACGTAAACTTAATCATGACTTATGGTTTCTGTCTGTATATGATCTGGACAAATGACGAATTTGATACAAATCTGAATTATGATTTCTGAATCTGTACGAACTCAATCATTGAAACCCTTTACTCTATTATTATTCACTGGGCTTTCGCTCACAGTTTATATTATGTATGTAGGTGAGCCACGACCGGGGCGAGTTGTGACCTTACGTTTCGCTTTTGTCGACCTAGCTGTTGTGCCTCCCGAGGAGATTCTGAACGAAGCCTAATGCCATGGCTATTTTTTTTTTTTTTTGTATTCATGCTAGTCTTCGTGTATGCTCTGTAAAGTCAGGTCTTCGGAAGTACATTCTGTAAATACCTTGTAAATATTGTGTATCTGGACTGGCATGTTTATGTATATATAAATAAGTTTTGAAATGTTCTGTCTCATGTACATTATCACAGCTCATTGGACCTTGTCTATTTTGCATTATTGCTTCCGCAGCCCCTTATTTTTTTGCTAAATTGTTCAGAGGCCTTTGGTAATCCATGGATTACTGGCCGGTTACGGTGCTAAACCTACAAGGGCGGGTTTGGGTCGTGACACTATGACACGTTGTTGGTTACGGTTGGGTTTTTTTTTTTTGGGTATGTTTACGTGTATCTAAATCAGTGTGGTGAAGAGATTCAATCATTAATGGTTGGATGAAATATGAATGGAAAACATGTAGTGGGACACATTAGTTGTGTATCTTAGTGTGTGACGATGGGGTGCTGTTATAGTGAGTTAACGCAATGTCATTTGCATGGTAGGGATCGATTAACATTTATGCCTTCAAGCCAATCATGAATGGCAACTGTATAATGGTGCTACCAACTACTTTGTCGTAAACACACTTACTGTATTAGTTGACGGAAAGGCAAGTCCTTATAACAGAGTTTGCTGTATTATTTGAAAGAAAGCCAGTATTAATAACTGAGCGTAACTGTACGGGGAGCAAATATTCCGGCAAGCCCGTACTCCTTTCTTCCCAGTTCCCTGTCTGTCCGATCGACCTGCGAACACAACGGCGGTGAGCTACTCGGCGATGTGTGGCCGAAAAACCCCTCCGACGGTCAAGTTAGCACACACTCAGGGATAGGGAGAAAGAGGAGAGAGTTAAATGTCTAAGTGTATCTCACCAAATGATCATCCGTTTAAGCATAGGGGGCGCAGACACGCTTATATACCTTATGCACCCATAATCTACTCCCATTAGTCTCTCGACATGTGGTACTGTTATCCCATCTGTCAGCACAAATCCAACAATCACCACCCAACCAAACTGTCAGGATATCTTAGCGAAGCCCGGCAGACCGACAGAATCACCGCGGCCTCACACGACCGTACTGCGCCGTATGCCTGAATGCTCACTAGCCGAGCTCCATACCGACCGAGCTTAGTTGCATTCTGGCAGAGCCGAACTCGAAATAGGTCACGTAGGTGAAACAAAGGCCTTCCTACCGAGCTAAAGGCGCGAGCCTTCCTACCGAGCAACGCAAGTAGCACAGTTCCGACCTATGCAAGTTCAAATAGC
This sequence comes from Camellia lanceoleosa, assembly GCA_025200525.1. NCBI lineage: Eukaryota > Viridiplantae > Streptophyta > Magnoliopsida > Ericales > Theaceae > Camellia > Camellia lanceoleosa. The sequence goes on from CM045765.1 coordinate 133,587,555, forward strand.
TCGGTCTTGGGCTTTAGCCGAGCAGCCCCATCTCCGGGCAAGCCTAGAGCTATCCTGGCCCAAACGCGCTAGGCCTTCAACTTGCCCGGCCCTTTCCATGACCCATTTCCAGCTCATAAAACCTCCCTTTCAGTAACAATGATAAAAAAAATTGTTGAAAAACATGGACGTGTGTCTGCTCACACGATTATTAGAAAGGAAACATGTAAAAATGTAATTCTCCCAAGCAAAAAACGGGTATAATAAGAAGTTTATTTAGCGTTTCTGTAACACTTTTTATGAGCTACGGAATTGGTGTAGATGTGTCTGATTATAGTGGTGTGGCTAAATAGGTTCCTTGTATGTTTTCCTGTTGTGATTCCCCATGCGTCCATATCTGCCGCATCTATTTTGCTGCACATGCTCTCCCCTTGACAGGAATCTTTTTTTCTTTGGCCTACCGGGTGGACGTTTCACAGCGGGAGGGTTGATGGTGAAGTCATTTGGGTTGAACGGCGGTTACTCGACGGTGGAAATTGGATAAATACTGGAAGCGTATATTGAACGGTACGTAGACACGTGAAAGTATGGTTCGATCAATGTGTTCAAATCTCGACCACTTTTTCGAACAGCAACTGTGGCATATGCATATGGAAATCTATTAAACTGGCATTTGAAACATGAACATGTGCGGTGTTCGATATCAACCACGACGAACGGGAAAGTGTAAACCTCGTAAATGTCTACATTTGATTGGCTCACTCTCTATGACCTCCCCTTATTGAATGCTTTTTCAAGACGAGACTCCATTTTGGGACATATTGTGCCAGTCCATGTTTGGGGTGCAACTCTTCGTTTTGTCATTTGCCACATTAATTTGGCTCTGATACTATCAACCATATTAGTGATTAGGAGGTTTCGCGCTTCACGAATCCACGAGTTGAATGATTCCGTAGCATTTGAATACATTTCACCGTAACACCTTCCCCTGAAAATGCGTAGCACATGTTAGTGAATAAAAAATGACCATTACGTCAATATGTGGTATACATTACAATTTCTGTAAGCACATATGAAACGTATTGGAAAAATGCATTTGCCCAATGTTGAGGATGTGCATTTGCTAGGAATTTCGATGCTATTATTCGGCCTGATTTGTGGAATTGTTCAACTTTATGGTTGAATGCAGTAACAGTTGGCGCATATGCACAATGTCGTAATTTGCTTACTAAACCAGCCTGATGCATACTGTTCGTGTAACGCAGTCTGTCCCTTAGATTCCGTTGCAAATGTTGGAGACAGAAAGCATGTTGCGCATTTGGGAAGATGGTGGACATCACTTTAAGTAATCTGAGATTCTAATCAGATATGAATGTGAGGGGTCTGTCACCATGCACCACCTGGGTGAGATGGTGAAGGAACCAAGTCCATTTGGAGGTGTTCTCGAAGTCCACGACCGCATAAGCTAAAGAGAATAAACCTACATATCTGCACAGAGTTTGGGGTTGTTAGTGGTATGTGAACATGTTAGGGTGCATAAATGTAGCCAGTATGAGTGAATGACAACAATGGGTAGTATGTGTTTGGTAAATGTGGTTGGGTGTGAATGTTGAATTGATGTTATAGTAGTTGAATAAACTGACCTTGGTTGCCGTCTTTCGCAGTCGCGGCAAGTAAGAACCCTTTGTAGCGACCTTTAAGGAACGTGGCGTCTAGGAATAGCAGTGGACGACAATGGGTGAACCCATCGATGCATGCTTTGAATGAGATGAAGTAGTGTGTGAACTGGTGGGTGTCGTCATCATATTCAATATTGATGTAGGTACCGGGGTTGTGTTTAGTTGCTGTGTTACTGTACCAATGCAACTGGTCAAACAAAATAGAGTATGCACCAAACAATTCTCCTCTTGCTTTTTCGACCCCTAACTCGCCATACAGTAAGTGATGTCCAGACTGTAGTCTTGTTTCAAGTCTAAAATGACTTCGGCTGCACGAGGTAAGTGACCTACCACGCACACGTTCTACTATGATGTCTGCGACAAGATCAGAACTGACAAGTGGATTTGTGGATGTACGGACAGCAACGCCGCAATTGTGTTCACTGTTCCATTTACATAGGTAGAAGAATCTGTTGACTTCCAATTTCCTTGCGTGTACAGCCCAAGTGCATCTCTTTGATTCGTTCATAGCACAAACAGCCGTTACCCGAATGGAGTTGTTTTTAACAAACTTGATATGGAACCTATATTCGACGACGTATTTCCGTAATACGTTACAAAATTCTGAAGCACCGCCTTCGAAGTGCTGTCCAATATGGGTAAATCCGTTAGCCCGTGGAGTGGAAAGGAAGATGTTCTCTTCGTGTGGACAAAATGAATGTAGTAGGTCGATTTCATCTTCCATTTCGACCTCATTTAGTAGTCTTCCAACAGGTTTGGTGATGGTTTGGGTCTGCACAAGATCAGTGTCAAGATTATTGCTCCCCTCCACATGGTGTTTTTCGATGACCACTTCAACTAACTGCAAGCCGAACGAACGGGCAAGGCAAATCATATTCTGCATGTCAACATCATTCTGTAATGAGAAGTTATTATACCCCGAGATCTTGTAGAACAACAGAATTGATCCTGATGTGAGGCCGTCGAACTTGGAACAAACATAATCCACAAATTCGGCAAAAGTGTGTGATGGTTGCAAACTGTATGCAACATTTGTGGACCGATAACAACATAACAGCATCATGAAGACGTCCATCTACACAATTAAACAAGTACACATAGTTAAACAAATAAAAATGATCTGTCAGTACAAAATGAAATTTATACAATATGAATGCAATTGAAAAGCAGTTTGTGAACGATTTGTGAACTGGTGTGTTTTCATAATCGTCCCACTGGGCAGTGAATGGGATTTCCCAATCTCGTCCCACAACCGGCATTGGAAATGATTTGTGAACTGGTGTGTTCTGTGTTGGAATGATGAGGGAAAACTGTCTAAGACATACCTGTGTGAAGCTGGTGGTGGTGATGTTAATTGCTTGATTTTAAGTATGCCACACAAAACCAAAATGAATTTAAAAGGTAAACCCTACTTGGAAAGCGCATACACAAATTTTCAACAATCTCACCCCACAAAAGTAGGGATTACACATACCCAAAATGAGCAGAAAAACCCATAAAATACGTAAGGGCATATTAGGTCACTGAGCGCCCATTAACTTTCAAAAAGGATTTACGGTAGGCAATCCCCTAAATAGGACTTGCGATTGAAACAAAAAATCAGCAGGACCAAACATAACGGTAGCGTTTGGTAACGTTTACGTTTTTTGTTTATATTTACAAAAATTTTATAAACTGTTTTTTGTTTATTTTTAGAAAAACATAAATTATAAACGCGTTTGATTTGAACAAAATTTAAAAAAAAAATTAAAAGCATAAACTAAAAAATATGTTTGTTCAAGTCTAAAATATTTATATTTATATTTATTATTTATGACAATGGAATCACACACATTATAATTGAAAAAAATTAATTAAAAAAATAATTGAAAAAAAAATTAATTGGAAAAAAAATTATTTGAAAAAAAATAATTGAAAAAAAATTTAATTGGGAAAAAAATTTATTGAAAAAAATTTATTTGAAAAAAAAATAATTGAAAAAAAAGCAATTGAAAAAAAAGTTATTTGAAAAAAATAATTAATTGAAAAAAAATTTATTTGAAAAAAAAAATTAATTGAAAAAAAATATTTGAAAAAAAAATAATTTAAAAAAAAATTGAAAACTAAAAACATATACTCATTTTTTGAGTTTACGTTTTTTCTTCAAATTTATAAACTAAGACAACCATTTATAAGCCAAAAAAATTAGCAAACTTAAAATGACACATTTCTTTTCTCTATGACGCATATTCTCGTAAGAAAAAAAATGTCTAATTATTTCATGTTTATTAATTCATTACCAAAATCCTTGAATATAAGTAACTAAAATAAATTTATATAAAATTTAGAGAATTAAAAGTGTAACAACCTAGATTTTTAATTATTCTGTAGAATTTATACTGATATTATTTAATCACAGTTAGGAAAATATATAATTTATTATATATTATTATGTGTAATTTTGTAAAATAATATAATTATTAAAAGTTTAGGGGTCAAATTATAAATAATAATAATAATAATGGATGTGGTAGTAAAATAAATTATTAATTTTCTGTTGGTATACGATATAGTATAATTTAATTAAGAATTAATTATGTTTATATAATTATATTAAAATATTGGGCCAAAGTGTAATTATCTTAAATATCCATTAAAGATAAGAATGAATCTTTATAATTGATTATCGAATCTGTTGGACGATTCGGGGCCACGTATGCGCCTTATCTCCCTATAAATAGGGAGGCGTTTCACCTGGAGAAAAAAGAAAGAAGAAAGAAAAGAAAAGGAAAGGAAAGGAAAGAAAGAAAGGCCCCGTTTGTTTTGAAGTAGAATAGAAGGAATTGATAGTGAGGAGATTAATAGTGAGGAGACTGTTAGTGAGAGGACTACTAGTGAGGGGATTAAGAAAATTGTGTTTGTTTGATAACCAACGGACTAGTGATCATGTTTGTTTTGAAATATAGGAATGGGATTAACCATGTAAAATTACACAAATACCCTTGTTGTATTAGTATTAAATTTATGCTTATACCAATTAATAAATGCATTACCCAATTAAATTATTCAAAAATTAAAATTAAAATCATATAATTAAAAATAAAAAAAAATTAACTATTTATTTATTTATTTATTATTATTATTATTAAAGAAACCCACTTTTGCCATTCCTATCTCTACTAATAAAATTCAACTATTAATAAATAATATATATACCTATTATTATTATTATTATTATTATTATTATTTATTATTATTATTATTATTAAAGAACCCCACGTTTCTTCTTCTTATTAAAGAAATCCACTTTTGCCTTCCACTGTGAGTTCACCGACATAGATAGATAGATAGATAGAGAGGGGAAGAGAAAGTCAATGGCGAAGAGGAAGAAACGTGAATGGAGAGAGCCTGTGGAGAAGAAAATTATCTCCGTAATCAATCCCTCAACTGAGGAGATCAAAGATATATATATTAGCTGCATATATATATATATATGTATATCATATGCTATATCTTTTGATTTGTATATGTTTTGTTTGATTTAATCGAAGATCGGAGCATCACTCTTCAATTTTACTATTCTGATTTGCAATTTGTCTACATTTCTGTTTGGTTTGTGAGACATCGAATGAAATATACATATGCATATATATATACATATATATATGATAAGAGAACAGAGATAGACTGAGAGAGAAGGAGAAGAAAAGAGGGTAAACAAGTAAATTACTCTCCTAATACCAACGGACTAATATTCAATACCAAGTGTTGGGGCAAACTAACAATCCCAACGTCCAAGGCCCATCAGAAGCCCTTTGGCTTATGAATCCATTCCCCAAATCTGTAAACAAATAGAAGGTATGATCACTGTTCATCATTCACAGTCCACTCCAGACTGTGAAAGAGGAAAACAAACAGGGCCAAAAGGAAAAGAAAGAGAGAAGGGAAGAAAGAAAGAAATGAGAGAAAGAAAGGAAAAATAGTGGAAGTTGAGAAGGTTTTTAGTAGTGGAAAGAAAGATTGAGGTATTAATGTTAAGATGAGTTATATTATACCTTGAGTTACCATTATATGTTTTACGTATGTTTTGACTTACCATATTTATTTTATACAAATTATGTTTTTATAAATTATATTAAGTTATATTAATATTTCAGTTACGTAGTTTAATTTCTGAACCCTATTTATTAAAAGGAAACCCATGAATATGTTTATTTTATATTTTAAGAATATTTGACTATAACCTTATAAACAATTATGTTTTGTAAGTACCACCACGGGAGTCACATGCCTTGGGAGACTTAAATAACCATTGGTCTCTATTTAACCACTTTGTGGTCCTTTGTTTGTCATGGATTCATTAACCTCTGTTCTGTGCGGAGCAAAGTGCTGTGCGGAGCTAAGTGCTACACTGTTGTGGGAGCCACCTCTAGAATCCGTACAAGCAACCTCTTGAGTCCGTACCTCTGTTTTGACTGTCACTCTTGTGACCTCTGTTCTGTTCTGTTCGGCACCGTGGTTATGGTTATTTACTTACATAATTTCTATATTTCAGTTTCTGCCACCAATGATTTATTTACCAAACTGAATTATGTAAAAGTTTTGCCTAACTAACTATCCATGGTTATTTCGTGTCCCTTATACTCTTGGTATAATATTTCTCACTCTGCCATGTGCTTATAGCTGTTTACCAATTTTCAGGAAACAATGCAATTCAGGAATAGTTTTTGGAAAGTCTTAGACGTGGGGTTGCGGAATAGACACACACAGCACTTTTATAATATTTTTTCTATGTAAATATCGACATTTTTTGTCAATAAATTTTGTAATAAAAATAGAAGTTCCGATAATTATTTTGGTACCCTCATTTAAATATTACTTCCGCTCGCGTTTATTTATTTGTTCAAGAATTGGTTGTAGGTAACTTCAGTTGCTGGCCATCACGATGCTTATTCCTTGGGTATGAGGAGCGGGTCGTGACAAGTGGTATCAGAGTAATGATTTATAAAAATAAATAAATCATCATTGGAGTATAAGACACACGCACATTTAAGAAGTAGGGTAGCGGGTAATTAGTTCCTAAATATTATATTTTATTAGTCGATTTAATTATATTATAATTTTATATGATTATATATATATATATGTTAAATTTTATTTTATTTTTTTGTGCATAATTTGTGAAGGATAATAGATATAAATTATATTTGGTATAGTCAAAGAAGGAAAAGAAAAGAAGGATGTCAGGCTCAAGCATCTACCAAAATTATAATATAATTAAATATATATATAATTTTCAGTTCAGTATTCAAAAAAAAAATTTAATTCAACTTTTAAAGATGGGTTCAAATTATAAAGATACTAATTTTGAAACTATTTTCCATCAATGAAAAGTTCATCTAAATTTTTTTTCAATTCTTGCATATGATTCTGTCATTGTGTTCTCATTTTATTTATTTATTTATTTTTGTCGTAAACAAAATGAGTGAAAAGTTTTTAAAGTTACCAATTATTTCTCATTTTGGTCCAAACCAATTTTTGACAATTATACAGTGAGTTGTTTTTGGTAAAAAATTTTTTAAGTAATATTTTCTATCAGATTAATCATCTAATATATATTTATCAGAGTACGCAGCAGATAGTTTACACATATGACAAATTTCGAGAACGAAATTTTAAAAGGAGGGAAGATTGTAACAACCCAGATTTTTAATTATTCTGTAGAATTTATACTAATATTATTTAATCACAGTTAGGAAAATATATAATTTATTATATATTATTATGTGTAATTTTGTAAAACAATATAATTATTAAAAGTTTAGAGGTCAAAATATAAATAATAATAATAATAATAATGGATGTGATAGTAAAATAAATAATTAATTTTCTGTTGGTATACGATATAGTATAATTTAATTAAGGATTAATTATGTTTATATAATTATATTAAAATATTGAGTCAAAGTGTAATTATCTTAAATATCTATTAAAGATAAGAATGAATCTTTATAATTGATTATCGAATCTGTTAGACGATTCGGGGCCACGTATGCGCCTTATCTCCCTATAAATAGAGAGGTGTTTCACCTGGAGGAAAAAGAAAGAAGAAAGAAAAGGAAAAGAAATAGAGAAGGGAAGAAAGAAAGAAATGAGAGAAAGAAAGGAAAAATAGTAGAAGTTGAGAAGGTTTTTAATAGTGGAAAGAAAGAGTGAGGTATTAATGTTAAGGTGAGTTATATTATACTTTGAGTTACCATTATATGTTTTACGTACATTTTGACTTATCATATTTATTTTATACAAGTTAAGTTTTTATAAATTATATTAAGTTATATTAATATTTCAATTACGTGGTTTAATATCTGAACCCTATTTGTTAAAAGGAAACCCATAGATATGTTTGTTTTATATTTTAAGAATATTTAACTATAACCTTATAAATAATTATGTTTTGTAAATACCACTACGAGAGTCCCATGCCTTGGGGGATTTAAATAACCATTGGCCTCTGTTTGACCACTTTGTGGTCCTCTGTTTGTCATGGATCCATTAACTTTGTGTTAGTGCGAGCAAAGTGTTGTCTTGGAGCTAAGTATTACACTGTTGTGGGAGCCACCTCTAGAGTCCGTACGAGCCACCTCTTAAGTCCGTATCTACATTACATTTGTCACTCTTGTGACCTCTACTGCTACGTTACATTACCGTGGTTATGGTCATTTACTTACATAATTTCTGTATTTCAGTTTCTGTCATCAATGATTTATTTACCAAACTGAGTTATGTAAAAGTTTTGGCCTAACTAACTATCTATGATTATTTCGTGTCCTTTATACTCTTAGTATAATATTTCTCGATACGCCATGTGCTTATAGTGTTTACCAATTTTCGGAATCAATGCAATTGAAATAGCTTTTGGAAAGTCTTAGGCGATGAGACTCTGAATAGACACACCTGACACTTTTATGATATTTTTCTATGTAAATATCGACCTTTTGGTCAATAAATTTTGTAATAAAAATAGAAGTTCAGATGATTATTTTGGTACCCTCATTTAAATATTACTTACTTCGCGTTTATTTATTTGTTCAAGAATTGGTCGTAGGTAACTTCAGTTACTGGCCATCACGATACTTAACCCTTGAGTAGAGGGAGCGAGTCGTGACAAAAAAGTTCCAACTACTATACACAATCTTCTATTATTAGAAAATTTGTGAATTTTTGTATTGGTAGTTATGAATTATTATGATATAATTATAAAAGGAAGTACTATAAGAAAATTGTCAACTTTATAGTTATGTTATAATCATGGGTTATTTATATGATGACCTATAAATTATTGAAAATTATTATTTTAACTTCATAAACTATAAAAATATGTAAATAAATTTCTTAAATTATCAAGAAATATCATTTTGTGATTGTGTTATAAATCATCTTGATGTTGAAATTATAAAAAGCATATTTTCTCTTATAAAAAGACATACCATAAAAACCTTTTAGTAATAGTCATATTATTAGGTCCAACCCTTTGGTGAATTAGAGGGCACTGGTTAGTTTGCTTGCAACTTAGCTCGTGGGAGCAAGGCTACGCAAGAAAATCAAAAAATTTGCAAATTGAATTGGTCTAGATCAATGGTAGGTATGATTTAGTTTTTTTAATTCATAATTCAATTCTGACTTGAAAATTTGGAGAATTGGTCTCCGCAAATTGGTTCTAATTTTAGGTCAATGGTTCTAGACCGTATAACTTAAACTGAAACGATATAACTTAAACTTAAACCATATAGCTTAAAATTTGGGGAATTGGTCTCCACGAATTGATTCTAAGTTTAAATTGAAACGGACCGTATAACTTAAACCATATATATTTATTTATTAGATATTATATTTGTTTAAGTTAATGGTGAAATTTATTTGCTAGATGTTATATTTATTTAAGTTAATAGTAAAACAATGTGTATATTTATATTTTGAAAGTTTATATTTCGAAAAATTATATAGATTAATGTTGAACAATGTTTGCTTAACAATAATATTTGGAACACAAAAACCAAACACAGAATGAGACACAACCCTCCCATTCTGTATTTGATTTATGTGCACATAAACTTACTCGTTTGCTTAATGTTATGTTTTTGCTTAACTGATAAATATTATAAGAATAATTTGTTTGATAGACATGTTATTATTATTTTTGAAATTTATGATAAGTTAATTTTTCTTTAAATGTTATAAGATTTTTCTTAGGAACAAATTATATAAGCTGTGTTTTTAAATAGTTTGATTCATCTTAATTTCACGATTTTAATTTGATTTGATTTTAATTTTTATGAAAATGTCAGTGATAGATTAGTTCTAATTTTGTTCCAAATCAATTTAAACAGGGCAATATTTACCCCTAGGGAGAGGCAATCCATTGGTCTACCTGTGGGCACAGCCTATAAACTTGACAGAAAATATAAAAATATAATAGTATTGCTATTTAAGATTTTATTAAAAAAAAAAATTAGATTGAATTTTTAAATTTAGTGATATTAAAATCAATTAGGATATTAAAGGTAACATTTTTTTTCATATCTTCTCTAATTATCAATCAATTATATTACTTATACATCATTAGATCAATAAAATGAATTTAAAAAATAAATTTATATATGGTTTTTCAAAATAAAAATATGTGAAAATAAAAAATAAAAAAACTTAAATATGGGGCTGAATCTTGGTCAGTTGAGTTTACAATTGACCCATTGACGTGTTAGACGCAACCTGTCAGCCCAGCTCACGAGCCCATAAGTAAGCCTTAAACATTAATTTTTGGGACTTACATGCAGTTCTCAGTAGATAAGTTTATTGTCTAATAGCTACTTTAACATTTAAAAAAATATATAATAAAATACTAATTATTGATTTTTAATAATAATTTAAAAATTTTCTCATAAAAAATATTATTGATTGTCAATTTTTAATGACATATTTAGAAAATTATCACAAAAAATATCACTAATTGTTAATTTTTAATGACAGATTTAAAAATTGTCTTATATTTTTTGTTTGTCAATGATTCTGTTAAGACTAGCTTTCAGTGACGAATTAATAAAATTTAATGAGAATTAAATTCAGATTAATGCTTGAGGCCCCCAAAATAGGTGACCTCCACGACTCCCAATTAATTGGTGACCACTCATTATGTATTTTTTTCCTTCTCTCTTTCTCTCTCTCTCACACACACAGGTGCCCTTCCGCTCTCTCACACAGGTGCGTAGGGGGTCATGGGGGTCTGTAGCACTTTTATTAAATTCAACTATTAACGCCTGTTGATAATTTACTGCTAAATGGTTTGTGTGTCAATTTAAGATAATTCTATTTTCACATACTAATCCCCTTAGTACACATACTTAATGAATCCCTCCTCAATATACACATTATAAAAATATAAATTTTCAGTACACATCTCTATATTTCAATATTACTTTCATTTTCAATTTTATAAAAATGGTATTTCAATGTTTGGTTTCAATTTTTGAATCACTTTTTTTATAAAAAAAAAATTGAGAAAAATACAAATTAATTTAATAAAAAAATACCATTTTTTTTTATTAATTTTTTAACTTTTTAACCCCTAAAAAGATAAAACCATATTGAAAGATGAAGTTTTTATTTATTTATTTTTGAAAACATATTATAGAACTAGGCCAAATAGAGCTTTATTTATTTATTTATTTTCCCATTCACCCTCCTTTCCTTATTGCGTTGCTACTACTTTCAACTCTCTATCACTCGACCACCACTTCTAACTCATCATCATCCATCCTAGACCTCCAGTCAATCTTGAGTGATTCTTGATGGGAGGCCGATAGGAGTGTATGGCTCATAATGAAAGTAATCATAGATGAAGAGAAGAAGGAGAAAAAAAAATAGCGAGAGGAATGGCGGATGAGAGGTGGCGTTAGCGATAGAAAATTATTGTACTATTTTAGAATTAAGATTTGAATAAAAGAAGATGAAGGTATTCTGATATTTTGATTTTAAGACAAAATTATATTAATAAAAATGGTAAATTACACTTACATCCCTTAAGGTTTGAATTTAATACATATCACCCTTAATGTTTGAGAAATTTTACTAACTTTCCTGTCATTGTATTTATTGAGACGGAATGAAAATATTGAACTCGTATACTCTCTCTTTTCTTGTTTTACTTTAATTTCTGTGTTTTCTTTTCGTTTCCTTTGCTTTATTTTTTTTTAAATGTAATTTTCTCTATTTTTCTAATAGGAGTTGTTACCTTTTATATAAGTAAGGGATTTGTGAAATGAGACTATTTACCACAAGAGTAGCAATGTAATTTCCAGAATGTTAGGGATGGAATGTAATTAGACCAAACATCAGAAAATGTTGATATAATTTACCCTAATAAAAAATTTCATTAATTATCTATATATTATATAAGGAAAATGAGATTTTTAGTGAGGAGTCTTGTAAAAGTTTCAATATCTCATACTAATTTTCTTAATTTTAAACAATTAAAAAAATCTCCATTAGCTACCTTTTATTTGATAATCACACGTCATAAAAAGAAATAAAAAATAAATTATTTTACTCATATGAAATGAATCTTAGGACAAGTTTGGAATCTTTCAAAAAAGATAAAAAGATAAAAAGTTACTCAAAAAGTTAAAAAGTTAACATTATTCATCAAAAGTCAATAATTATGGCTGCACAATTCTCAATTCGAATTTTTCTCTGCAAATCAATTTTTACAATTTTTTATTACACATTTTTCCATAAAAAGTCAAAAAGTTAATCCAAACATTTATATTTTCAACCTCAATTTTTTAGTCCAAAAAGATAAAAAGTGCACTTATTTAGGATACCCCAAACAACCCCTTATACTCTTGTCCCATTTAAGATAATCCCACATCGGAAAAAGAAGAAGAAAAAAAAAAAGAGTTGTTTTACTCATATAAATTAAATCTTATACTCTCATCCCATTTAGAGAGGAGCCTCGTAAAAATTTTAATATCTCATACTAATTTTCTTGATTTTCTTAATTTTAAACAATTAAGAAAATCTCCATTGGCTAACTTTTATTTGATAATCTTACATCGGAAAAAGAAAAAAAAAAAAAAAAAAGGTTATTTTACTCATATGAAGTGAATCTTATACTTCAATCCTATTTAATATTATAGTATTGTGCATGTTTCAATTCAATATAGTTTAAATTTTAAAAAATTTAATTAATTAATTATGACCTAACTGATTAGGCTAAATTATTTTTGATTTGTTGATTTAACCGTGATTTTAGCATTTTTATCAAAATAAATTGATTAGATTTGTTTGATTTGAAATAAACTAAAGATTGATCTAATTAAATATTGAAAGACTGAGATTGCTTGATTAGAAATAAATTTTCCGTCCAAATAATTGTTAACTTTTATTTCATAATCCCACATCGAAAAAAAGAAAAAAAAAAAAGTGAGTTGTTTCACTTATATAAAGTGAATCTTAATAGTATAGTATTGTGTATACTTTAATTCAAGACAATTTAAATTTTAAAATTAAAATAGCATTTAAAAGTTTTAATTAATTAATTTTTGTATAAGTTGGTTGGTCACTTGACCTAACCATTAGGCTGAACTATTTTGGATTTGACCGATTCGCTGGTTTAATCGCGATTTCTCATACTGATTATATTAATTTTAAACAATTAAAAAAAAAATTCATCGGCTAACTTCTATTTAACCATATAAAAATAAAACTCTAATTAGTTTATGATTTATTTTATAATTTCACATCGGGAGAAAAAGAAAAATCAAAATTTGTTTCATTATCTATCTATATATTATATGAGGAAAATGAAGTTTTTAAGGAGAAGTCGTCTAGGAGTTCCAAACTCTTATTCTAAAATTATTGAATTTTCTTAATTTTAAACAATTAAGAAAATTCTCACTGGTTAACTTCCATTTTAACTTTTATTTTACAATCTCACATACATGTTTTGATTTTAAAAATAATTTTGTATGGGATTTTGAAACTATCATAATATTTAATTTTAAAATAATTACAATCTTACATCGAAAAAAGAAAGAAAAAGTGAATTGTTTTACTTATATAAAGTGTTATAATCCTACATCAGGAAAAGAAAGAAAAAATGAGTTATTTCACTTATATAAGGTGAATCTTATAAATAAAATTTTGAGAGAAACGCCTTCTAGATGCTTATTCCAGAATTATTGAATTTTCTTAATTTTAAAAATTTCAATTGGCTAGCTTCTATTTACATTTTATTTTACAATTCCAAATTGAGAAAAAAAATGAAAAAAGTAAATTGTTTAATTTCCGTAAAGTGAATCTTGTGCTCCAATATATATATATACATATATTATTGTTTTTTCTTAATTTTAAACAATTAAAAAAATCCACATTGGTTAGTTTTTATTTAATTTTTATTTTACAATCTCACATCGGAAAAAGAAAAAAAAAATTGCATTATTTCACTTATATAAAGTGAATCTTACGTTCTCATTTATATAAGCAAAAAAAGATTTTTAGTGATAAGTCCTATAACCAATACCAATTTTTTAATTTTATTTTCTAAATTTTAAACAATTAAGAAAATCTCCATTGGTTAGTTTCTATTTAATTTTTATTTTACAATCTCACATCGACGTTTTGATTTTAAAAATAATTTTGTATTAGATTTTGAAACTCTTATAATATTTAATTTTAAAATAATTACAATCTCACATCAAGAAAATAAAGAAAAAGTGAGTTGTTTTACTTATATAAAGTGAATCTTATACTTTTATTTAATATTATAGTATTGTGCATGTTTCAGTTTGACTAATTCCTTTGGTTTAATCATTTTTAGTTTAAGCTGATTCCTTTGGTGTAAGTGGTTTTAATTTGTTTTATCAAAATATATTATTTAGATTTGTTTGATTTGAAATAAATTAAGATTGACCTTATTAAAAATTGAGCAATGAGATTGCTTGTTTAGTAATGAACTTCCCACCCAAACAACTGTTAACTTTTATTTTACAATCTCACATCAGGAAAAGGAATAAAAAATTAGTTGTTTCACTATATAAAACTTGTGCTCCCATTTAATATTGTAGTGTTTTTATGTTTTGATTCAAGATAGTTTAAATTTTAAAAGTTTTAATTAATTAATTTTTGTATAAGTTTGTTGGTCCTTTGACCTCACCGATAAGGTGAACCGTTTTTATTTGGTGACTTCTTTGGTCTAGCTGCGATTTTAGCGATTTTATCAAAATATGTTGGTTAAATTTGTTTGAGTCGAAATAAATTAAAGATTCATCTAATTAAAGATTAGCGGCTATGATTGTTTGATTGAAATAAATTTCCGCCAAAACAATTGTTAACTTTTAAACAATTAAGAAAATCTCTATTGGCTAGCTTTCATTTAACTTTTATTTTATAATCTTATATTGAGAAAAGAAGGAATAAAGTGAATTATTTGGTTACATAAAGTGAATCTTATACTCACATTTATATAAACAAAATGAGATTTTTAGTGAGAAGTTTTATGATCAATATTGCATATTAATTTTTTAATTTTCTTAATTTTAAACAATTAAAAAATCCTAATTAGCTAGTTTTCATTTAACTTTTATTTTACAATTTCACATAGAGATTTTGATTTTAAAAATAATTTTATATGGAATTTTGAAACTCTTATAATATCTCTCCTTAAAAATATGAGGTTTTTTTTTGAAGGTCCACTGGTATTATGATTTTTATAACATGAAGGACACTCAATATTTTCATGATGTCTAAGGTCCTTAACATCAATCCAAAGAAAATTCGATCGGAGAATTTCTCTGGACAAATCCTGAAGAAAATTTCAAATTTCTCTGGACATATCCTGAAGAAAATCTCACGGAGAATTTTTCTAGATTCAACAAAGAAATTTCACTCTCTACTCCAAAGAAATTTACTCATTTCCAAAGAAAATTCCCTCTAACTAGAAATTCACTTGTTGTCTCTGAGTTTGATAGAAGGGTTCAAAAATATAACCAATACGAGACACAATGCAATACATGGAACTAAAGAGTGTGCATCTTGATATTGATAGCTCACCAATGCCTTGAATCAACACTTCTGTTAACACTGTAAATTTCTCTGCCCTTCTATTCTCCAAATTTCTCTACTTTTCATATACTTCCCACTCTCCCAGACAAATTTTTCTGTCTTTTCACAAAATTACATCTCCAGAGAAATTTGAAAATTTCTCTCTTCTTAGAGAATGATTATTTGGGGAGAGAGTGGACAAAATTGAAGCGGAGAGAGAGAAAAACAAGACACATATGTATGTACTCTTTCTTGCCAGTATGGGTTCTCTCTTTGGTTGAAAGAGGAAATCAATAGAAGATCAATAAAAAATAATCAAGATGAGGAGAAGGCACTGATCAGGGGCTAAAAAGGAACACACACACAGGGAGGGTCAGCCTCTTTGGCTGACATCTTTCTTCTCTCCCTCTCGACTGAAAAACAAGACACTAATACACATACATATTAGCTTCACCACAGCTGACTTCATTTTTGAGCTTCACACCACACACCTGAGCTTCAACCCATGCACATACCATACACATAGTCACACACATACCAGCAAAC
Organism: Camellia lanceoleosa; assembly: GCA_025200525.1. Taxonomy (NCBI): domain Eukaryota; kingdom Viridiplantae; phylum Streptophyta; class Magnoliopsida; order Ericales; family Theaceae; genus Camellia; species Camellia lanceoleosa. Next base: position 133,603,835 of record CM045765.1, read on the forward strand.
ACACACACACACATAGACGGAGGGACTCAATATTCAACACACTCTCTCTCTTTCTCACATGGAGACCTAGCCATTTCACACCAATCAGCAGTATGGATGATGGCTTAGCCGAACCACGAGGGTTGATGTCGGTCGATTGTGAAAAGCGAGGAGGAAGATGACGGAGGATAAAGGCGGTCCGTGGCGGAGGCGAGCATGACCGATCTGGTTCTTGCGGTAAATCGCCGTCGACCCATCTGATCGGCGAGGTATCAAGATTAGTCGGCAGCGGTCCCTAAGAGTCGATGGCGGCCATGGCGGAGGTGATGGCGATGGGGACTGGTAACTCTTGTTGGGATCCCGTCGTCGAAGTCCGGGTAGTAGAGGACCAATGAGTCTTATGATCGAGAGGATCTGAAGAGATATTAGGGTTTGAAATTGGCCATTAGAGAGAGAGAGAAAGTCCAATAAAGAAGAGCGTGCGGTGGTGGTGATCAAAATGAGGTTGATAGAGAGAGAAAGAGAGAGAGAGGCAAAAGTCCAATTTCTTTGATATATGTTCAGGGACCTTAGATATCAAAAAATAATTTTGTGGATCTCTTCCATTACGAAAAGCAGGAGAGGGACCCGAAACTAATTTTCTCTAAAAATATTCTTTTATAAAATATATAGATTTATCGATAATCTCAATATCACTCTTACTGCTCCTTAATGCAAAAATTATGAGATAATTATGATAATTTTAAATTTGTTTTTAAAACTTATAAATTTTGAAATAGATTTTTTAATTTTAAGTTTATATTGTGTCGATTTTAAATTTAAATTAATAGATTGCTTTTCATATTTAGTGACAGTTTAAATTTTAATAAAATAAATTTTAAAAGCTTTAAATAATTAATTTTGTATAAAATTTGGTTGGCCTTTTGACCTAACTAATTAAGCTAAACTGGTTTTTGTTTGAATGATTTGCTGGTTTAACCGTGATTTTAGTGGTTTTACATGTTATGATAATTTTTTCTTACTCATTAAGTTTTAAAAATTTCTTTAATTATTTCCCTTTCAAAAACCAATATGATAATTTTTTTAAATTCATATAGTAAAGGAATATTTTTTTTAAAAAAAATCCTTAAACTTTTATACAAAATTTTATTTACGAGAGATAAAATATAAAAAAAAATAAATATAAAATATTTGTAATAAATAATATATTATTTTATCTCATGTATAGTATGAATGATATGCTAGTATAAATTAAAAAAATATTAATGTGTAAAAATAAAATTACATGTAAATTTAATCTAAGGTCTCGTTTAAGAATAGGCTTTTTGTAACTTTTAGTTTTTGGCTAAAATATGATGTAAAAAATAGTTTGTTTGGGATAACTTTTTGATTTTTTTCACGAAAAGATATGCAAAAATAGAAATAAAAAGAATTTTTGACTTTTGGTATAGATTGTTAGTTTTTGATTTTTTAATGATTTTTTAACTTTTAACTAAAAATCACTTGTCAAACGAGGCTTAACTCCTAAAACACAAATGTTAATCATAAGCGGGTTTGGGCACGATCTTAGCCCCGTTTGGTACAGTTTAAAATCAGTTTTTGGCTTAAATTAAGTAATTTTTGAATGTTTGGTCTAACTTAAGTGATCAACTTTTAGCTTAAATTAAGTCGAAAAAGTGATTATTCTTTGAGTGGAGGAGGAAATGCTTTTCTCAAACAGCTTAATCGGGAAGCTAAAATTGAGAGGTAAAATGAAATAAATGCCCTTCATCAACCTCAAATATTACCAAATGGCCACTATATAAACTATAATGCAAAACACTGTTCACTCCTCTCAAAGAGTGATTGGCGATTTTTGGCGGTGCTCTCTCTCTCTCTCTCTCTCTCTCTCTCTCTCACGATAAAGACGAAGATCTGGGTTGGTCGTCGATGAAAGATCTGCAATCGACACGACGGGATGAAGATCGTTGATGAAGATGACGATCTGTGGTTGGGTCGATAGGGTTTAGAAGCTCGTTGATGAAGATGAAGATGAAGATCTGGGTTGATCGTCGACGAAGATAAAGATTTGTGTTTCCAGAGTCGCTGTCATCGTGATCTCAAGGCAAAACCCTACGCATCGCGATCTGAACCAGATCGCCGTCGTCCTGCCGTCGTCTCTCTCTCTCTCTCTCTCTCTATGTTTCTCACGAACCAGTTCCTATCTCCGACATTGTTCAGGTGGGTGAACGGTTACGAGCGATGGCACTCCCTCTCTACCATTCTAGATCGCGGCGGTGGCTAGGGTTGCAGACCACCGGCTGCGTATAGATGTTTTAGGAAGGAAGAGAAGAAAAACAAAAACAAAAATTAAACAAATTAAACAAAATTAATAATTAAAAACAAAATAATAAAAATAATAATTAAAAACAAAAATAAAAATTAAATAATAAAAACAATAATAATGATTAATTGTAATGAATTAATAAATTAAATAAATTGCACAATTTAAATAAATTGCACAATTTTATTTCAGTTAATATCAATATAAATTTATTTCAATTAAATAACTTCTTTGGTATTTTCTTTGGTATTGTAATAATAATATTAAAAAAAAACAATTGTTCTAATTGATATTAATGAAAACAAGACAAAATAATAAAAAAAATGAAATAACTTCTATTAAATGAAAAATAATAATTGATAAAATAAATGACACTAATTTTATAATGAAAAAATGAAATAATTTTGTACTAATTGATATTATTAATAAAAATAATAATTTTTGTAATACTAATTATATTAATTTTTATTAATGAACTAATTTTTTTAAAATTAGAATTGAAAAAATGACAAAATAATCATTTTTATAACATATAAGGAAAAAATAGACAATTACACAGTAAATAATATTATTAGTATTTTTTGTATTATTAGCATTTTTAAAATTAATTTTGTGTATTTTTATATTAATTAGTATTGACACCTAATTCATTTGTAATGAAAAAATGAAAAAAAAATTATACTAATTGATATTATTATTAATTTTAGTATTAATTGATGGTAATTAAGCCATTAATTGACATCTAATTCATTCATAATGAAAAAATGAAAAAATTATACTAATTGA